>JADLZK010011940.1:0-362306 GCA_015847255.1 Hyparrhenia diplandra | reverse complement strand
CCCAATTCGTCAGAAAATGTCAAAATGCTACAGTATTTGGGCCTAATTCATTTGGCTTTGGGGCCTTTTCCTTAGGAGTTTTAAGTTGTTCCGTTGGGTACAAATCTGTTGTGCTATCGAAATTGTCGTGAACTGATCTGGAGTTGGTTAACCTGTCACCTGGATTATAGTCTTCGATTTGACACGAGTGATCATATTTCAGTCTATATCCTGCATTTGTCCTGTAGATACTACATAATATATATATATATATATATATATAGATGCACGTAGAAACATGAACAAACCGATGGAGTTAAGGCAGATTGTACGTCCTGCTCAGCTTGTCATCGTCGGTGCCGTTATTTGTCAGCTGGACCGTAGGTAAATTGTCGTGATCAGGTTTGAGCAACGGATGGCCGGATGGATTTCCTTCAAAACAGAGTGGAGCTGAAATTCACAGCAGACAGGGACTTGGGAACAACTGATCATGCATGCGGGGCTTTAGGAATCTGTCAATTTATTTGTTAATAACGTCACTCCAGGCAATATCAAAGATTGATGAGACAAGATTAATTAATTTGTCCTATATATATAAGAAAAGGTTTCACCGGTTAATCTATTTATTATATATTTCAGCTTTCATTCCTTTTTTAGCATAATATATTCAGCTTTTCATTTATGTTAAAGTGATGTTGACGTTGCAGCGTCGGTCATACCTATGCTCTTGATAGTATGTTTTGTTTATTTATGCTACCTACCTGAATAAACCAATCCATCCATCCTACTAGCTTGTTTCATGTGGTTGCAAAGTAAAAGAGATTGTCAATGTCACAAGACAAGATGCATGTGTTCCTCTGCATCAAAAGAACAATTCTGAAAAAGTTTTTCAGCCTTCTGACCACAGTGGGTGAATTACTGATCCCTATATATATATATGAGAATTTTACACGTGCTTGGGAGGAACTGCGGTTTCCTCGGTTAATCTATTTTGACCGGTTCCTTCCCTTAATTACAATCAAAGGGGTAGTTTAGTACTTCCTGAAATGCGTGCGCCCATCCCGAACATTCGATAGAGCGTTGTGGAGGGCGAAGGCCGGCCGAAGTCACGCCGGCGAGGCGTGGTCGGGACGGTGATGATGAGCGTGGGGCCACCGGAGGACAAACGGGAACCCGTATCGGCGATGGCGGCGTGGAGAGGCGGTAGAGCGCCGAGAGGCGGACCGCCGCGCCGCGGGCGAGATCAAGACGCAGATGGAGATAGCGAGGGAAGCGCGCCACATCTCCGCCGCACGCCCGCTGCCGCCGCCGCGGTTCCCGAAGTTCCACCAGCGGATTTAGGACAGGAGCGGAGCCGTCGCCGCGGCTATCGCGCGAAGCGAAGTCCGCCTGCCGGGCGGGGCGAGCGAAGTTCGCTTCCGAAGCCCGAAGTTCAACTTACGAGCCGAGGAGGAACATGGCTTCATCGCATATGCGCCCACGCCTCATGTCCATCACTTACACGCGACGACGGTAGCCGACGGCGGCCGGCCCTGTCGCACACCCTGGCCGTGAGGAACACTCCCGTGCCCAACCGCCGTCGGTCATACGGCCGGTCGCCAACGCCGAGGCACATGAACGATCTACCGCGAAAGCACCATGGATATCTCTCAATGATTCCTTGCATCGTCTCGGCCGTCGCGGCAAGCTCACGGACCCCACTGAGCATGGTCCGCGGAGATGGTGACCGTTACTTTCGGGCTGAATAGCCCCACACCGGCGTTGGTCATCGAAGTTGAAGTAGAACACGAAACAAACATTCATCGATCGAGGTTAACAATTCACGAGCCCCATCGCAGAAGCGCTCACGTTGGATCGGGCGGCATCCAGCCCGACCATCACGCCGCCCAGCCCGTGGCAGCGAGCTTTCTTATTTGTCGCTTCCCAGGCGGCGCTCTAGGCTGCGATTGTCGAAACAAAGTTTCCGCGCGCTTCAGCGGCGACCGGGCGGGCGCTCCCCCCGTGCTTTCGCTGCGGCGGCAGCCGGAAGAGCTCCCAGCGGCTTCTCGCTTCGCGGCGGACATGCCTTCTCGCGCCTCAAAAGTCTAAAAGACCATTATACCCTTCAATATCAATTATAGTTGGGTTCGGTGCCATAGTTCACCATGCGCCACTTGGTTCCTCTTATGTGGTTCCTCCTCTTTTTTAACCATTAGATCAGGACCAAATGGAGGTCCATATTAATCCCAAAAGCGCCCGTAAAAAACTCTCTATATGTATATATATACACAGGATGTATGTACTACATGTACTACTGTATGTAACACAAAGGAACCTATAGGTAGCTACCTAGGGTTGTGAGTGCCCATGTGTTGTTTTATCACTACAAACTCTCCTCTGATTTGTTTTTTCAGTGTCTTCTGACACTGCCAGGCCGGCAATACAGAAGCAGAAGGCATGGAATCTGACGGAGAACAATCTCTGATTTCAGGCACATGTGCGTGCATGGGGTGGGTGGTTAGGAACCCAATCAACCATGATCCAGCCTTTTCCTCCAACCATTTCTTATTTGTTTGACAGGAAAACAAACAAACAGGCAAGTCAATCATGCACATAAGTCTCTCTACGTCTGAGCTGAGCTGCCCATGCATATGGTTTGTGCTATTGTTTAATGTGCATTGTTAAGTTTGATCCGTTCAGGCATTCCCATCAGCTCTCCACTGGCACACTGCACAAGATCTTTTCTGTTGTTTATTTCTGTGCTGGACCATGCAGGGATGCATGGTTTTTTACCGTACGCAATTCTGAGGAAACTTCTAATTCCTTTGCTCGAGGTCAATGTAGGACATCGATGTCGCCAGCCGCACTTGAAGGAGCCTAATATACAGTGTGTGTTGCTACCTTCAGTCGTCTGTTTCATTTTGTATTGTCATTTGGGACATTGACACCACATCCTATAAGCGAAATAAGATTTACACATCATTAAAATAATAATGTAGAAAAAATATTATTTTAGAAGAGTAGGGCTTCGGCCCCTCAGATTTCTCAAAAAAAAAAAAATGTAGAAGAGTATATAAACATACAAACGACGACATATGCTTGGTTGTGTAGAGTCGCAGCTAAAGGCTGAACCTCCCTAGTGTTTTTTTTTTTGTCCATGGTAAGCTATTACAATACTATGGACTAAACAATCGAAATATATAGGTGCAGTGATGCATCCTGAGTCTTGTAGCACTTAAGGCCGCGCTGGACTCGCTTCGTCGGCCAGGGCAGATTGAGGATATTGGTGCGAGACCTTATTCCGCAAGCTGGGAAGAGCTCTCTCCGATGCCGTGACATTGAAAGCGTTTGACCCGGTGTTGAATTTACATCAATAAATATATTGATTTTATAATAAATGATTAATCAAAATATTATTTATAAAACATTTTTAGAGGTATGCGTTATTCCGTAGGATATAGATAATTTTGAGAGATCCTAAATCTGCACTTTCAAATTAATGGACCAAAAAGGGCACACTCACGAGTTTATGGACCTAAATGAGACACCCTAATAAGTTTAAGGATTTGAATAAGTAGATTCAAAGTTCATGGATCCGCATGACACGATAAGTTTAAGGCCCCCTATGGCAATGGGTGGTTCCACAAGTTCAATGTGTACGAAAAATATAATTTAAGAATCCATGTACGTAATAACGTAAATGACACATGTACAAGTCTATGATTCTAAGGTGCATTTCAGTTCATTTACACATTGGAGCATCAGACAGTCCAGATCCGCAGGCAAAGAATCCATAGCGATTTTGCAGTAGCTGTTTGTCAGCCGGGTCCCACCTGACAGAGACAGCAGCACCTTTGGTGATCGTTTTGGACGGGGGCAGGTAACCCGTCGCCGGCCGGTGTCCCTGCTGCCACGACACGACACACGGGCACCACAGCACAAGCCTCGGCCTGCACGTAACGGTCGGAGTGCTGGGCTCCACCCACAGTGCTCAACCACGGCCAGAGGGAGGTGTGTGTCGGTGACGACTGAAAAACGAGATCCACACGGGCACGGCGCACGCCACGCCACCACCCACCACCTACTACTGTTATAGCACAGGCACAGCAGCAAAAGCAAAAAGGGTAGGGTCTCTGCCATGTGGGCCCATGAGCTTTTCGTGAGGTCGCTATGGCCACACGGCCACTGGCTCCGATCGAGGGAGTGTCTGTCGGCTGGTTATTACAACCGACTTATTACCATAACCACTTGGACCCACGCATCAGCCTGGATTAATCAGCAGGATGAACGTGCACCACCGGATATCTATATACCACGGGTAGTCCGCCAAACTAAATTTCCTACGACACCACATTTCATCACCTTATTATTATATATAGTATAAATAAAATGGTTTTGATTTCTTACCGTAAATGCAAAGTGAATAATAAATAAATAAGCATATATGCGTGATGGAAGGCGAAGACACTTGTTTTATGGAACAGGTATTTGGGTTAGAGGTGGTGTTGATGTACTCACATTTTCCATCAACACCTTGCTACTACCATACATGTACACCTAAGTATAATGCATCGAAAACTATGTCATACTCACTAGGGGTCTACATCTATATAATATATACAAACATTTTCCATCAACACCTTGCTACTACCATACATATACACCTAAGTATAATGCATCGAAAACTATGTCATACTCACTAGGGGGTCTACATCTATATAATATACAAAGTCAAGTGAAGCTAACTACATAATAATATGTAATGAGTAATTCTATTGGCGGTCTTCAAATTAACTTGTTTCTTTCCGTCATTCTGCTCCATAAAATTGTCTTATTATGTCCTTAAAGTTGTTTCCTTGTGTCATACCGATCCTTATACATGCAAATCTCCCCCGTTCTATCCTCAATCTCCATTCATATCTCACAACTAGTTCAAATATATATCACTTACGAGTCCCTAGCAAAAGCCGCCCTAGCCATGCCGACTTGTTTATATGAGCCCTAGCCAGTCATGCCTCCCAAGCTACACTACTACGAGCTATGATCTTTGTAAGTAAAGAGAAAGGAGATGGATCTTAGAAGCGGAGAAAATTTGGGTAGAGGGATATATATGGAGCTAACCTAGGGTCCCATACATGGCATGCCACATCAGCAGATGGCATGGGTCTGAACCTATTTTGGCCGGGTCGTGAGACCTAAACATAGATTAAGATCTAAAATCACGATTTATGAGTTTAGCGACCAAAATAACATAATCAAAGAAGTTTTACTTGAGATCTAAATGGACTGGATGATAACATAAGCTGTTGAAAATATCTGAAGAAGCGTAGATATTGATGGTGCTTGAGAAATGTATGGAAAAACCACTACATGTCACTAAAAAAAGAACACAAATCTTGTGGTGCAACAACCGACTTAATTAATAGCAATATTGTAGTGTTTACAAATAGTGCCCCTAACAATCTTTAAAGCGTAACCTTTTGCTTTTCAGTGTCAGTAAAGCTGTCATAGAAAAATAATAATTACACATTGTTCTATCTGATGAAACAATTATGGCTACAAGGGGCCGTTGGCTTATTTTATGGGAACACACACATGCCACATTTCACACTTGTGCACCTACCAATTACTCCGACGCCCGTCGGTGCTCACGAACCGACAGTGAGCTCTCACTGCCACGCGGGGCCCGCACGTCGCCAGCTCACCCTTCTTCCACCTCCCGCCTCACTGGCACTAAACTCCTCCGCCAACTCGCCATTAAACTAATCCCACCGGACGCACGCGAATTAACTAGAATCAAAAATCGCCTCGTCCCCGCTGCAATAATCTTGTGTCAATTCTTAATCTTTCGCGTCCGAAAGCGACAGCGGAACCAACTCACGTTGCCGCGGCTTCCATCCTCCATCGGTGCGGTGCCCTGTCCTTTTCTCTCTCTCCTCCTCATAGTTAAGCCCCCTTCTTTCCCCGCCCCACTACCACTACTAGTACCAGCAGCGCTCTCGAAGCGGGAGATGCGGTGCTGATCCGTGCCCTGCTCGGATCTCGGGAGTGGTGCCGGCTCGTGTCGGCGCGGCTCTACCCAGGCCAGGCCAGCTCTTCTTGGCGACCTCGCCTCGCCTCGGCTGCCATGGAGGGCGACGCGGACGGCGTGGTGAGTGAGTGGCGGGAGATCCCAGCCCGGCCGCATTCCGTTTCGGGTTTCGGGTGGTGGATCTTGGGAGAGAAAGACTGAATCTTGCGATCTGTTGTGTGTGTGCGTTTGCAGAAGTCGGGGAGGCGCGGTCGCGGGCAGGTGTGCCAGATCTGCGGCGACGGCGTCGGTACCACAGCGGAGGGGACGTCTTCACCGCCTGCGACGTCTGCGGGTTCCCCGTGTGCCGCCCCTGCTACGAGTACGAGCGCAAGGACGGCACTCAGGCGTGTCCCCAGTGCAAGACCAAGTACAAGCGCCACAAGGGTAAATTTACAGTCCCTTCTCCACTCCATTTGTTTGATCTAGCTGTCTCTGAACCCAATTCTGGAGTAGTAATTAACTAGGAAAGTTTGGATCTTTGATAAGGAGCAGCAAAAATAGTATTGTTCCTATTTCTGATGGATCTCATGGTAGATTCAGTCAGAGAGGGCATATTAGCTCTGTCGCTGTCACCGGATCCTATTTTTAGCTTGTAGCATATATGCCTAGTCTTGTCTTTGTGTGAATTCTGTTAAATTGTAGTTAAGGGAAAAATAGTAACTGGAGTTGGATATGATGTGACATTGGGGATTTTTTTTTTTTTTTTTTTGCTCAAGAATAGCAAAAGATGATTGGCTGGTTTTGTTAAACATTCTCTTAATTGTGTATGAATCCTTCAGGGAGCCCGCGATCCGTGGGGAAGAAGGAGATGAAACTGATGCCGATGATGCTAGCGACTTCAACTACCCTGCATCTGGCAATGAAGACCAGAAGCAGAAGATTGCTGACAGGATCGCCCTGGCGCATGAATGCTGGGGGCAGCGGTGATGTTGGCCGTCCCAAGTATGACAGTGGTGAGATCGGGCTTTCCAAGTATGACAGTGGTGAGATCCCTCGTGGATACATCCCATCAGTCACTAACAGCCAGGTTGGTGCCACTATTATTAAGACATCGTGCTAAAAAAAGTCTTCGGATATGCAGTGATGCTTACTTTCTGAATTGTTCTGCAGATCTCGGGAAAATCCTGGTGCTTCCCCTGACCATCATATGATGTCCCCAACTGGAAACATTGGCAAAGCGTGCTCCATTTCCCTATGTGAATCATTCGCGTATGTTTATTTCGCCATGGTCTCTCATGTTTAAGATTGCACCTGTTTGATGTGAGGATCTAATGTGTTTCTTGCTCCTTGCCAGCAAATCCATCAAGGGAATTCTCTGGTAGCATCGGGGAATGTTGCCTGGAAAGAGAGGGTTGATGGCTGGAAAATGAAGCAGGATAAGGGAACAATTCCCATGACCGAATGGCACAAGCATTGCTCCCTCTGAGGGTCGCGGTGTGGGTGATATTGATGCATCAACTGATTACAACATGGAAGATGCCTTATTGTGAGTTCCACCACCCTCCTTCAGCTCACTCTTGTTTTTACAGGATCATATCTTGTTTAGTTCTGATGTCTTTTCTGTACTTAGCATAGACATTCACAAAAGAAGGGAAAAAAAGCTTGAGTTATTTCCGTTGCGGATGAATGTAACAGTGTAGAAAATCAAACTGATGGGTGTACTTTTAGCATAGAAAGCAGAACATTATATTTATGTCTTAGAATTGTTAAATGTATATAACTTCAACTAAAATGCATGAAACTGTCATGCTCTAGCTCTAACCACTGTAATGGTGGCAATTATGTGAATCCATCCATTATATTGCTATGTTTTCTTCAACACATACTTTAGCATTAATTTTGTGCCATCTGAATTGCAGGAACGATGAAACACGTCAGCCTCTATCTAGGAAAGTTCCACTTCCTTCCTCCAGGATAAATCCATACAGGATGGTCATTTGTGCTTTCGATTGGTTGTTCTAAGCATCTTCTTGCACTACCGTATCCACGAATCCTGTGCGTAATGCATACCCATTATGGCTTCTATCTGTTATATGTGAGATCTGGTTTGCTCTTTCGTGGATATTGGATCAGTTCCCAAAGTGGTTTCCAATCAACCGGGAGACTTACCTTGATAGGCTGGCATTAAGGTGACCTCTTTTCCAGTTCTCTAGTACATTGTTCAAACACAAAGTAAATTTGTTCATATCACTTATGTTTGTTATTGTTCCATTTCCTCGAACAGGTATGATCGGAAGGTGAGCCATCTCAGTTGGCTGCTGTTGACATTTTCGTCAGTACAGTCGACCCAATGAAGGAGCCTCCTCTTGTCACTGCAAATACCGTGCTATCCATTCTTGCTGTGGATTACCCTGTGGATAAGGTCTCTTGCTATGTATCTGATGATGGAGCTGCAATGCTAACATTTGATCGCTAGCTGAGACTTCAGAGTTTGCTAGAAAATGGGTACCATTTGTTAAAAAGTACAACATTGAACCTAGAGCTCCTGAATGGTACTTCTGCCAGAAAATTGATTACTTGAAGGACAAAGTGCACCCTTCATTTGTTAAAGACCGCCGGGCCATGAAGGTCTGTCTTCTTTCTGAACATCTCTATATTGATTCTCTTGTTATTATCCAATACTGATGCATCTTAACAATCATGGCAGAGAGAATATGAAGAATTCAAAGTTAGGATAAATGGCCTTGTTGCTAAGGCACAGAAAGTCCCCGAGGAAGGATGGATCATGCAAGATGGCACACCATGGCCAGGAAACAATACCAGGGACCATCCTGGAATGATTCAGGTTAACATCTACAAAATGAATATGAAACTTCTGTTACTCAGTTGTCTGCTAATGTCGTTGATAACAGTTTTCCCCCATTCTGTCTCTGAAAGGAATTTGCTTTGCTAACCCTTCTTTCTGATCATACACTCAGGTTTTCCTTGGTCACAGTGGTGGCCTTGATACGAGGGCAATGAGCTACCCCGTTTGGTCTATGTTTCTGTGAAAAGCGTCCTGGATTCCAGCATCACAAGAAAGCTGGTGCCATGAATGCTCTTGTAAGTAGTTATATATTACAAACAGTCCAAAAACTATCAACTTCACTTCAATATGTTGGTTGTGATGGTGGATTTCTCTTTTTCACAGGTTCGTGTCTCAGCTGTGCTTACCAATGGACAATACATGTTGAATCTTGATTGTGATCACTACATCAACAACAGTAAGGCTCTCAGGGAAGCTATGTGTTTCCTTATGGATCCTAACCTAGGAAGGAGTGTCTGCTACGTTCAGTTTCCCCAGAGGTTCGATGGTATTGATAGGAATGATCGATATGCCAACAGGAACACTGTGTTTTTCGATGTAAGCCACAAATTGTGTTTTAATATTCTCCATCAATGCTATGACTATTGGGTGCACGAATTCTAAAGTTTCTAATTCAATTTGCGGGGCATTTCTGTTTACCACAGATTAACTTGAGAGGCCTTGATGGCATCCAAGGACCAGTTTATGTGGGAACTGGTTGTGTTTTCAACAGAACAGCTCTATATGGCTATGAGCCCCCAATTAAGCAAAAGAAGAAGGGTGGTTTCTTGTCATCACTATGTGGTGGCAGGAAGAAGGCAAAAGCAAATCAAAAGAAGAAGGGCTCAGACAAGAAAAAAAGGCACAGAAGCATGTTGACAGTGCTGTGCCAGTATTCAATCTTGAAGATATAGAGGAGGGAGTTGAAGGTATACCTTTATGTTTGTAGATGTTCCTGGTTAAGACTAATGCTTAGTTTCTCAAAAGTGTACCTTTCCGTCTCATGCTGTTTTTTCTTGTATATTTTGAGGGCTTTGAAACATGTATTCATGATGTCATTTTTTATGTGGCAGGCGCTGGATTTGATGATGAGAAATCACTTCTTATGTCTCAAATGAGCTTGGAGAAGAGATTTGGCCAATCTGCAGCTTTTGTTGCCTCCACTCTGATGGAATATGGCGGTGTTCCTCAGTCTGCAACTCCGGAATCTCTTCTGAAAGAAGCTATCCATGTTATAAGTTGTGGCTATGAGGACAAGACTGAATGGGGAACTGAGGTAACGTGACAATCTTCACATCAATACTGTTTTGATTTGTACCATGGAAACAATAGGAGGAAAGACGCAGGGAACTGGAGTAACGTATAACCCTGAGCACAGAATCTGAATCTGTGCTAGATAGCCAGGAATGCATTTTTTTCTGGAATCCTGCTTTGGCTTGGTCAACACCAGAGCAAACTCTTCCTTAAATTCTTTAACAATAAGAATAAAATGGAGAAACCATTCAATGCAAAAACATGGATGAAATAAATGGTTTGGAGGGGGGAAATCTTTTTCTGCTCTTGCTTTTAGTCCAGAGCACACTTCCTGTTCTATTATTGCAATTCGATAACTATATGTTAAATTTAGCAATAGTAAGTCTATTTCTTGTTTAGGAGTAACAAGTTTATTTCAAATTGCAGATCGGGTGGATCTATGGTTCTGTGACAGAAGATATTCTTACTGGATTCAAGATGCATGCACGTGGCTGGCGGTCAATTTACTGCATGCCTAAGCGGCCAGCTTTCAAGGGATCTGCTCCCATCAATCTTTCAGATCGTCTGAACCAAGTGCTCCGGTGGGCTCTTGGTTCTGTGGAAATTTTTTCAGCCGGCATTGCCCCTTATGGTACGGCTATGGAGGGCGCCTGAAGTTCTTGGAGAGATTTGCTTACATCAACACCACCATTTACCCACTCACGTCTATCCCACTTCTCATTTATTGTATTCTGCCTGCCATCTGTCTGCTCACTGGGAAGTTCATCATCCCAGAGGTAAGCATGGGTTACATTAGAGTGTTTTTATTACAAGGACCATTGAACAATGACACTGGCGTAATCTATCTTGGAATGCAGATCAGCAACTTTCGCTAGTATATGGTTCATTTCTCTCTTTATTTCAATTTTTGCCACGGGTATCCTTGAGATGAGGTGGAGTGGTGTTGGCATTGACGAGTGGTGGAGGAATGAACAATTCTGGGTCATTGGAGGTATCTCTGCCCACCTTTTCGCCGTCTTCCAGGGTCTCCTCAAGGTGCTTGCCGGTATTGACACCAACTTCACTGTCACCTCAAAGGCCTCAGATGAAGACGGTGACTTTGCGGAGCTGTACATGTTCAAGTGGGCGACCCTTCTGATCCCTCCGACAACCATTCTGATCATCAACTTGGTCGGTGTTGTTGCTGGTATCTCCTACGCCATCAACAGCGGTTACCAGTCATGGGGGCGCTCTTTGGCAAACTCTTCTTAAGCCTTCTGGGTGATTGTTCACTTGTACCCATTCCTCAAAGGGTCTCATGGGCGGCAAAACCGCACCCGACCATTGTGGTTGTCTGGGCAATCCTGTTGGCGTCCATCTTCTCCTTGCTGTGGGTTCGCATCGACCCATTCACCACCCGTGTCACTGGCCCAGATACTCAAACATGTGGCATCAACTGCTAGGAAAGTGGAAGGTTTATAGAAACAGAGAAATACCACGACCCGTGTTTTTGGGAATACGGATGTGCCACTGCCACCAGTTGTCTGTTAAGTTATAAGCAGGTGTGGCGCTATTTACAGCTGCGTACAGACCAGGGGACATTGTTTATCACAAAGTTCTTGTGTTGATATGCATTCTTTTGTTGATATAAGTTATACTACTTTGTGGAGAGTGGCTGACAGACGAGTTTTGTAATGTTATCAAGAACAAAGAAATAAGTTAGTTTGCATTCTTTCAATTTCCAAATGTCGTTCTCGTCTCCTGGCAGTATTTAATTCGTGAACTTTAGTTTGAACATTCTTTATTTTCGTAATCGGTCTGGTGCTCAAGATTCAACCTAATTGGCTGATGCTAGAAGAGTAAAAGGGTTTTGTACTTCAGTAAGTATTCATGTGCTGCTGAAAAAGATCAAAGCATGGCATGTTGTACTGTATACTGTATAGTAATGAAATATTAGCTGTAAGATACACATTGGCATTAAACTGTCTTGCCAATTAGGATCTTGTGTGACAGGCCATTGGATTTGCCACAAAACTGCTGTGTCTTGTACCTCATGAATGATAAACACTTGGCATGCCCATTGAAGTCACTGCAATATTTTTGAGTCATTTGCAAGAGATCTACCAATTTCTTAGCGATTCTATTGTCTGCATTAACGAAACATAAAAACAATGCACATGGAAATCTTGGGGTGGTAGGAAACATGTTTTTTAGTTACAATGGTGATATGTCGTGGCGCGCTCAATCATGCAACTCTTGATTGGTGCGTTTGTACACTTTCTGGTTTCTCTAGCTAAATAAAAACATACCACCCAAATCAGGGAGGGAGCAAAGGGGATTGTAGGCAATCCTGAAATACAATTAACTGTAGGTCAAATACTACAAATAGATGAATGGCGTCATGACATTTGTACCGGCGGGCATGATTCTAGCTATAACCCATTACCGTTTGGGATCATCAACATTTTGTAAACAATGATAATGCCTATCAGCCTATGACATATGACAACACAGCACAATTGATAAATTCTTGTACAGTTCACACCAATATAATCAAATATATGTATACTTTTTTTTACACTATTACAGGAGGGTTGCTTCCTGGGAACATAGAAGCAAATATATCATAGAGACTTCAACAATACATTTAGAGAAACATGATAGTGTAAGTGGTGGTGATTACCCTTAATTATTGAGTAAAAATATATTTATCTCTGATAGCATGCATCTCTGCAGCAACATCATTTATTGACAATCGCTCAGTGGGCAATTGTTTTGAACAAAGGACACCAAGCTGAATGACGGCCCCTAAACATTCCCTGGCGCTTGTTATATGACTTGTATCATTGCTATTGTTTACTCCATCATGCGACCAAATGTTGGAATCTGCTATCTCCATAATCCTGTCAGGAAGAACTGCCTTGGCATAATAATGCAAGCTCATCCCATCTCTAAACATATCATCTGTCGGGCTCTTGCCTGTGAACATCTCGATCAAAGTGATGCCAAGACTAAACACATCTCCAGAAGTTGACACTGCAAGCCCTTCTCCATATTCTGTAGCAGAATGAAATATGAGGATACATAGGTATACATGTATAAAACTATTAGTACTTGGATAACCCCTATTAGAGCCTCGTCACTAGTGCTCACAAGACAAGCCATGACTAAAAATAAATTCGAAATGTTCTAATAAAAATAAAAGGCATCAACCATTGATTGAATATTCTCTAGTTATGAATGGCGATAATATTCATTCGATATATTGTGTTTTCTAAAATTTCACACACCTCTGCCATTATAAAAAACATTCTTAAATGGATTTTTCTATCTTGTATTTTTAAATTACCAACATATGACATTGTAAAAACTAACTTAAAATAATCCCTCATCTTCAGCTAAGTTATCCATAACGCCATATCATGAAAAATAACATATAATAACCATTAAACTTTGCTTATGAATTACCCACTCATACTGTTGTTATAAGCATTCTAAAGTAATCTCGAGTCTGAATCTAATAGCATACATCTATTAAAAAGATATAGAAAAAGTAACGATATATATTTTCCATGTTATCCACTTATGGTAGAAATGCATGTTGTTTGTCACTATGTTTGATGGGCACATGTTTGAGGGAAGCATTGAATATGCATGTTTCCGTGTCCAGCGCATATATATAGTAAAAGCTAAGATTCAAACTAAAGACAAACATATGAGCACATGGGAAAGATGAATTTTGTTGATCTCTAACCCAATTATCCATGAATTTGTGTCACTTATTTTTTTTTTTACAGTTACTAACCCGTGCAGCAGCACATTTTGAGGGAGCTAATAGGGATAGATACTATCATTTGAAGTATGAAACAAAAAAGAATGAGTTACCTGGAGCAATGTATCCAATAGAACCTCTTATTCCTATGGTGCTTCGGAATTCAAAGGATGTTTGCTTGTTGCTTCATCTAGAACTCTAGCGATGCCAAAATCTCCAACACGAGCCCTCATGTCCTGATTGAGAAGAATGTTACTTGGCTTGAGATCACAATGGATAATCGATGGCTGGCAACCGTTGTGAAGATAGTCCAAAGCATCCACAATGTCCACAAATGATATCCAACCTCTGTGGCAGTTTGAGTGCACTTTGTCCATTTTGGCCTTCTAACTTTGTGTGGATCCATCTATCTAAGCTGCCATTAGGCATGAACTCAAAGACTAGTGCTCTGGAAGTCTTGACCCTGGTGGTTGATGCTAGAACAACATGTAATGATCTTTAGAAGGCATCGATGTCTCACTCTTGTTAGTGCCTCACATTCAACGTGGAAACTTTTGTAGGACCCTGATTGTTGGACATTAAACACCTTAATGGCCACGACAATGTCTTGATTTTCTAGTGTGCCCTTATATACTGTACCATATCTTCCCTTTCCAAGCACATTTGCTTCAGAAAAATCCATCTGTTCCTTTCAAGTATATCATTGTAAGGAACCATTGGAAGCTCTATCTCTGGAACTTGTGGCAAATCTTTCTTCGTTCTTTGATTGGACTTTTCACGTGGCGAAATCCAACCCAAACTAGAAAAAGTAAGATGAGACTTCCGATTGTTGGGATTGCTATTCTAAGAAACTTGGGTATGCTGTCCTATTCTTTTTTTTGCATAAGGGCTTGGGCATTTTGGCGGGTGGAGCTGTGGTATCCCCCCCGCATAATGCATTGTTACCAACAATTGATAGTCCTGACAGATTTTTGAAAACCCCTCCTTTTGGTACTTCACCTTGCAAATTGTTGTAGGACGGATCAAAGGCGAAGCGAGATGTTGAATTACTTAAAAGCCCCAGGATTGTTCCGGATAAATTGTTCTGGCCAAGATACAACTCCTGTAGGTTGGTAAGGCTAGCTAGGTTGCTAGGAATGCTTCCATTCAATTTGTTGTCTATCAAATCTAGTACAGTCAAGCCTACCATGTTCTTGAATGTTCTTTGGTATGCTTCCTTGGAACGAATTCCCACCATTAAGAGGATTTCCATGACCCAAATTGCCAAAATTATCGGGTATCTCACTTGACAATTTGTTTCTGACAATTTGAGCTGTTCAAGATATACCAAACGATTGACTTCTAAAGGAAGTGGTCCCTCCAACATATTGTTGGACAGATCGAGAACCAATGAGATCGATGGCAGCTCAATAATTTAAGCTAGGAATCAATCCGATAAGCTTGTTATTTGACAAATCTAGGGATATAAGTTTGCTCAAGTTTCCAATGCTTGGTGGAATTGGACCCTCCAAGCTATTGTTGGGTGCATAAAACTGAAGTAGACTAGAAAAATTTCCAATGGAGGATGGTAGATGTCCTGAGAGGTAGTTTGAATCGAGGAATACCTGCTGCAATCGTGTAAGCTTTCCTATCCTTTTCAGGAATGACCCCGATGAGTAAGTTTTTGCCAAAATCAAGCATGTCAAGACTTGACAAATTTTCAATATCGATGGGATGACACGGATATGCTATTGTTGTAAATCTGTAGAAACTGGAGATTAGTAGACAAATTAACCAAAGAGTCCGCAATTTTCCCGAAAATCGGTTCCATCCAATGGGTATGAGCTTTAATCTCACTTTCTGTTCACCAAAGAACCAAAAAATCCCACTCTTCCTCATTGTTTGCCTCGAACATGTTGTTATCCGTTCAAACACTTCAAGTTGCTGCAATCTGCCCAATTCAAGTAGGAACAATTCCCTTAAAATTATTAAATCCCAAGTCAAAAATCTGAGCCCGGAGAGATTGGTTAGTGATGGCGAATAGCTCCGATAAATCGGTTTCCACCAATTGTAAGCTTTTGGATGCTCGGAAGGCTTTTCCCTAGGTCAGTTGGTAGACGGCCATAGAGCCGGTTGCTAGAGGCGTAAAAAAGATAAACCGATGACAGGTTGAACATGGAGCGAGGGAGCAAACCGAGAGATTATTTTGGGACAGTGTGAAGCGCCTTGAGATGCGGATTGTTTCCGATGCCCGCAGGGGATTGATCCGTCAAGATAGTTGGATGCCAAACGCCTTTCGGTCGGTCGGGGAAAGGTTGGCAAGAGAAGACGGGATAGTTCCGGTGATGCTGCTGTTTGACAGCACTAGAACTGAGAGCGATGGCAAGTGTTTGACAGCACTAGAACCCTTGTTGCTGTCCAAATCAATGAGTCGGAGGCTGGTGCAGCGGCTAATGTTGCTCGGGATGACACCCGTGAGCATGTTGTAGCTCAGTCAATGCTTATTTGAGGCGCTGAGGAGCCGATCTTTGGGAGGGATGTCTCCCCTGCATGCCATTGGAGCTCAGGTTCAGCGAGTGCAGGAAAAGTGAGGTTACCGATAGCGGAGAGATGGTGCCGGGCGAGCCCCTGGGAGCTGAGGTCCGAGCGACCACCCTCCATCGGTGCCTCTTGCCGCAGCTGACACCCTCCCAACTGCAGTAGCTGGTGTTCTGGTTCCACGAGTCCAGCATGACGGAGTGGCCGGAGATCTTTGCCTTGAAAGCGAGAAGTGCTCCCTCGTCACCATTATGGCTTAGTGAGGAAGCGGTAGGGGTTGCACTCGCACAGTTGGTTGCCGTGGCAGAGACAAGCAAAAGCAGCTTAAGGAACATCATAGCTAGCTAGCTGCGGAGGGATTTGAGCAAGTGTAGAGAATGGTCTCCTTTGCCTCTGGTAGCTTTGCATTGTGGGCTCATGAAGTCAAGGGTTCGGTAGTGCGCGTCGACCCAACTTGGGCAGCTGTGCTTGTAGTGCTGTATGCACGCGCGCGCCATTATTGGGTCAAGTTGCAAGTCGAGTCAAAAAGGTAGTATGGGTGATTCGCCATGTCCATTTCTCCACTAATTGGTTTTCGAAAGATCCATTTCTCCACTAAATGAGTTGGTTAGCGGAACCTTCCCTCCATTAAATATACTAGAGAAATGTCTTTGCCCTAGTTCCATATGAAGATGAGGACGCAGTTGCACGGTGAGTTGTTGTAGTGAACATTAGTTCATAAGAGGGATAACTAGGCCTTATGCTTTGCCAAGAGCTTGAGAGATTGAGGGATGAGACTCAGAGGTAGCAGGGGATGAGACTATAGATAACTTGTTTCTTCTTTCTTCATTCCTCAATAGGTGCGGCTTACAGATATATATAGAAGCTGGCCTAGCCGGCTGCCCAGCTCCTAATCTCTCTTTCACACTCTCTTCTCGTGTTCACAAGAATAACTCTTCAACTCCCTCTTGACTGCTATTAATAGCTAACACTCTCAGCCGTCCAACATCTAGGCCTCCTCGGGCTTGCCTAATGTTTGCCATTAACTCCTAACCTCCTCGGGCTGCTGCTGTTGACCATTGGTAGCATCTCGAGCCTTGGCTGGTGTTGGTTCTATCAGCCCCCACATGACATCTTCCCCGCCCTCGAAGACCAGCTCGTCCTCGATCTGTAGTGCTGGATAGTGGTCGAGGAAGTTGCTGACATCGTCCTGGATCCCATGGGAAGAGCCCGACAGCTAGCGGCAGCAGTGCGCTCAGCCTATACAGCGACACCAAAGTGGGTGCCAGTGCTGCCAAGGCTTGCTGCTGGGTGGTGCTGGTCGTTCGCCACACCGGGAGACCGCACACCCCGATCTCTACTTTGGTTAGAGCTGCAAGATGTATAGGTGAGCCCGAGTGGTTGGCGTGTAGGCGGCGATTTCTTTTGCCGCGACCGCGAGAGCAACATTCGCATCTTCCGCACCATCCGCCCGGACAAAACCTCGCCTCTTGTGCCCGCTCCTCTGATGATGGCCGTGGAGATAACAGCCAGACGATGTTCCTCACGGAGAGCGCACTCGCCCGGCGTTCGGGGAACCCTCGCTCTTGCTTGTAGGCGTCTTGCGGCAAAGGCGTTCCCTTCGGCTTCTTGGTGGTGTGCCGCGCCATGAATCCTCGCGCCACTGCTTGTAGGCGGACTACGGCCTCATCACGGAGACACCAGACCCGTCAGCGTGCCAGGAGTCCATGCGCTGCTGCTTGTAGGCATGTTGCCGCCTGGTCTTCACGTGCTGCTTTCGCCTTGAGTAGCGCCATTATGCGATGCAGCGTTGTGGACGCATGATGGAGTCCTTCAATTGCTTAAACACCTTAATTGTGGTAGAGGCTGCGGTGGTGGTAGATGGTGGTGTAGAGGCTGCAGCGGCTGAGGGTATGGTGAAGTCTGGTGGCAAGGTGGTGGCTGATGAGGATCGGAGGTTGAAGAAGATGCAGCGGAGGGAGGATAAGGATCGCCGGATCTCCGATACCAGATGTAGTGAACATTAGTTCATAAGAGGGATAACTAGGCCTTATGCTTTGCCAAGAGCTTGAGAGATTGAGGGATGAGACTCAGAGGTAGTAGGGGATGAGATAGTGGACTGATAACTTCATACTTGTTGATTGCTTAATTCATCCATAGGTGCGCCTTGCAATATATAGGAGCTGGCCTAGCCGGCTGCCAGGCTCCTATTCTCTCTTTCATACTCTCTTCTCACGTTCACAAGAGATAACTCTTCAACTCCACTGCTATTAATAGCTAACACTCTCAGCCACCCTTTAATTGCTAACTGAGCCTCCTCGGCTCCTGCTGCCTATGAGGAGCTGCTGGCCATTGCATGTCCCCAAATCCCTATGCAACTGCTGACCATGGGTGTCCCAGTCTGCCCCCCATGACAGTTGTGGTGGTGGAGAGCACTAGTAGCAACAGCTGGAGGAGGCGGCATCAGCTTCTGAAGAGCAGCATGGCTGCTGAAGTCTTTGAGCTACAGCAGAGATACATACTGATCCAGTTGCAGTTTCATATAAGGGAAGGGAGTACCGAGATGGGTTCAAGTTTCTTCATTCAAAGGGAATTGGTCACTGCTCTTGCTTGATTTGGCCAGTCTCAAAAGTTAATAGGTACCAGGAATGGGGTTGGTTTAATATTTTTTGTTTGAAATAACTCAATCCATGTATACACTGTTTTCAGCATCCGGAAGCCTCGGAAACAGAGTCTTAAAACTCTCATTGAGACTGGCATGGGATCAATCAAGCCAATATTTCAGGACATTGTCACAGACCGAGGAAATCTGCACTAACGGGTCTAAAACGGTGTTCTGGAAGACTGGAACTGATGACCATTGTCTTGCTGGGGATTGGTGCGCAAACAGTCATATGCTGAAACAAAGGGAAACGTGGCTCCACTCCACTCACCAACGAATCTAGCACGGTGTGCGAACTCTGAAGTTGATGGCTGCCGACGACCTCTCAAGATAGACCGGCGGTCTTGGGTATGTGGTAGGGCCGGGAAAATCATGGTTGGCTGCGCGACGACACGTCCCACCCCATTCGCGTTGCTGCTCGCGCCCCCTGACGTGCACATTGTCTAATAAGAATACCTCGAAGTGATTATTTAAAAATGAATTCTAAATCCTAAAGTTAGTCTATGATTCAGCCATTTTTTTAATAAAATAGCTAAAATATTGAGTGATACACAATTACATTTCTAAATTTCTCATTCCCTACTTTTAAAACTGCCACGTCATGTCCGTTTTCCTGGTAACCCAAATTCTTCTCCATCATCGTCCGCTTGCACTCAGGAACTGTGCCCGGCAGCGTACTCCAATGAACAGACAATGGTGTAATGAAGATGCGTGTTAATATTTCTGCCCCAACAGCTTGAGGTTTAACATCGTCCTGCACCTCCGTCGCGGCGTCGCCACACTAGTACACACAGACACCTTCGATCACCGCCGGTTGGTGAAGGTCATCACCAGCCTTGTTCCCCTTCCTCTGCTCAACTGCTTGCTTGTCTTTGCTCTGCTCTACTATCGCTTACTCTGCTTTGCTCTTCTTCCCTGGACTACACCTGTTGCTCCTCTGTTCTTTGGCCCTACTCTGCGCTTACTCTGTATTTCCTCTGCTCTGCTGCCCTTACTCTGTCTTGCTTGCACAATAAAATCACCTCCTGTAGTTGGTCCATTGCCTAGCTTTGTTACTATGTTAACAATGGTTTGTTATACCTCTGTGCTTTATATCTCACTGCCGTTGTGTTTTGTTTATTGATGCACACATACTTACTCCTACTCATAAAACACGACGTTTAGGACAACGACACGGTCTCCAAAACAAAACTTTGACATCTTGTTATTCTAAAAATATTTATAAAAAATGATATATGTATACTTTTATGAAAGTTGTTTTCAAGACAAATCTATTCATATAGTTTTTATATTTGCAAACTTAACAACTTATGATTTATATTCTCAATGTTTGACTCGAACCTTTGTCAAAACGTCAAGTTTTATGAGTATAGAGAGAGTATTAGATAAATTGGAGAGTAAACCACAGAATCTCTGTAACACCCCAGACCAACATGTAACCTTGATGCTGCCAAATTGCCAAAACAATAAGCGAAAATAAAAAGAAAATTTGGGCAGCATCTCCCCTCTTTCATGATTTAGCGGAAGCAACCACACATAGACATAAAATTCACATATTAACAATATATCAAACTAAAGAGTATATGAACACCATGCCTAGAAAACAAGCCAACAAGAACTGCAAGCCTAAGAAAACATTATCCACTAACAGAGACTCTAAGTTCTAGAACTATGGTTATTACAACACAAGATCATTCTAAAAGATGATATGAAGGTGCTGTGAGCGTGCTGCTACTTCCCACCCTTCAATCAAAAAGTCACCTGAGTGCCTGGAAAAGAAATAGCAAAGGGGAGTGAGATATAAAATCTCAGCAAGTAAACCAACAATAATCGATGAGATATCCAACAATTGATATAACCCCACACTTAGTAAAGATTAATGACCATTAAAGCTTGAATAGCATAGCTTCTCACAACTCATTCAAAACCTTAGTCCAAGCTTTAGGCCATAGTCCAAAATTATAATGCATATGTAATGCACATGCCATGTCTCTGCCTCCATACCCGACAAGGTATGAAGCCGCATCGTTATGCCCAATAAACAATGTCTGTACAGTGCGGTCCATTGCTTAGCAAATGACATAACTCCATATGCCAATGAATGCATATAATGTCATGCAAATGCCACAAGAAAAATAATAAATAACCGCATATAACACCATGAACATCTCTCCATGATGACAAGCAGCCTTGTTCAAGTGAACCAACATAAGCATCATCGAGCCACAAGTGTAGGACATTGTTAATCAAAATAGAAAGCATATACCATGGATCAAAGTCATTATATCGTGATTGAAAGGCAGCGCAATATTGTATTGGTTCTGAATTTTAAAGGTGGAGGTAGAATAAAAAACAAGTTAAAGCTTGTAGCAAACCAATGCCACGTTTACTTGCCTCCAACGAAGTGATGACCGCTCTAGGTGCGATCCGGGGCACTACCACCTGTTTTGACAAAGCAAGATCATATACCCACTCCAACCAACAAGTATTAAAGATAAGTAAAGCGCTCCTACGTCCCAGCCCCATCATCGAGGAAAACAGAGAATCAAAGAACAAGTCAGCTGCGGCAATGCTGCTTCATCTTTTCATATCAAACAATCTATTAAGGCTATGATAGCAAACAAATACACTTTTGAAATCTACACAACAAGGCCTACAATCCCTGTATTATAAGTTATTGCATATCAGGACTCCAATATGGCGTAAATCACCATTGAACTAAACTGAATATTTCTGACCATAAAGCAGGACAGCCACCTTCAAAAATCGATATCTCTCAAACCATTTGGCCAAAAATTACAAACTACAGCAGCACTGGTCAAACTTCAGGACAGCAGAACCCTAGATCAACATTCACATAATGTTTTCCCCTACGATTCTCCTAAGCCCCATGGCCAAAAACCATCTAAGCACCTCATAAACCAGGGATAAAATGGATTCACCTCACCTTGGTTGTTTCCCAACCCTAGGGCAGCAAGATTGAGATGGGGAAAACCGATCTATGATGAAGATGCGCCTTGCCTTGATCCTCCCCTCCACCTCAATCCAATTTCTCCCCTTTTCCTTTGCTTATTGCTGCTGTGAAGGAGATCCTAGAGAGGGAAAAAAAAGTGCTGGAGAGAGAGAGAGAGAGAGAGAGAGAGCGAGCGAGCGAGCGTAGAGAAGAAGGGAGGAGGTGTTTCTGGAGACGAGTACGAACATGAGCAGCCTCCTGATGGTGAAGAGAAGGATTTCTAGAACTTGGGCTTCAAGTGGTGTTGGGCTGGCTGGGCCTTAGCCCTTCTCTCTCTTCTTTTTTGATGTGTTACAATCTCTGATCTAATTCCAGAAACAAAATGAGATCTAATGTGAATTAGTGATGAACCATAATCCAGCGTTGGATAGTCTACCATCTGCCAAGTAGATCGAGATCGCAGACATAGCACGTCACCTGTGATCCACCGATGCCACTTCACAGCACAGCCTCTTCTTGATCGGAAAGAAGAGAGAATTGGTGATATGTAAATAATTACTTGCTTAATAATAAATAAAGAATAATGTCATCATTACATTTGATCAAAACACCTATTGTTCCAAGTATAATCAGCTAACGAAGAAACTCAACTAATGTTCCTTTCATACAGGGACAGAGATTACATTATCTGAGAACATAAACTAAGGGCACTGGATAATGTTTTCGGCATTAGTTGAGTTTCTTCATTAGCTGATTATGAGAAGTTTATTCACTACCATAATTTTGTGTTCCCCTATTGCCAGACTCTATATATGAGCTGTGCAGAATTAGAAATGTGCACACGACACTTCTAGTATCAGCATAAGCTATTTGTAATTTAAATTATTCGGAACTTATGATTACTGCTTTCGCGAGCTAGTCCTCAAAGCCATCACAGTCCTGCAAATAGCCAATGGTTTTGCAGAATTGACATCTTGGACTCTCAGGATGATGTTCAGCTCTAGATAATTAGAGTTTTTGGTTCTCTAAATCAAGCTTATGCTTTCGGCATACACTACTACAAAAACTTACTGTAAGAACGCCCCCCGTTTGCATTAGGGGTGGTTCGTTTTACGAGGCGCCCTACAAATAAGGCGTCGCCCGGGAGCAGGTTACGAGCGCCCCTACGAAGGCAGGCACGAGTAGGGGCGGTTGGTTTTACTGAACCGCCCCTATTGTTAGTGGGGGCGGCTCGATATCCAAATGCCCCTAATGTTCATTCATTAGGGCGGCTAGGAGTGAACCGCCCTTTTTTCTTTGTAATAATGAGGGGCGGCTCGATCACCAACCGCCCCTATAGTGGTCTCGTAGATAAGGCCGAACCAAACACCTTCTTCCTCCTCGGGTCACCCACTCAAACTCGAAAAAAAAAAGGTTGGGAGGCCTTGGGCTCCTCCCAAAAATTGCTCTACTAAGGGGGGGAGGTTTTCAACTCAAATTCTTTGGTGGGGAGGCTCAAAAAGGTAAGAAAATGCTAATCCTACCACTTAATTTGATTTTTTATGGTTAGTTGTAGAGTAATTTAAATTTAGCTTTCCTCTCACTTTCTATGGTGCTTGAGCTTTATATGGAGCAAAGTAGAGCTTAGGATTGGAAGTGGTAGTGGAGATTAGTAAGAGTATTGAATTAGACCTATTTTTTTAGTGGCTCTTACATGTGATTTTAGTGGAGTAATAAAATAGGTAGGGTTTCATGTGTTCATGGTTGATGAACATGTGTTTTTTTAATTCTTAGTTTAAATTTGTAACAAGTTTTTCTCTCTCATATGATGTGCAAATGCGTAATTTTTTTTTTCTAAAATTTTCTAAAATGATAAGCTTTTAGTGTGTGCTACAACTTTGATATTACTGCATTTATTAATTTTAACCATTTAGGGTTTGCCATGCATATGTACTCATATATATGACTAACTACACATTTGATGTTTTTTTTTTTGTTGTATTAAAGGATGGAGTACAGGAATGACCGGATGTATGGCACGTTAAGGTGGAAGGAAGGTTTTCGTGATGAGGTGGATAAATTTATTGAAGCCGCCGAGAATCATGCGAAGACATTGAAAGAGGATATCATAATATGTCCGTGCCGTGATTGCAAGAACGAGATAGCATATAGAGATGTGAAGAACATCGGACAACATTTGATTACACGAGGATTTGTTGCATTACACGATCCGGACTCATCACGGTGAAAAATTATGTTGGTGAAGACATCGACTTCGAAAATCTAGGAGATGACCCCGAAAACCCTAGAGCGCTTCTCTCGGTGTGTAGATAAGCTTCAAAATAAAATGAACCCCGAGCATGATAGTCAACTACGCGATGATGATGGTTGGCATGGTATGGACACAAATGTCGTTGATGGTACGGGCAAAGGTGATGTTGCCGATGATGTCGTAGCACGTGAAGGGGATGAAGATGACGATGATTATTTGGACGACATGCTTAATGCCCTTGGACCGTAAATATTGCGGAACAACGTGAAAGGTATAGAGATCCTACAGAGAGTGAGAGCAAAGATCGAAGGAAACCGTATGGTGTTGAAAAAGGTTGTCCGACACACCGGACGCTACTACGTTTTGTGCTTGAGCCGCTGATCTTGAAGGCTAAGTACGGTTGGTCGGATTTGTAGTTTCAATGATCTGTTGCGACTCTTGTCATGGTTGCCGCCACAACCAAACTCGATACCAAATGAATACCTACCAAGCAAAAAGGTTATAAGTCCATTGACAATGAGTGTTGAAAAGATCCATGCATGCCCGAACCATTGTATCCTTTTTTCGTGGTGACACGTTCAAGGGGTGGATAAATGTCCTAGGTGCGGCGCTAGTCGGTACAAGAACAACAATCTATACAACGGGGACGAGACCTCTATTGGAAACAAGAGGAAGAAGGGTGGGAAAAAGCCGGTACAGGATTCTAATCTCGAAAAGGACACTCCGTTAGGAATTGATCCGAAGCAGAGAAGAGTTCCTGCCTTGGTAATGTGGTACCTGCTAGTGACCGACCGCTTGAGGCGAATCTTCCTAAACCCCAAAGAAGCCGCATTGATGACGTGGTGGCAAGACGAGCGCAAGATAGATGATGATAAGATTGCACACCCGGCCGATGGTACTCAGTGGCAAAACTTTGATAATAATCACAAAGACTTCGCTCAAGACCCGAGGAATGTACGGTTTGGGTTAAGCACCGATGGAGTGAATCCCTTCAATGAGAGGATGACTGACCATAGCACTTGGCTAGTGATCTTGACAATGTACAACATCCCAACGTGGTTGTGCCAGCTGCGAAAGTACCTTTTCCTTACCGTTCTCATCTCAGTCCAAACAACCGTGCATTGACATTGACGTGTTTATTGAGCCTGTGTTGCAAGAATTCTATAAACTATTTAAGGAAGGGGTGCTGATGTATGATGCGTTCCGAAAGGAGGAGTTCTTATGTCGAGCCATAATCATTGTTTCTATCAACGACTATCCCGCGATGTTTGCTTTGTCTGGACAGATCAAAGGGAAGACTGGATGCGTGGTCTGCTTGGATGGTACTATATGGGTGTATCTAAATGCATCCAAAAAGGTGGTTTACTTGGGCAATCGATGTGACGTAACCTCCTAATTACCGGGCCCACCGCACTCCCATCATCCCCAAAGACCTTTGGCACACCGTGCGTGATACACCCGATAACTTAAGAAGCCCCCGTTGATAACTCATACCAGATCCACAAAGGAGTAGCTACAACATTACAACATTTGTTATAAAAATATAGATCGAAAAAGCGGAAGAATAATAACATTAATTTTACAAATTGTGAATAAGTTACACTTAAGTAAACTTAACTTTATTGCGGAAGCTAGGTAGAACTAGAAGACACCAGATCATGTCGTGCCCACTGACATAACCTTGGTTAATAGCACGAAGTCAAGACACGCAAATGAGGATTAACAAACCCCGAAAGTACGGAGTACTCAACAAGACTTACCCGACTAAAGAAAATAGGAGAAGACTCAGGAATGCCGGTCTAATAGGAATCAAGGTAAGGCTTAGCAAGAAGCAAGGACTCTTTTGCGTAAAAAGCTTACTAATAGTAAATCCTTACTTCCAATATTTTAATCCCAATTAAGTTTCTTACCTACTCTAGGTGATCTTACACTAGAGCACACACTTGTAGAAATTCCATCACTTATTCCATTTCTTCACTGTTCTATAATTAATCTCAATGTAAGTGGGGTAAACCGAGTCTCCATATCCGAGAAGCACGGCGATTTCGAAATCGATTAACCCAAATTGGGAGTTCTTTCCACACGACATATGTAGCACTTAAGCTTGCATATATCAACCCTTTCCCCGGATACTCAAAACGGAACCGGCCCCACGCCACCCGAGAATACCGTACACCTCCAATCCGACTTTAACCCACGAGGGTAACATGTACTCCCGCCATCTCTCCACTCCCAAAGTCGCGGGTTGTTATGCGTTCCGATTTGACACCCCAAGATCGGGCTTACCGAGTATGCGCCCCGTAACTAGGGTCGACCGTGATGGGATGACACCCATGACAGACGTGCCATTGGTCCAACGACCTCAGCGCTAGATTATGCTCCATAGTCTCGGGTTTCACCGCCTACACGTTCAGCCCTTAATCGACAAGCCGGAAATACTACACCGAGACTCCTTTCTCGGTGCAAATTACCCGACCGGTCTCAATTTCAAAACCATATCCCCGTATGGTTCCATCATATAGCATCCTTTCTCATCAAATGCCTCTTCGGGCTATCATAAGGGACTTGTCACATTTTGACTCAAAAGTCTAACTAATATAGCGGGGCTAAGCATTCTAGCATTTTACCAAAAACGCTATCAAGGTAGATATCGAAATAAACAAGGAATGGTAATGCATCAATTAGGTTATCACACAACTCCTATCACCTAATGCAAAGCATAAAGCAAAGGTGATATAAAGCTTTGTAAAACACAAGAAAATGTTTAAATGAACCGGGCTTGCCCGGGTTGCGGAAAGTCGATTCTCAAGAAAGATTGTCGAAGTCAAACTTGACATTATCCTTGTCAACTGGTCGGATCTTCTCGGAAGCTTGATCATCACGAACTATGTCAACACCTTTCTCCAAAGCTTCATCATCACGATCCGACTCACTCTCGTATACTCTACAGGTAGATGATGATGCATGCTTTAGCATGATGGAATGGTAAACATGATGCTTGATGGATGCATGAAATGATAAACAACTTGAATACATCTTTCCTTCACGATAAAGTTGCAACCCAACAAAACCAACTTGTTGGACTACCCTATGAGATATCATCACCATTGCCTAAGGAGTTCTCAAGGACCATCTGATAGAAGTGTGGTTTAGGGTTCACAAAAACAACCCGAAAGTCTCTCAAAACCTAAGTTGGAAGTCACTAATCATCTCTTTTTCTAATTAAATAAATAAAGCATAAAATAGAAAATAATTTAACTTCCTCCAATGGACCCCAAACTTTTTCCACAAGTAGGCCATCTCTCAAAAACAGCACCAAATAAAGTTTCATGATTTTTGGACAAATAAAATAATTATTAAAAATCAAGGAAGATGCATTTTTCAATTAAAATTTGTATTTTTAAATCATGCAAGAATTATTTAAAATCAAAGTTTCAAAATTTTCATAAATACTAGACATCATGAAAAGGCTATACAAAAATTTTCAGAATTTTAGAAGCTCTATTTAAATTTATATGAAAATAACAAAAATGTATACTATTCATATAAATAGAAATTGGAAATTCATTTGTTAAAAAGAAAAAGGCTCTTTGGCCGTATTCGTCCGAGTTTTGTCATGACCCGATTCTTGTACGATAGGCGGCCCACCACACCCCTGGGTCGGATCCTGGCCTTGGCAATTTTACAAAAAGACCCCGATAAAAAATTGAAATTACAAACAAGGACAAAAACACTATTTACACGAGTCACAAGACTTCTCACCTAGCACCCCGAGTTTTTCCGATTTCGAATTAGGTCCTCCTTCTCTTTCTCTTTCCCTTCTCTTCTTCCTTCTTTGACCCGGAAAGGCATCAGGAGGGCGACGGCCGTCCGCCCCGCCTCGCCCGGCCGTCGGCGGAGTCAGGGGCGGCGCCACGACGGCAGCGCCACTCCACGCCTCGCCCCCGCCCGCCGGCGGGCAGCTCGCAGACCCCGCCACTGGGAGGCGGTGGCCGCGGCAACCCATGGCGGTCAGCGGCCTGCCCAAAAGAAAGGAAGGGGCCAAAAGGGCGATCTTGGGGACGTAGGTGGAGCGGCGATGGTGGCTGGGATGGAGAAAAACGACGGCGGCCACCGAGCTTGGCCGGTTGCCCATGGCGGCGCGCCGTCGCCTCGGGGGGAAGAGAGCGAGTTGAGGGCGTGGGAAGGTCGCCCTTGACTCCTCCAACCCGACCACAAGACCCCCTACCACGCAATAGGAGAAGGGGAAACGTGGCCATGGCGTCGGCGGCTCGAAATCTCGAGCGCACGGACGCCGCGTGGAGCCCTTTGAGTCATTCCATCGAACATCCGCGATGAGAAAGTGGGTCGGTTGTGGTGCCGCTTTTGGGCTATTTCTGGCCGAATCTCGACATGGGCCAAGAGGCAAAAATGTTCTCCACCGATCAATCTTCATTTTCATTACAGGCCCATGGTCATTAGTCTGCTCGGATTAAGAGATAATGATCTCCAAAGATGGCATTGTCAATGACTTAATGATACTTGGAAATGATTGTCAAAACCTTGTCAAATCAAAATCCGATCGATCTCAACTTTTGATATGTTGGTCTTCAAAGCATAAACTCAAATCCGTATTTTTGGTCCAACTCAAGTTGCTTAACAAAATCTAGAGAACGCGAGACGCCGATCCCGCCGACACCGATTTCGACTTAGAAAAATTCTAATTTTGAGTTTGACTTTCTCTTTCAACTTGAATTTTGCAAATTACTCTCAAAATTTGAACTAAACTAAAAATTTCCAAAAAGTAACCCCCCCTTAATTTTTCAAGTTCTACAATTTTCACAATTGGAGCATTTTCAAAATATGCCTAGAAATATGACTTTTTGAAAAGCAGCTCCACATTTTGAAATTTGAATTCAAAATTACTTTTAAATTCATGTAACAACTTGAAAAACTTTGTACATGACTTTTGTTCCTCTCAACAAGATCTACAAACTAGCTTTTGAAAGTTTTCTCAAATTTTGCATAAATTTTGAAATATAGAAAAGGGGACAATTAGGGTTTGGATAAAATTCAAAATTTCTTTAAAAAATTTGAACTAAACTTTGAAAACTCAAAATACCAACTTTGCTCTATTTTGAAAACTCTACCTTTTCACTTTAATAACCATACCCAAATTCTTGATAGATTTTGAAATAAAAAGAAGGGGACAAATTAGGGTTTAGAAACTAGGGTTTCCACAAAGGGAATAGTTTCCTGAATCCGATTCTTTCTCAAGGCTCTTCGACCGACGACTTGACCATGAACTAATACACTTGTCTTTGGCCAAATCCATTGCTTAACCGGTAATTAACACTGGGTGTTACAAAATCCTTCCCTTAAATAAATCTCGTCCCGAGATTTGGGATGGAAGACTTTTAAGGGAAACGAAGGCATGTTACCCTTGATCTTTGTCCATAGAATTTCCTTCATTGACTCCCATGAAACATTGTTACTTCTCCTTACATATCCGCTTGTCCAAATGTTGAGTTCGGATGGGAAATCTTCTCACCGGCTACCCTCGATCACCCCCACTCAAAACGCATAAGGTGCCTCGTATAAATCTTTACTCCAATTAAATCAATTAGCTACTTGATTCTTAATGCATCTGTCTTCCCCGTGGGCGCATACAAAACAATGTAATCCTATCCTTTGGAGTTAAGTCGCCCAAAAATTTTTAGCTTTCAATCCAATGTCAATAAGCAACTCATAGAAACCTTTGTCGCAAAAAGAACACACGGCGCCTCTAGGGAGCTTTCCGCTTTCTTCGCCTCTAATGACTTGACCAATAGCACTCATAGTCCTACCACCTTTTCTCATTAAGAAGGCGATCCACACACTCAAGTGTCTCGTTAGCATGAGAACTATCCAATCTTCTCCACCAACTATGTGTGCTCTGTGGCTTAAGTATTGGGTGACGTAATTCCCGCGACGTGGAGGCGAAGTAACGGGTCGAGGTTATGGAGGGGTTCGATATGGTGTAATGGCAAGAGCTACGGCAAACATGGCACACAAAGAGAGGAAGAAAGAGGGCGGGTGCGTAAGAGGACGTGACCCAACGGCGAAAAGTGTGCGGGCCTGGCGTGATCGCAACACAAAAAGCAAAGCGTAAGAGGGGCCAGGATGCTCACGGCGTTCGACAAACACGTGGCGGCAATGGGATGCCACGGTGACCACGACCTTCAGAAATGGTTAAGCAGAGTCCCTTATCTACCACTTCTTGTAGTCTGTTAATGTTGATGTCAGTGACTTGTTCTTCAAGGGTCACCTTTTCTTGTAACTTTCGTAAGGAGCTCACAAAACAACCGATCCGATATACGAGTCCCCTGGATAGAATGTAGATAAATAACCAAAGAAAATTATGGCAATGGAATGCTTTAGTGTAGTTTTGTAATGGATCTTGATTAGAAATTAATCATAACACCACGGCCAAAACCACAACCACGGAGAGAATCCATATGATAAAAATTAGTGGTGACCAAGGTTTTACAAAGGAAAGATAGCAACCAAAGAAAGTTCCAAGGTGTGGAGTCAGTATGAAGGTGATTTCAAGATCAAAGCCAAGAAAGTTTTAGAGGTCAAAGAGAAATTGTATGGCATCGCTCCTCTCTTGAAGAAACGCCTAAGAAGTCCAACAGAGAGACTTGACATGGTTCCACACGGTACAACATAAGCCGTGGCAAAGATTTACGCATAACATCCTAGTGGAACTAGGGTTCAACCAAAGTACACACAAGGCTTAACAAAGAAAACACAAACAACAATCAACATTAATATCATTTTAAATAACATGTGAAACATCATATATGCATTACATGAATACTATAAGCAACATATACAATGCAATGATGCTTGCTAAATGATGCAAAGAAAATGATCATGGACATCACGGGATATGAAGATCCTTCCCCTTAAATGAAATCAATTTCCGAGATTTCAAAGTGACAAATCCCGTAAGACAAGTAATGGAAAAGAATTACGCCAAAAGATATTGGCTTATAAGAAATTTGCAAAATAACAAAATTTAATATCAAGATTACAATCGGGATCAATAAAAATGATTGCAACCGATAAAGGGATTTTCAAATTCCGCGAGGAATACGGATAGGAATTTCTAAAAAGAGTTTGCAAATCTAAGGTGAAAGCACGATAATCGTGAATTATAGTGAAAAAGAAGAGCATGTGTCGAATGAAAGAAGTCAAAATACGACACATGTATGAGTTGAGAAATCAAGGAGTAATCAAAGCTTTTAAATAAAGTTGACATGGCAAGGTGCAAGCTCCCAAAGGCTAGGAACTTAGGAATCAAAGATTATCAAATGAAAGTCCATTAACCAAAACCCGTATAGGACGAAATTTAGGACAACAACTATAAAGGCGAATAGTTGTCCTGATGAAGGAAGGTAATCTCAACATTATCAAGGTACTCCGACATTATATGCATAATATGATGCATGCTCGTCCCTATTCGTCTTCACAACGTTAGTCGATATAAGTTAGATATATATATAGGGCAATACTATATACATTATCTTCTCGATGATATTGGTAGAATAGTGATTGGCTCTTAAGCGTAACTTCGTTTCCGCAATATCCAACTCTTTCTCTCTAGTTATTTTCCGTAAGAAGAGATGAAAACTTCTTGAAATCTTTTACTTAAGTCGTCGAAATCTTCACGAAAAGCTTCCAAAGAAACATAAGGAAAGAAAGAAAATTATTTTTAAGTTGTTACTTTCAAAAAACTTTTAGATTACAAAATCATTTTGAAGTTTTCAAAAGTAATGTTGTAACTGATCCTAAGTATGAGCTCTAATACCAACTGCAATGTAACCTCCTAATTACCGGGCCCACACGCACCCGCCACCGTCCCAAAGACCTTTGGCAAACCGTGCGCATACACCCGATAACTTAAGAAGCCCCGTTGATAACTCATACCAGATCCACAAAGGAGTAGCTACAACATTACAACATTTGTTATAAAAATATAGATCGAGTGCGGAAGAATAATAACATTAATTTTACAAATTGTGAATAAGTTACACTTAAGTAAACTTAACTTTATTGCGAAGCTAGGTAGAACTAGAAGACACCCGAGATCATGTCGGCCCACCGACATAACCTTGGTTAATAGCACGAAGTCGTACCTACAACGGGATTAACAAACCCCGAAAGCGGGAGTACTCAACAAGACTTACCCGACTAAAGAAAATAGGAGAAGACTTCGGGAATGCCGGGTCTAATAGGAATCAAGGTAAGGCTTAGCAAGAAGCAAGGACTCTTTTGCGTAAAAGCTTACTAATAGTAAATCCTTACTTCCAATATTTTAATCCCAATTAAGTTTCTTACCTACTCTAGGTGATCTTACACTAGAGCACACACTTGTAGAAATTCCATCACTTATTCCATTTCTTCACCTGTTCTATAATTAATCTCAATGTAAGTTAAGGGTAAACCGAGTCTCCATATCCGAGAAGCACACGGCGATTTCAAATCGATTAACCCAAATGGGAGTTCTTTCCACCACGACATATGTAGCACTTAAGCTTGCATATATCAACCCTTTCCCGGATACTCAAAAACTAAACGCGTCCCACGCCACCGAAAATACCGTACACCTCCAATCCGGGACTTTAACCCACGAGGGTAACATGTACTCCCGCCATCTCTCCACTCCGGTCTTGGGTTTGTACGCTTTCGATTTGACACCCCAAGATCGGGCTTACCGAGTATGCGCGCCCGTAACTAGGGTCGTCGTGATGGGATGACACCCATGACGAGGCGTGCCATTGGTCCAACACCTCGGCGCGGTGCGTTCCATAGTCTCGGTTTCACCGGCCTACACGTTCAGTCCTTAATCGACAAGCGGGAAATACTACCTCGGAGACTCCTTTCAGTGCAAATTACCCGACCGGTCTCAATTTCAAAACCATATCCCCCGTATGGTTCCATCATATAGCATCCTTTTCATCAAATGCCTCTTCGGGCTATCATAAAGGGACTTGTCACATTTTGACTCAAAAGTCTAACTAATATAGCGGGGCTAAGCATTCTAGCATTTTACCAAAAAAACGGCTATCAAGGTAGATATCGAAATAAACAAGGAATGGTAATGCATCAATTAGGTTATCACACAACTCCTATCACCTAATGCAAAGCATAAAGCAAAGGTGATATAAAGCTTTGTAAAACACAAGAAAATGTTTAAATGAACCGGGGCTTGCACTCCGGTTGCGTGGGAAAGTCGATTCTCAAGAAAGATTGTCGGTCAAACTTGACATTATCCTTGTCAACGGTCGGATCTTCTCTCGAAGCTTGATCATCACGAACTATGTCAACACCTTCTCCAAAGCTTCATCATCACGATCCGACTCACTCTCGTATACTCTACGGTAGATGATGATGCATGCTTTAGCATGATGGAATGGTAAACATGATGCTTGATGGATGCATGAAATGATAAACAACTTGAATACATCTTTCCTTCACGATAAAGTTGCAACCCAACAAAACCAACTTGTTGGACTACCCTATGAGATATCATCACCATTGCCTAAGGAGTTCTCAAGGACCATCTGATAGAAGTGTGGTTTAGGGTTCACAAAACAACCCGAAAGTCTCTCAAAACCTAAGTTGGAAGTCACTAATCATCTCTTTTTTCTAATTAAATAAATAAAGCATAAAATAGAAAATAATTTAACTTCCTCCAATGGACCCCAAACTTTTTCCACAAGTAGGCCATCTCTCAAAACAGCACCAAATAAAGTTTCATGATTTTTGGACAAATAAAATAATTATTAAAAATCAAGGAAGATGCATTTTTCAATTAAAATTTGTATTTTTTTAAATCATGCAAGAATTATTTAAAATCAAAGTTTCAAAATTTTCATAAATACTAGACATCATGAAAAGGCTATACAAAAATTTTCAGAATTTTAGAAGCTCTATTTAAATTTATATGAAAATAACAAAAATGTATACTATTCATATAAATAGAAATTGGAAATTCATTTGTTAAAAAGAAAAGGCTGCCGGGCGTATTCGCCCGAGTCTTGACCCCTTGACCCGGTTATGTACCCGAGGCCGCCCACCACAACCGGTCAGATTCTGGCCTTGGCAATTTTACAAAAAGACCCTCGATAAAAATTGAAATTACAAACAAGGACAAAACACTATTTACACGAGTCACAAGACTTCTCACCTAGCACCCTCGAGTTTTTCCGATTTCCAATTAGGTCCTCCTTCTCTTTTCTCTTTCCCTTCTCTTCTTCCTTCTTTGACGAGAAAGTGAGCAAACGGGGGGCGACGGCCGGCGGCCACGCCTAAGCCGTCCACCTGGGCGGCGCGCCACCCGCCGGGTCGCAGGGCCGCCCCGCCCCCTGGCCGGCCCGGAGGCGCTCGCAGACCCCGCCACCCACGCCGGCACCCGTCATGGCGGCGGCCGCGGCGGCCATGGCGTCGGCAACCCGGTTCGCGCTTAGCCGGAAAGGAAGGGCCAAGGACGCGGTGCGGGGTCGTAGGTGGAGCGGCGATGGTGGCTGGGATGGGAGAAAACGACGGCGAGCCATCGAAGCCGCCGGTGCCCCCTATGCGCGTGGGCGGCCGAGCGAAGGGGAGAGCGAAGTTGAGGGCGCTAGAAGGTCGCTTGACTCCTCCAACCCAACCACAAGACCCCCCGCACGACATGGGAGAAGGGGGTGGCGTGGCCATGGCGTCGGCACCTCATGAAATCTCCAGGCGCCGCGACGCCGCCGTCGCCCATTGAGTCATTCCATCGAACATCCGGCATGAGAAAGTGGGCCTGGTCGGTTGCCGTGCCGTTTTGGGCTATTTTGCTCAAGCCGACCTCGACATGGGCCAAGAGGCAAAAATGTTCTCCACCGATCAATCTTCATTTTCATAACAGGCCCATGGTCATTAGCTGCTCGATTAAGAGATAATGATCTCCAAAGATGGCATTGTCAATGACTTAATGATACTTGGAAATGATTGTCAAAACCTTGTCAAATCAAATCCGATCGATCTCAACTTTTGATATGTTGGTCTTCAAAGCATAAACTCAAATCCGTATTTTTGGTCCAACTCAAGTTGCTTAACAAAATCTAGAGAACGCGAGACGCCGATCCTCGGGACACCGATTTCGGACTTAGAAAAATTCTAATTCTTGAGTTTGACTTTCTCTTTCAACTTGAATTTTGCAAATTACTCTCAAAATTTGAACTAAACTAAAAATTTCCAAAAAGTAACCCCCTTAATTTTTCGTTCTACAATTTTTCACAATTGGAGCATTTTCAAAATATGCCTAGAAATATGACTTTTTTGAAAAGCAGCTCCACATTTTGAAATTTGAATTCAAAATTACTTTTAAATTCATGTAACAACTTGAAAACTTTGTACATGACTTTTGTTCCTCTCAACAAGATCTACAAACTAGCTTTTGAAAGTTTTCTCAAATTTTGCATAAATTTTGAAATATAGAAAAGGGGACAATTAGGGTTTGGATAAAATTCAAAATTTCTTTAAAAATTTGAACTAAACTTTGAAAACTCAAAATACCAACTTTGCTCTATTTTGAAAACTCTACCTTTTCACTTTAATAACCATACCCAAATTCTTGATAGATTTTGAAATAAAAAGAAGGGGACAAATTAGGGTTTAGAAACTAGGGTTTTAAGACAAAGGGGAATAGTTTCCTAATCGATTCTTTTCTCGTCTTCTCGACCGACGACTTGACCATGAACTAATACACTTGTCTTTGGCCAAATCCATTGCTTAACTGGTAATTAACACACTGGGTGTTACAATCGACGCCACTTAAAGACAAATCACAAGTACCGGCGTGAAATACAAACACCGGTTCAACAACACCGAGAGATTGAAGACCCTCGAGAGACGCCGCATGGACAATATGTGTACGTAATGGTCAAAAACTTGCACATTGTCTACGGAAAGAAGAATCTAGATGGGACGAACAGAGATCGGTACACCACCTCCGGCCGAAGGCGTACCTTTCAAGAAACAATCCATCTTCTTTTCAAAGATCTCGAATATTGGCCGAGTTCACGGTTCCCCATGCAATTGATTCTATGCACGTGAAGAAAAATGTCTTTCAAAGCACCATGGGTCTGTTGATGGACCAATAATTCAAGGATGGTCTAAATTCACGAAAAAGACATGGTGCAAAAAAATGTGAAGCCCGAGCTTCACCCCCAGACTTCGTAAGAATGGAAAATACACCCCCGCCAGCTTAGCTTCAACTTGACCCTAGAAGAGAGAAAGGGCTATATGCGCTTACCTAAAGGCGATCAAAGTTTCGGGTTTTCAAATAACATCAAGAAGCTAGTGTCCATGAAGGACCTATCAAATAACACACCCAAGGCTCATGATTGTCATGTAATGCCGACGGTGTTCCTACCTATTGTAATCGGTTTATAAAGCCGGAATTCTGAAAATGGCCATCACTGCATGTGCTACTTCTTTTCAAGATATCCCGAAGTCGATTGACAGAAAGAGCTTGCTAACTACATGATTTCGCTGGTGGAGACCCAAAACCAAATAGAGATATGTATGCCTCCCGCTTATTTCGATATAATGCCACATCTCATGCTTCACATGGTTCATCGATAGAGGCACTGGCCCTTGCTACTTGCATGAAATGTGGTGCATTGAGCGATGCATGTCGATTCTAACTCGATTAAGTGCATAATCGAAAGCATATCCTGAGGGGCTCTATGATTGAGGGTTACAATAATTGAAGAAGTCGCCGATGTCAAGAGTGGCTAAAAGTATAGAGGGGATTGGTAAACGTGATTCACGCCATACGGGGTAGGATAGCCGGGAAAGGCATCCAGAGGAAAGTATTTGTTGACCAAGAATACAAAAAGTGAGTCGCGCATTCCCGATGTGTGTAAGAGTTCAGCGCTTATGCGACCAGACGTTGATTTCCACTTGGCTCTCATTCAGAGCAGAGGAATGGCCGCTCGGATGATCGTCACGAAACAAAGACAGGGGAACAATTAACTTCATGGTTGAAGGACCAAAACATACCGTCCGGGAAACCAGGGATGATATTACCAAGAAGAGGTTAGCATTAGGGCCATTGAGACAAGTCACCACGTGGCAAGCATACGACATTAATGGGTACACATTCTATACCCATGTGAAGGATAGTAAATGTGTGAATCAAAACAAATGGGTTCGAGTAGAAGCTATCAACGACAAAAACCGAACGATCACATACTTTGGCATCATTGAAGAAATATGGGAAATTGACTATGGAATGGAAGTGCAGTGCCCGCGGTTCAAATGTCGCCGGATGAAACAACACGAATCAACGAGATCGGGTTGATGCCGTTGACCCTTGATTTAGGCCACCAACGGGACCCATGGGTCATCGCCGTGATGTAGCACAAGTTTTCTATTTACCCTACCCGATCGATCCCGACAAGCCAAAGAGGACGAAAAATCAAGCATGTCGTTGTCCCCGAAACAACGCATTATTGGAGTTGATGGCATCCGTGATGTTGACGCTTGACCAGCACAATGGTTATGCTGAAATACGCTTATTCACGCAACTTTCCAAACAAGATCCAGTTTTGAGAAGAAGTTACCCAAAGACATATTGCCATGGGAGCAGCAAAAGGAGTCAAGGGAAAGAGGTCACCGGAGTTAGCTAGTTGTTATATGTGTGTGTTTCAAAAATGTATCGATGTATGAGTGAGACTTCATTTATGTATGTGTGAGACTACCTAAATGTATGTGTGAGACTACCTTTATGTATGTGTAAGTGACCATTGTGAGACTACATTTATGTATGCGTGGGGTCATATTTTGGGTGTAAGTGACCACAAAAAAATTTGGGGAAGTTTCGAGTTAGGCGGAGCGAGGGTGCTTCATAGTGGCATACTCAACCTCTCATGAAGCCTCTCCCGACACTTAGGTTTCACATGGTTGTGTGGCCGGTGCGCTTTTGCAAGTGTGCTATCGGCCTCAAACTTTTTCTGAGGCGTCTACATGGCATGTGTGAAGGCACCGCCAAGTTTGAGAATTTTCTCGTAATTGTTTGGTACTTTTCTCTAATTATTTTACAATTACCGCGCGAATTCTCCCTTGAAATGTGTGTTGAACTACGACCACCCCGAAAAAGACCCAAAATGGTGCCAAACTTAGCCGATAGGTCCCTTGTGCCCTAGGAGGCACAACTTGTGGAGGACGGTGCGGATTATTTTGTTTTCAAAGTGTAAATCACCATATTTGGTGCACATCGCGTCCTAGGATGTAAAAAAAACAAAAAAAATTTGGGAAGTAAATCAAAAAAACCTAAAAACCTAGGATTTTTTTCGTGGGGCCATATTTTGGGTGTAAAATGTGACCACAAAAAAATTTGGAGGAAGTTTTTTGAAAGTTAAATCGGAGGCGACGTGCTTCATTTTATGTGGCCTAGATTTTGTGGCATATTTTGGGTGTAACCTCTCACGTGAAGCCTCTCCACGACACTTAGGTTTCGCATGGTTGTGTGGCCGGTGCGCTTTGCGGTGTGCTATCGGCCTCAAACTTTTTCTGAGGGCGTCTACATGGCATGTGTGAAGGCACCGCCAAGTTTGAGAATTTTACGTAATTGTTTGGTACTTTTCTCTAATTATTTGAATTACCGCTACAATTCTCCCGGTAAATGTGTGTTGAACTCGACCACCCCCGAAAAAGACCAAACGGTGCCAAACTTTGCCGATAGGTCCCTTGTGCCCTAGGAGGCACAACTTGTGGAGGACGGTGCGGGATTATTTTGTTTTCAAAGTGTAAATCACCATATTTGGTCCCACGCATCGCGTAAAAATCTGATAAATCAAAAATGGCTAAAAAACCTAGGATTTTGCGTGGGGCCATATTTTGGGTGTAAGTGACCACAAAAAATTTGAGGAAGTTTCGAGTTAGGCGGAGCGGGCGTGCTTCACGAAGAAAAATTGAAATATTTATGTTTGTCTTTGAAATATTTTGAAATTCAAATCCAAATATGTCAAAATTTGTCGAATCCATGGGTTTTGTAAGATAAGAAATTTTATATTTATGTTTTATTTATTTATAACTATATTTTTATTTTTTATTTGTCGGATAATATGCCTTACATATTTTTTTAAATTGTAACATGGACTATAGGGGCGGTTCTGATCCGGCCGCCCCTAATGAGGAAAAACTCACTATAGGGGCGGTGGATCGATAGCGCCCTTACTTCTGTGCCCTCGTATATATACCCGAGGCGATTTGGTCTCGAAATTTCTAAGTCTGGGCGCCATTCTCTCTATCGGCGGCCGTGAGGCGCAAAAATTTTTCCCGCCGCCCCGCCGCCACATCCTCTCCCCCAGGCCACGCCCGCCGCCACATCCCTCTCCTCCCCCCTCCCCCAATCCTCCTCTGCGGCCGTCTCCTCGCCGCCACATCCCTCTCCTCCGCCCCCCCAATCCTCTGTGGCCTTGCTCGATTGCCGCCCGCCGCCGTCGCTCTCGAAACCCCTAGCCACGCCGCCACGTCTCCCCGTCCCCATGATCCCCCGTCTCTCCGTCCCGCGACCGCTGCCACTGTCTCCCCGTCCCCATCTCCCCATCCCCTCCGTGCGCGCCGCCGGCTCTTGGATGGCCCGCGGATCAGCCGCTGATCCGGATCCGCGAGGGCGTATCCGCCCGTGAGGGGCGTGCGGCCGCGTCTCCCCATCCGCCTACATCCGGACACTTGCTCTTAAGGAGGTCACTCTGCCGCCGGTGAGCCGCTTCTGCTGCCGGGTGCCCCCTTGCCCAGTGGAACCTGGTGGTCTTTGGTGGTGTCGGTGAAGCTAAGTACGCTTCTTTGGCCGGTGCCTCTGGCCGGAATCGTAGTCTTGGTGAGCGACTTCTTCTGATGTTGGCGGCTTCTTCTGGGCCGTGAGCACCTTGTCTTCTTCAACGCCGGTGAGAAGCTTCTTAACCGGGCGGCGGGTGAGTTGGGATCGATGCTGTGATGCTTGCACGTGATGATGCCTATGATGTTGCCGCCAAAGATGCATTATTTTTAGCTCTTGGCAACGCCTATGATGCTATTTTTTTTCAACCGGTGATGCTATTTTTCATCAATATGGGATAACCGTGATGCCAAATTTATTGAGCTACTGCCACTACCCGTGATGCTATTTTTTTCAACCGATGCTATTTTTTCATCAATATGGGATAACTGTGATGCCAAATTTATTGAGCTACTTGCCACTACCCGTTCTATTTTTTTTTAATCGTGTGATGCCTATAATCTCCGATTAGTAATGTTCTTTGTAATAGTGTGATGCCTCGATACTAAATTTTTTTTCATCTTGCCTTGGTTTGTTGGCCACAAATGTTTCCATTGGTACGTGGGATAACCGTGATTAGCTAGCTAACATTCCTGTTTTATGCTACTATTTTCCTATGTTGCCAAATGTTTTCCTATGTTGCCAAATGTTTTTCCTATCTTTGTGGGATAACCGTGATTAGCCTTGATCCGCATTTGCCTTGGTCCGCATTTGGCCACAAAATATTTTTCATATTGCCTTGGTGCATTTGCCTTGATCTGTTTGTTATTATGCCAAATTGGGACAAGAGTTCTTCTCATTTCAGCTCCACATATGTTTCCTATACTGTTATTAGCTAGCTAACATTCCTCACAAGTTCATGTTTGACTAATTACATAATATAAAAATGTCAACATTCATTAGGTTAACTTGATATTTGGGTCACATTTATTTGGGGCTGTTTGTCTTTAATCTCTTGTACTAGTTGTCCATCTTACTAATTGGGAGCTGTTTGTCTTTAATCTCTTGTACTAGTTGTCCATCTTACTAATTTGGGGCCGTTTGTCTTTAATCTCTTGTACTAGTTGTCCATCTTACTAATTTGGAGCTGTTTGTCTTTAATCTCTCTTACTACTTGTCCATCTTATTAATTTGGGGCTGTTTGTCTTTAATCTCTCTTACTAGTTGTCCATCTTACTAATTTGGGGCTGTTTGTCTTTAAACTCTCTTACTAGTTGTCCATCTTACTAATTTGGGGCTGTTTGTCTTTAATCTCTCTTACTACTTGTCCATCTTACTAATTGGGAGCTGTTTGTCTTTAATCTCTCTTACTACTTGTCCATCTTATTAATTTGGGGCTGTTTGTCTTTAATCTCTTGTACTACTTGTCCATCTTACTAATTTGGAGCTGTTTGTCTTTAATCTCTCTTACTACTTGTCCATCTTATTAATTTGGGGCTGTTTGTCTTTAATCTCTTGTACTAGTTGTCCATCTTACTAATTTGGGGCTGTTTGTCTTTAATCTCTTGTACTAGTTGTCCATCTTACTAATTTAGGGCTGTTTGTCTTTAATCTCTTGTACTAGTTGTCCATCTTACTAATTTGGAGCTGTTTATCTTTAATCTCTCTTACTACTTGTCCATCTTATTAATTTGGGGCTGTTTGTCTTTAATCTCTCTTACTAGTTGTCCATCTTACTAATTTGGGGCTGTTTGTCTTTAAACTCTCTTACTAGTTGTCCATCTTACTAATTTAGAGTTGTTTGTCTTCAATCCATCTTACTACTTGTCCATCTTGTCCTAATTTGAACTGAGCAATACTTGGCATATGAAGTAATGATCTTTTTATACACTTGTAAAACTTAGTGCTGAGGTAGTGGCATATGCAATGATGATCTTTTTATATACTTGTAAAACTAATTGCTGAGGCAGCGACATAGGCAATGATGCGAACCCTTTTAAGCTGAGGCAGCGACTATGATGATTTTCAGGCCCTCTATAGTTGTAACATTCTAAACTTGGATGGCTTCTAGAAGCAACCAGTTTAGAATTGATGAAAATATGAAAGGGCAAATCTGAGTCAACTTTGTACACAACTAATCTAATTGTCTTCATAACTACTCTATTTGGCATTATATTGTGCTCATGTTTTTATATGCTCACTATCATTATATTGTGCTCATGTATGGTGCCATGGCAACACCTATGATGCTACAGCCACTACCTATGCTTCTCTTCCCTCCCACTCTTCTCCCACCTTCTCTCTTGGCCTCCTCTATGCTTGCCATCATCATGGCGGCAGCTATCTTGCACTGGCAGCTAAGCGAAACTCTCTCTCTCTCTCTCTCCCTCTATGGCCTCCTCTAGATTCTCTTCCCTCTCACTCTTCGCTCACCTACTCTCTTGGCCTCCTCTCTATATCTGCCGCAGCGACTAGGTAAGCGAGAATCTCTCTCTCTCCTCTCTAACTCTATGGCCTCCTCTAGATTCTCTTCCCTCCCACTCTTCTCTCACCTTCTCTCTTGGCCTCCCTATCTATATCTTTGCCATCAACATGGCAGCAGGTAAGCTGAAGCTCTCTTTCTCCCTCTCCCTCTATGGCCTCCTCTACCTTCTCTTCCCTCCCACTCTTCTCTCACCTTCTCTCTTGGCCTCCTCCCTATGCTGCCATCATGATGGCGGCGGTGATAAACTAAGGCGACGGTCTTGTGAGGTGAAAAATTTCGGCGGCGATGGCGTAATTTGGGTTGGTTCGCGCCAAGGCATAATTTGGGTTTTTATATGCTCACCGTACTTCTATGTGCTCCTTTGTTTTTATATGAGAACCCTTTTTGTGTTTGTCCTCCTCTCCTCCTTTGGCCGATGATGAAATTGTCACATTCCATAAATAATCTAACTTGATCTTGAACTTGTGAGGAACTGTCCATCATTGCTACCCGCCCCTACATTACCTGCATTACCTTTTACGTTACGATGCCCTTATGCTCCAAGTTCATGATCAAATGATGATTGACATCTATCGAGGCCTCTAATTTTTCTACTAGTTTTTGCTCAATGATACAAAAGGGTAAACGAGACTACATGATAGTGAACCCGCTAATTTGAGAGCAAACCACTACTTGTCACTTTATTCCTTCATGAAACTAGGACCCTCTTGGCATATTTAACGCCAAATCTTTTTTTTTTGTACTAGACTAAATCAGAAAATGTCCCCGACAAAGAGGCGGTGCACCCGGTAGCCTTGAGCACGGGAAACCCATTGAAGAGGGAGAGCCTCATGGCATGACTTTCGACGAGTTCCTCGCCGAGGTAGACAAGAGTATAGGCGGGATGAAAGATATTGATCCGTTCGCGGGATGAAGAAGCGGGAAGAGAAGGAGAGGATGATGACACCTCGATGGCGAGGGGGGTTACGAGGAGGGATATGTAAGTCCCGGATCCTTTCCCACGTGAACCCGGGCATAGGCCCACCGAGGGACGACACGGACAAAGACTTTGACCCGCGGAACGAGGAGAATGAGGTAGAGACACAAAGCCTTAGTAATCAATTTTTGCTAATGCTTTTATCATGTCACTACCATTAACACTTTGGCCTCCCGTGTACATAGGTCCATGATGAATCTCCTCCAAAACGACGGCGTCGGCGTCCCGCGACGTTTCGTTGAAGGCACCGGAGAGCAACAAAGAGAAGAGGCACGTGCCACGGAGGGTGAACAATACCAACTCGCTCCCAACCCCGGGACACGACCACAACCTCGGCGCCAAAGAGGAAACGAGGAGGGATAAGAAAAACCAAACCGATATCGACAAGAACGTGGTCTATGTGATCACGCGAGAGGTCGGTCCGGGGGGGACATCCGTAAGCGGAGAAGATGAGGGCAAGATTCCGTAATTCGATGGGCGCCCTTGTTAGAGATCGGTTGAACCCGGCTATCCCATCATGGCGAAATACCGGACGAGACAAAAGAGAGGCCTATGGAACAAAAGGTTAGTCAATTTCAAGTTTCCATCAGTACCGAGGCGGCCGTGAAACGTCAAGCCTTTAGGACAATGGGGAGATATTCCGGCGTTGGAGGTGTGAGCTCAACACCAAATATATCCAACGGGGCACGGCCGTTTCACAAGTATGGGAACATAACTTCCGAGTCAATGGGGCGACCTAGTGGCTCAAAAAGACTACGGCGGAAGCATTGGCGCTTCGGTGCGAAATAACGGCCGAGCTAGCAAAGAAGAACATACACCCTACCCATTTAGGTTCGGTGGATACTTTGCTGTGAAAAGACTTTCCTAAGAGGGACGAAGAGGCGGAAGCGGTAGGATTCTGTGCGGGAATTTGGGGATACGGTCAAGGAATTGGATACATGCCCGGAGCACCGCATCGTCCGGGTTCTTCCCTTAAGTTTGACAAATCGGAGACTCAAGAGGTAGTATCAAAGATATTGGAATACGGTCAAGGAAAGGAGAAGGGCTCATTCAAACCTTCCGGAGAGAAGGACGGTGACACTTGCCTTGGGAAGCGCCGAGCACCACAGGGCGCACCGAGGGGGCATAGGGAAAAAGAACAACACAAGAGACATGGCTTTGAAGAGGACCGGCACACATACAAGAAGCATGGTAGAGACCGGCGTCGGAACTTGAAAGCACTGATCATGGCTATGGTAGCGAAAGGCGCTCGAGGAAAGAGGCGGCTGCGAACCCGCCCGGCCCAACTGCGGTTGTCGGGGCCCCCTCAGGAAGTTCCTAGCGACCAAGGTTCCACTGCGCGGGCACAACCGCCGTCGATCGCATCACGGGAACCAACTAGTTGCCAATGTGTGGTTCTCGTCGGAAGGGCTCAAGTTGTCAAGGTTGCCGCAACGGGTGTGGCACATCCCCTCAGAGGCGTGGCACGGTAGGCCTATCCCGCCCGGACTACACTAGGGTCGAGGTGCATAGCGTGGAGCCCCATTACATGGATTATGACCTTGACCACCCGACTCTTGAGGGAGTGTACAAACTTCGGGCAATGCATTCGACGGTTCATCCTCGCACAAAAGCGAGACATCGTATTAACCGGTTCTTCGCCTCCCCACCCAATATTCCCACGGCTAGAAGGAGTTATCGAGGAGGGGAGATACTTTCACCAACACGTGACGAAGAAATGCACGAGATGCCACACTCCCCTCCTCGCGGACCGACAAATGCACGAGATGCCACACTCCTCTCCACGCCCTCTGACGAGTGCCTTCAAAAAGAAACTCTAGTTGAAACGGAGGTGCCTTCGAAAGAAAGCGAGAGGTGCCTCCGAAAGAACCTCGGGGTAAAGAGAAGCGGCAAATTCGGACATGCGGCTTCCGCCGGGGGCCTTTCGTCTGCGAACAAGTTATGGCATCGAGGATTTTTGGGAGGAGTCGGAGCTTAGGAAAAAGTATCCAATCCATTGCGAGGCCCGTCTTTGTGGCCATGAAGGACGTCTCGTTGGTGTCGGTGGTTCGCCCATGATCGGTTCAAGCCACGTAAACCAAGTCAAAGAAGTAGCGGGACGGACTTTGACCCTTCACTCACCAATCACTTTCCGGCCAAAAGTATCCTCGATGTTGGAAGAATCGGATGGTCAAGGAACTGCCGAAAAAATATGAAAGAGGCAAGATATTCCTACCAAACGATGTCATGCGAGAAGATGCCGCGTGGAATGAAAAAAAGTTTCATGATTGGTACTTGTTGGTATCGAGAGGGGCGGACATAACGAGAGATAACACTCCACTACCCCGATAACCTTCTCGGTGGACTGGTGGTGAGATTGCCTTCACTTTCGATGACATGCATACATTGTATCACCTCGGTGAAATGGACATTAATCTAGTTCACATCTAATGCATGTAAGTCCTTTTCTCTCTTAATGATTTCGATATTTTGATAACGTTGTAACTAACCTAATCGATCTCTTTTTAGTATGCAAGCGCACCTTGCAAAAAAAGGTTCCAAGTCCGAAAAATGCATACATGGATCCTCAACAAATAGCACAAACACGCTTTGCATTTCCTAGGAAATGGAAACCGGATAGCAAGTACTTAGAGGGTGGATCGGCCGTGGAGGAAAAAAAAAAAAAAATCCGCGGAAGGCAATGAAGGACGCGGCCATTAACATGGCGGCATACTTAGCCGTGTCTTTCAAAAAAATTTCGAACACAATCATACTATATGGCTACCATACCACCGGGTAAGTTCAATCTGTATATAATGGTTGGTTAATACATATTATAATGCTAAAATGTGCTTATCATTTTCCTCTGATTGAATTTATGCAAAGTAACCATTTGGATCGCTATATCGCGTCGATCTTGGGCTCGGCGTCGCGTGGGTTTTGATTCACCGCACACTCCGCCCGCACATTATTCCGACTTCATAGCGATTCTCAAATCGTATAAATAACGACAATCCTCTTATTTCAATATAACCTCCTAACTTTTTTGTCACATACTAACATGTTGTATTTGTGAATATCAATTTCAACGGGGCATACCGTTGGTATGTTAAAAAAATTGAATGGGAGACATCTTGCCGAGAATGAAGGGTGAGTTGTGCGTCAAAACAGATACTTGTGTAAGTATGACCTACCTCAAGCATCTTGCATAATCTCAAATGCATTTGCTAACAATTTTATATACACGATGTGCCAAGCAAAAAAGTCGGAAGTGTTCACTTGTGGATATTACGTATGCATGGCGATGAGTAACAGTCTCTCGTGCACGAGACACCCGGTTTGGTATATATGCTCATTCCTTTCTCTCTATGTATATGCTCACTATGTGTTTCTATATATAGGCTAACTTTTTATTATCTCCTAATTGTGTAGGCGAGACGCCGGTAGGGACAAAAGGGGACCCTTACGAGATGATGACCTCTTGGAACTCGTGGCTAGCCTTTGTGACTTCATATTAGATCATGCTATACATCCAAAAGGTTGCTACCTTGATCGTACTTCGAAGTTGAAACAATCCACAACTTCAACATTTTTTAGTGAGTGGGAAAGGCTAGCAATAGGGAGGTGAACTAAGAGATGAGATTGAACTTGTAACTTGTGAATAATGAATGTTTATTGTAAGATTGAGTAATGGAGATGATACTTTGTGAGTTATGTGAATTATAGATGTTTATTGAATATAATATGTATATATTGTGAGAATTGTGAATTATAGATGCTTATTAAATATAATATGTACATATATGGTGAGATTTGTGAATTATAGATGTTTATAGAGGCGGGTATATATATTTCAGTTTTGAATTTTTTTGGCGCCAAATCCAGTTTAGGGGCGGTTTTAGATTAAAACCGCCCCTACGGTCTTTCCTTTTAGGGACGGTTTTAGAACCAACCGCCCCTCAAATTTCTTGACTAGGGGCGGTTTTAGATTGAGCTGCCCCTAATGAAAGCCACGGTAGGGGCGGTCGTCGTTATTAGCCGCCCCCTACGGTGACCACGGAGGGCGGCTCGGGGAACCGCCCTACAATATGGTCCTTGTAAGGCACGGAGAGTTAGGGGCGGTTTCGAAAACCGCCCCTACAGTTCAAACGAGCCGCCCCTATAGAAGCTTACTGTAGTAGTGATATGGGGATAAACTTCTCATAATTATTTCACCAATCTTTATGCAGCTCTTCTAATGAAGCTGTTTGGCATTATCAGTGTCAATCATTTCTCCCCTAAATGATCTTGAGCGATAGCCTACTTGAGTGCTCCCATAGATAACTAGACTCATAATCACCTCCAGTCGTTGGGAGAGTAGGAGCACTGTGGAGTATGACATGATCACAACTCAGAGTTAGGAGAGCCAACTGCTTCTTTCCATAATGAGAAGTTGGATCAGAACGTACATGAAACAAATCACGCCCCACACATGTGTGTGCATGCAAGGTATTGTTAGGATCACGTCAAGTCAAGGCGGTTGGAGACATCATGCATGGGACATGGGAGGTCCAACGTGGAGCACGGAGCCACGGACCAAGCATCACCATCGATGATCAAGTCTCGTGCGAGTGAGCAGTATGGATCATCAACCGGCATGCGTGTGGTGGCTGGGGATGTGAGCTCGTGGGTGCTGTGCCGCCATGATGTATAGAATCGTCCAGTAGACTGAGTGAGTCCTTGTCCCGAGTTGTGTCATTTCTATTTATGATAGCCAAGATACAGGAGTTCGTCGTCGAGTTTTTCCTTTGACTATTGTTTATGTTTATGTGATTGTTCATCGATCCTGGGTTCCAACAATGTAGCTGGATGCCTCGTTCTCTTCTCCTTGTTCTTCCCCTATGCTCTACCACCGTTTCCCTCGGTTACTCTGCTTTGCTCTTCTTCATCCTACATCTGCAGTATAAAATCAGCTGCTTGGCTCCGCGGCCTTGCGTTCCTTGTAGGCTTATTGAAATATATGTAATGTATTTATATTACACATGCATCATTCCAACTATCACTAACCAGTGATAATGCCTATCAGCCTATGACATAAGACAACACAATACAATTCTTACTATTACTAATTGGAGACTCCAACGAAGCCTCCACGCTAATCCTCACCGACGCAGCTCTGAGAAATAGATAAATGCTACAAAATCTCACAATAATCGAAAAGAAAGATCGACCATCAAAACAGAAGTCTTAGCAATCCATGACCATTGGATCTATTTTATTTTGTACAAAATTGCCCACCTCTGCCATTATAATAAATAAAATCTATATTTTCTAAAGAAAAAAAAAATAATATATATGGCGGTACACAAAAAATCCCGTTCCACATCACGTTTGTTTCATGGTTGGTTAATATAAAATATTAGATTGGATTTTGATTTCGTTAAAAATACAATATTAATAGAAAATATCAGGAGTCATGACCCGTCACGTTTTAAGGATCTATTAATTACTTATTTTTGTAGTAAAGAACAGTGCAAACGTTTGGTTGTATAGGAAAATAAGCTTGATTGGCCATAAAAATATTATATAAAATATTAGATTGACACGTTCACCTCATGATTCAATGCTCCCACTAGTACTGAAAACGTTTTTCGGTGGCGGGCGCGAGGGGTTTGGCGTGGCGGGCGAGGCGCCGCCACCGGAGCAAAGGTCACGGTTAATGAAGAAATTTGCGTGGCGGCCTCCACCGCCCGTCCACGGCTAAAATCTTTCCCGTGGCGGGCGCATTAGGATGCCCGCCACGGTGTGGTTCGAAAAAAATAAAAAAAACCCCACAAACCCTAGACAGGCCCGCCAAGCCCATCCATGGGCCCGCCGAGCCCATCTAGGGTAGCCAGCGCTTCGCCGCCGTCGTCGCTTCGGCCACCACCGTCGCTTCGGCCGCCGTCGCCGCCGGCCGTCGTCGTTGCTCGGCCGCCCGGAGGGAGGAGTGGGATCCACCGTCGCTCCGCCTTGGATCGGCCATCGCGATGGACGCCAGCGCCGCCGTCCCAGCCGGCGCGCCGCCGTGCGTCATCGTCGTCGTCCCCCGGCCGTCGTCGTCGTCGTCGTCGTCCCCACGGCCGTCAGCGTCGTCCTTGGCGGTGGAGGAGGCCGGCGCGTGGAGGGGCCCCGGTGGAGGAGGCGCCGCGCGCCCGTCGTCGTCACTTGGCGGTCGTGGATCTGGCCCCGCGCCGCCGTGGATCCGCCCGCCGGAGTGAGGAGGACCGAGCGCGGATGTGTCGTGGATGTCTCTTGGCCAGCAGCACCGCGCCTTGCCCGGCCGCCCGGAGATCCGCGTGCGCTCCGCCCGCATCCGGATCCGGCTTGCCGTCGAGCCCGCCGCCGTCGGGGAGAGCTCCGGCGGCCCCGGTGTTCCGGCGGCCGGAGCAAGGGGCTGAAGCCACGGGATCTCCGACCCCGGCGCCGCCGTTGGAGCTTGCGCTCAAGGAAGAGGGAGGGAGAGTGGGGAGGAAGAGGAAGAGAGCCCGGCTGCTCTGTCTCGGCTGCTCGTCTCCTCGCGGAAGATCGGGGAGGTGGGGGCGCGGTTGGTGGGGAGGCCGAGTGCCAAACCCTAACTTCTTTGTATTTATATGCCGACGACTATCGGGCCTCGTTTTGGGCCTATCTATTTTGTGTGACGGTCCGTTTAGGATGCCCGCCACGGATAATTTATTTTACGTGGCGGGCACCTTAACGCGCCCGCCACGCAAAATAGTTTATTTTGGCGTGGCGGGCGTGTTAAGTTGCCCGCCACGCCGCAATCAATTATCCGTGGCGGGTAAAAACGCCCGCCACGTAAGAAAAAAGCTAGACGTGGCGGCGTATTTTTCGTGACGGGCAAAAGAGTGTTCGGCACGGAAAAAGATTTTGGAAGTGCTCGCAAAATCATTTCGTTACTAGTGTCCGTGACGTTCACTTGGTTAATTATTTAATGCTCCATAAGTGAGTTATCATCTATCCTCCTGGTTAGTTGGACACCTACACATCATATCTGATCCAAAGTCCTACGGCCTCCTCTATTGCCTCAAGCCCGCGTGACCGAAAAGCGGCGGCGTGTGGGTATGGCACGGCGGTGCCGCTGAACGAGGATCATACAACCATGGCTTTGTTCCCGGTTGCTACATGTCATGAGCATTATGGTCTCTCGAGCGGTCGCCCCTTTCGATGTCCTCCCCTCGGCGAGCAACATCATGATGTCTGCGCTCCCTCTCACTCTCTTCACCGGAGAACAATTCCCGGTGCATGCGAGTTCCACGGCCGTTTCACCTGGTCGGTGATCGAAACTACACTTTATTTATATTTATTTAATTCTGTGGGTGATTAATCGATTCCCAATCTAGGTTTTCAATAAAAAACAAATCTTTGGTTAGATGTGCTATCATTCTGAAGTGGATCGAAGATGCACGATGCGGTATAGGAGGTGCTATCATGCACAAACCGATGCCTTGATTTTTCTTAATTCCTTTCTTGGTGTAATCTCTTCACATTTTTTCGGAAAATTACAGCCACTATCCTGAATCACCATTGATGATAAGCATAACATGTTACGTCGAACCCGACTAGATTGGGCGGAACCGACATCCGATCGTCGACCGTTGAGCGGAGAAGGTGGTGTAGGGGCTGCGGTTTCCGACGGCGGCCCGGCCGGCGGCGCACCTGAGCGGCGGCGAGGAGCGGAGGAGCCGTGGCGGAGAGGGAGGGGGCGCGGCGGCGGCGGCGATGGCGGTGGGGGGGCGGCGGCGCAAGGCGGGCGGCGCGGGGGCGGGCGGCGACATGGAGCCGAGAGCGAGATAGATACGAACTATTTTTGTTGCTTGCTTATCCCCAAAGAGATTACATGCCTCTCGCTTATACAGCCCGGCTAGTGGGACTTGTAATCTAAGCAATCTCTATATAAGGTTTCCTTATACGATTGAAATACCTTGTACAAGCAATATTTATTTATTTCCTAATAAGGGCCTTCCTTATAGATTGGAATAATCCCTTTTACACACCAAAAAGCCTAAGATAATCCTAACTTGAAGACGAAGCGGAGTTGGATTCGGAGGGGAGGAAGGTGGCGGTGGCGGCTGGGGCGCCGGCTCCCAGCCGCGCCCCCAGCCCCCTCGTGGGCGGCGGCCGCCGCGTGTCGGGCCCTTTAGCCCTTCCCGGGCTGCCCAGTGCAGGTCATGACATTTCCCCACCGTTCGACGAGGCGGCGTGTCCACGTGCCGCCCAACCCACCGTGGTGGTGAAGGGCACGCTGGCCTGAAGTAGAAGGCGAGGGGCTCGACTTGTTGTTGTCGTCGTTGCGCAGATCTTTGGCGTCCTTGTCGGAGAAGGAGAAGTCGAGGTGCGGGTCGCCGAAGTAGATGCTGAACTTGTAGCTCGGCCCGGGGGGCTGCGAAGGTGCGCTCCGCCCATGCACGGCGCATGACGAGGCGGCGAGGGTGCCCGACAGCTCGAGCATCCGGGCGTGTCGGGGGAGGAGACGTGTGGCGTGGGTCGTCGACCGGTGTGACCTTTGCGTGGAGCTGCCTGCGCAGAGACATGTCGACGGCGTGGGTGGCGAGGAGGTGAAGTCGAGGAGGCGGCCGTAGGGAGGTTCTTTGGGCGTGCGGACGGGCGGCCCCATCCGGCGCTCTGTGTCCACGGTGGCGCCGACGGTGACCTTGTCGATCGCGGAATAAGACGTCACCGTTGTTGTCGAAGAGGAGAACGATGGCGCCCTCGACCACGACGTCATTGTGCGCTGGAGTAGGAGGACGCTCGCCGGGAACGCTTGATCTTCCCTTGGGCGGTTGGGAAGGTGGAAGCCACCGCCACGCCATGCGGTGGTGCGTTCTCCTCCGGCGAGAAGTCCCGAGAAGCTCCGGGCGCCGGGGATGTAGTAGCGGTGGAAGTACCTCACGATGCCGTGAGTGGGCTCCACTCGGCGCGGCTTGCCCGCGAACTTCGATGGCGTTGGCGATGATCCCGAGCTCCTTGTTAGTCGTCGTGGCCAAGTGCAGCTCAGCAATCATGTTGTTCGCCGTCGGCCCGTCGATGTCGTCCATCGCAAGAAGCAAGACGGCTGGCGGCCTGGCATGCGTCAACGGGGCGGCAATGTCGCCGTCGATGTCGGCGGGGTCATCGTGGTGGCCGACTGATCGGCGTCGGTGCCTTGCTCTGCCCAAGACAAAGCTCGCCGTCGTTGTAGAGGCGGGCAAGGTCGATGGCCTCCTCCATCGAACGAGGCTCGAACCACTCGGCGTCGCCGCGGGCGTGTCTGCGTCACGCCTCCGATGAAGAGGCCGACACGGTGGCGCTGCCCCTCAAGATCCATGCGCGTAGTGCATAGCTCTCGAAGGTGGTGATGTTATCGTCCGCCTTGCCTCCCGACGGCGGTGCGTGTGCTCCCCCGTAGTGTCGAAGATGACGGGGTCCGGTCGCGTCGTAGGCGCGCGTGTGAACTCGTCCCCACTCGGCGGAACCTTCTCATGGACGGATCGATGAACCGCATCGCAGCGAGCATTTGTCGGATGGAAGGCGACATACCGCCGCGTAGTAGTCCGGTCGATGTCCAACTTGAGCTCGAACAATAGCTCCATCTTCCGTATCCAGGAGGTCGGGGTTGTCGGTGTCGTCGTATTTTTGGACCTCTAGACGCATCACGTAGAGGGGGAGGGGGGGGTCCCGCGGGTGGCACCACGGTCTGGGCGCCGCGGGTGGCGCCCGAGTGCGAGGGCGCCAAGGTGACGTCGTCTCTACCGGGAGTCTGCGCGGTCGCGGTGTCGGTGGAGAGGAGAGGGCAGCCTTGCTGCGGTGTCGCCCGAAGATGACGTCGAGCACGGCGGTGCGTCGCCATAAACGTCATCATCCTCCTCCGGTGGAGGATGGCGGGGTCGAGCCGCCGGCGGGCCGCCGAGGTGGGGAGGGGGACGGACCAGGCGGCGCGGGCGGCGGCCCCGTGCCGGCGGCGGCGGCGGCCAGGCTGTCCTCCAGCGTGGTCGTCGGGCGTCGCGGGAAGTCACCGGCGATGCGGGCGTATCCATGCGACGCAGACGGCGTCTCGATCGTCGAAAGCGGTAGGGTGATCTTTGGCGCGCGGCTTGTGGAAGTCGGCGGCGCCTTCAGCGCCATGGTGAACTCCCTCATCTCGAAGCCATGGGTGGTGGGAATCGTCCTGGTCTCCGATACCAGCTATCCGAACCCGACTAGATTGGGCGGGCGACGCGATCGTCAACCGTTGGGGCGGAGAAGGTGGCGTGGGGGCTGCGGTTTCCGGCGGCGGCCGGCGGCACGGGCAGCGCGTGGAGGAGCCGTGGCGGAGGGGAGGCGAGCGTGCGGGTGGCGGCGCCGCCGGCGGTGTGGGGCGGCGGCGGGGCGGCCAGCGGGCGGGGGCGGCGGCATGGAGGCTGGAGAGCGAGATAGATACGAACTATTTTTATTGCTTGCTTATCCCAAAGAGATTACATGCCTGCTCGCTTATATAGCCCGGCTAGTGGGACTTGTAATCTAAGCAATCTCTCTATAAGGTTTCCTTTATACGATTGGAATACCTTTTACAAGCAATATTTATTTATTTCCTAATAAGGGTCTTCCTTATAGATTGGAATATTCCTTTTTACACACCAAAAAGCCTAAGATAATCCTAACTTGAAGGCGGCGCGAGTTGGATTCGGAGGGAGGAAGGTGGCGGCGGCGGCGGGGCGCCGGCTCCCCCTGCTCGCCTTGTGGCCCCCCTGGGCCCCGGCGGCGGCGTCGGTCGAGCCCCTTTTAGCCCTTCCCAGGCTGGCCCAATTCTGGGTCATGACATGTTCAAATATTTAGTTGTGTCTACATATCGGAGACATTTGTTGCATATTTTTTCAGTAATGCATGGATACCTTGCCAAACAATCAATTAATACTGGATTGTATGTCCAAAACATAATATGTGATTTAAGCATAGATAGTAATACTCTACATTAGCAACATTTTTTCTAGATTTGTATGCAGTTGTTTATTGTCTCAAAATAACAAATGGAGTCGGGGTGGATAAGCATGCAAATAGAAGAAATAACAAAGGGAGACACCAATGGAGTATGGATTACACAGATGCTGCAAAAATCACATCATCCACAAAAAAGGTTTGAATCTACGGAATTACAACTATTAGTTCAATTAAGAATGAAAGGAAGTTAGAATTGCAAGGGATGCAATCTGCTTGCTCAGCAGTGGCGAACAAATGAGCCTCAATATTATCCTTATTGTTTTACTAACATCATAATGCCCTTACATTACTTCCAGTTTACATACTAATGATGATAAAAAAAGAGGGACCAAGATGCATGGTGTTATATGGAAAAAATTTAAAACTCTCATCAGAAGGTAAGTTTACGTTGTTGCAAACATCAAATTCATGATAAGTACATAGAAATATTAACTAATGGAGAACGGTAACGTACTTTTCTTGCCCGTAACTACTATAAAGAAGATCAAAGATACAACACATTCCAAAGTATAGTTTTTGTTCTTTAGTATAAACATGCTTTCTAATAAAGTAAATATTGACATGTACCTCACAGGTAAATTGTTCCTCTCATTTGATCACTATGGGGATAAGAACTCATATTTATATTTATAGATATCATGGAGTTGCAGCACACATTGGACTAAGAAAAACCAGAACAAACTACGGAGTGATAAACATCTGTGACATTGTGCTCCTGATTGGGTAAGCTATTTTTTCATTCACAGAATAGAGACAAAACTTTTATTGTTTATTGTTAGAAGTAAAAATGAGAGAAATCGAGTGATGCAAAATGTGACTATTTTGCACTTCAATTAACAGTGTGTACATATAGAGAGAGAGAGTGGAAAGACACATTTTGATGAGATTAATCCCTAATAATTCATCATTAATAATAATTCTTAACATTTGCATGCATGCTACGGCATCACCATGTTGAGCTCAAACTATTTCCTAATGTTTGTGCACATCTTAAATTACATTATTTTTAGGGTCGAATTTGGGGAACAAAGTTGAGCAAAGCAATGAGAGGGTAATATCTCGTGTCATCCCAATAACATCAACAATTGTGAAAAGAACAGAAGTCGGTATTCATTCAATGTCAATAATTCAATAATATTAGCCTTTCAGCGAACCTCAAGGAGAATAAAAAATTGGTACTTTATAGCATATTCTTTGTCATCAAACAATGCACATAAACAAATGTCAATTCTGTTTCATGAAAAGTATTTTTATAAATTAATTTCACTACCTTTTTAAATACATTCACGTTATGAATCCATTTCGCTGCCCTTTTAATACATATTTCATATATGATTAGCAATAAGATTTGTTACATGTATTTATCTCGCAAACTTTTACCATTAAGTCGTTTTAGCCATTCTGGCAAGCAGCTCCTATGTAACCATACAATGTACTATTATGATTGCATAATAATTACTCAATTAATAATAAAACTAAAATAAAGGCACCATGCAATGTATAACTACTAATATAAGCTATCACAAAAATATCTATAAATCAACTATATATATTCAAAATTGTATACTTCTATAGTTGTTAAGATAAATATATGCATAAGGTTACGCTCCACATATAAACCAACTAAACATCTCTACAATAGAATAAGTATTTATTTTAAAAATTTAGTTATAATTTTGAAACTATTTTTTCAAGATAAATGTATACATTTTGAATAAAACATCATATTGTTAGAAATCAGCTCTCGATCTCGTAAGTATTAGAACAAAGAAGAACAAAGTAGAACACACAATATGAGGAGAAGAGGAGCTCTGGTATTCATTCACTTTTCACTTGCTTGTTACAGGTAGAAAGTGACCTCCTTTTATAGGGGCACTTAGGAAGAATACAAACTGATTACAATGAGTGATCAATTAATGCTACAAAGTATGTGGGCCCTTTCTCCTCATGCTCCTCTGCTGCACATTTAATTGGCCACCTAATGAGTCGAGACTTTTCGGTGTTTGTTGACTCATTCATAACACTCCCCTTGGCCAATTATGTGCTATGCCAATGCCTCGTTAAAAACTCCTCTCAAAACCCAGTGGGAAAAAGAGTAGGAGAAAAGAGTACATCACATGCACCGGCTTGAATTGCACCTGTTGCCTCATTAAAAACCTTGCATGAGAAAACCCAGTGGGATAAAACTCATCAAGGGAAAAAGAGTACAACAGTTGATACTTTGGTCGGATCTTCAGGATCGACCTATGACCTTCGGGGTCAAGTTTATGAGCTTATGCTTTCCGGAGAAATTCTCCCCCTGAACCTTGCAACTCTCTAAGTCGTCTCATGCCAATTCCACGAACATGCTTGTGGAAGGTAGAGGCAGGCAGAGATTTTGTGAACAAATCTGCCCGGTTGTCACATGACCTAGCTTGCGGGATATCCACTTCCCCACTCTCTTGGAGCTCATGAGGATAGAAGAATTTAGGAGCAATATGCTTCGTAAGATTGCTCTTGACATAGCCCATATGCATCTGTGCAACACAAGCCGCATTATCTTCATAGATAATGGTAGGGGTGTTGGTAGTTTCCATGCCACATGACTTCTGGATGTGATCAATCATTCGCCGTAGCCAAACACATTCACGTGAGGCTTCATATAAGGCGATTATTTCTGAGTGGTTGGTAGATGTTGCAACCAAAGTCTGCTTTACAGACCGCCAGGAAATGGCTGCACCACCACAGAGAAAAACAAAACCAGTTTGTGACTTGGCATTATGAGGGTCAGACATATAGCCGGCGTCAACATAACCCACCATAGTGAAATCCCCTCCTTTCCTGTACCATAATCCAAGGTCCTGGGTACCTTGTAAATACCTGAGGATGGTTTTTATGCCAACCCAATGTCTTCTGGTGGGTGCGGCGTTATACCTTGCCAACGGGGTTTCTTTGCAAATGCAATATCGGGGCCTTGTGCAATTTGCAAGGTACATTAGTGCTCCTATGGCACCGAGATATGGAACTTCGGTCCCAATATTTCCTCATCTTCATCCTTGGGTCGGAATGGGTCTTTATCCACTTCCAATGATCGAATCGACCATAGGGGTTTTTGTGGGATGGCTTACGGCCGTATTAAACCTTTCAAGTACCCTCTTAGTGTAGGTGGACTGGTGTACAAACACTCCTTCGGGGAGGTGTTTCGAGCTGCAGGCCCAAAATGAACTTGGTTTTACCCAAGTCTTTCATCTCAAACTCCGTCTTGAGGTAAGTCGATGCTTCCTCAATATCCTTTGTGGTTCGATGATGTTCAAATCATCAACGTGAGACTGAGATGATGCAAAATCCATCTTTGGATTTCTTTATGAACACACAAGGACAATCATCATTGTTTTGCGTAACCCTTCTTCGGGAGGTAGTTACTCAAACGGTTGAACCACATCCTTCCGATTGTTTCAAGCCATATAATGATCGGCCGCAGCGAACACTAAACATGTTGCGTTTTTGATTCGGTCTAGGGACCTTGAGTCCTTCAGGGAACTCTCATATAAATTTCGAATCAAGTGACCCATACAAGTATCTTGGTCCACGACATCCATTAACTTGCATTTTTAAATTCATATTAGCTGCCATAGAAATGAGACATCGGAACGTTATGCCACTCATAACGGAGAGTATGTTTCATCAAAATCGATGCGGGTCTCTGCGTGAACCTTTGTGCCACCAGCCTCGCTTTATATCTTACCACTGCCATGTTCATTCCTCTTTTCGGTGAAGACCCATTTACATCCTACGGGGATGACTTTTGGAGGTGTTAGGACTACAGGTCCAAAAACCTTCCTATGGCAAAGCGAGCGCAGTTCTGCCTCAATTGCTGATTTCCATTGTTCCCAATCAGAGCGCTTCTAGCACTCCATCAGGGACTTTGGTTCTGGATCCGGATCCAATGAGTCAGCAATTTTGGAGGCGAAATATATGTCGACAACTGTGGTCTTTCTATTGTATGATTCTCCTGATTCCACATAATTCGTGGCGATCTCCTCAAGATCGTCTTCCCACTCATCGTGATTTCCCACAACGATTGAGTTGGGGTGTTCCAACCTTCCAATGCGATGTTGTGCGCACGGTGCATTGGGATTTTCATCTTCAGGATGATGTCCTTCAGGGATTTCTCCAACTTCGGGTTGGTTTGCCACTTCAGGGGCATTCTCTACTTCAGGTAGAGCTTCTTCAAATGATTCCTTAAGTGGTGCAGGTGGCTTAGGACCTTGTCTATGTGGACATCTCCGCGGGACCTTGTCCTTTGCACCCGGAGGTCTCCCCCTCTTCCTAGGATTGGTGGAAACATTAGAGTTAGTGCCCTTCTGGGGTACTTGGACTCTCTCCGGCGCATTTACCGCAGGTATATATGACCTTGTCACCCTTTTATGATCAGTGAAGGCATCGGGCAGCTCATTCGCAAGATTTTGCAAATGTATAATTCTCCGAACTTCTAGTTCGGTTTCGGTGGTGCGTGGATCAATGGATTGCATTCCGGTTGCATTCCATTCAATTTCCCGGCATTCCATTGGATGTCTATCTCCCCTAATGCTTGGGAAATGGTCTTCATCGAAGACACAATCAGCGTACCGAGCCGTATGAAGATCCCCATCATAGGCTCTAAATATTTGATTATGGACGGAGTCTCATAACCAACATATATCCCCAACTTCCGGTGGGGTCCCATTGATGTCTGAGGTGGTGGTATTGGCACGTATACGAGACTTTTGCCAAATATACGCATATGGGAAATACTTGGTTCTTTTCCACGCACCATCACGTGAGGGGATGTCTCATGATATGCGGTTGGCCTGAGTTGAATTAATTGCGTTTAACACTTTGCATGGCCCCAACAAGCGGTTGGTAGCTTACAGTTACGCAATAATGGCCTTGCAATCCACTTAATCCTTTTGATTAGGGATTCACTAGACCATTTTGTGTGTGGACATGTGGTACTGAATGCTCAACTTTAATACCCATTACAAGGCAATAATCATCGAAAGCTTTAGACCTGAATTCACCAAAGATTGTCCATCCGAATGGATTGGATGCGGTTGTCGAAAAACTTGCTCTCAATCGATTATTTGTGCAATAAGTTTGGAGAAAGCATGGTTTCTAGTGGACAACAGTCCACATGGCTCCACCTAGTGGATGCATCAATTAGTACCATGAAGTACCTAAACGGGCCCGACCGACGGGCTGAATAGGTCCACAAATATCACCTTGAATCCTTTGCGTGAATGCGGGTGATTCATCCCTAATCTTCGAGGGGGATGGTCTAGTGATTAGCTTTCCCTTCGCACCGCACGCGGTGCATATAAAATCTTCGAGGATTTGGGAAGCTTTTAACACTATGGCCAACAGAATTGTTGATGATTCTTCTCATCATAGTCAACCCGGGATGACCCAAGCGGTCATGCCACATTCGAAATGACTCGAGTCTTTGAATATGGCTTGCATTGCAACATACCCTTCGGATTGGGTTTTATGTACGTGTAGTACAAACCCGATGGCGATGACGGAGCCTTTCCACCACTTGTTTTTCGATAACCGTCGAATTTAGTGATGAGGAGGTATTCGAGTACCTTTCTCAATCTCGGTTTCAACATGGAAACCATTCGCACGGATATCCTTGAAACTCAAAAGCGTTAAACTTTGAGTCGGGTACAACAATGCATCCTTCACAAATATTTGTGTACCCATAGGGAGGACCAACGTAGCACTTCGGTGCCTACAATATGAGCATTGCTTCCGGGAATGGTCATGATATTTCCATTTTCCTTAGTCAAGGTTTGGAAATATCTAGTTTCCCTTAGTATGGTGTTAGTGGTGCCATTGTCTACAAGACATATCTCCTTTTTCGACCATGGGTCCCCACAAATCTTTGTCAAATACCATAATAAGTAGGAATTTAACATAAAGCATAAAGCATTCATTATAAAAGATAATATTACACAACTCTTGGGAAATCTCACTTGAGAGTTTGGACCATTTACTACATTACAAATGCTCTCCGGAGCATGCATGGCCAAGCTAGACGGACTTAAAACTAGTACATGTGGGCATTGCATTGGGTGACTTGACCTCCTTGGGGTTTACTTGAGTATCCCCAAATATGTCACTATCAAGGAGGTAATTTTCACCATTTCCATTAGCGTCGATAATCATGTTATCGCGCACGTGATGTCACGCCCCACTTTTAATGGGTCATTAATCACACGTGTTTGCGCCGGGATCACGCCACAAACACGTCTATTAGTAACGATAATGGTAAACGAGAAAAAATGATAAACCGAGCTATAAATATATAGGATGGAAAGGGACTTACGAAGCGACGGAGGGTCACCAAATCGGGTTACAATATCGAGTCGGCCAACCGAGAAGCGGTGGATTAACTATGACACTGTCCCTTACTCCACAGCCGGACTTGTGCACGGATGAAATGCGGGCTTCAACGTCCTTCTCCTAAGCAAATATCTTACGAACTCCTACGATACGCGGTCCTCTACTTCGTCATCGATCTTACCTTCACATGTGCCGATATCTCGTAAAAATAGAGGGGTGAGTACAAAGCGTACTCAAAGAAGTCCCAACCGGGGGTTGTAATTATTAAGGGTTTGGGCCCTAGGAGAGTCTCTAAAACGCTCTCGCTAGTTCCCGAGGTTATCTCATGTCATCACTTCTTTGTCATGACACCACAAAGTTAGTCATCATAAGTGTATATCTAATCATAGATGTTCGGCCTAGCACTTGCCCATTCCAAGGACGTGGCTATTCGAATAGATTCAATTAACTCTGCAGAGGTTGTACACTTTTCCCCACACGAGGGGCCATCTTCTCCCACGCACGGCCCGGTCAAAGGTGGTCCCACGAGATTCCGTACCACGCTTGGATGCCTCCTAGGTATATCGGTATAATCTTTACCACGACTTCTCGGGGGTTGGAAGGATAACACGCCACCCAAGGATGACGCATCACCCTAGACAATATGGTGATACCAAATCACCATGCGGCTTTACGTGTAATACCTAATTACCCAACCTATACCGTCAACACCACTCTCAATCTCAAATCATCAATATGTGCCTCTAGCACTGCGCCATGCGCCCAAACACTTACGTGGAAGATCGCCAAAGATCCACGCCAACCGACCATGGGGCCACTCTCCCCATGTCCGCTCCCAATAGGTCGTTTGCCTACTCCGCCACCTTGGCTCCAATTATACCTCAACCCAACGGGGTGTGGAATCAAGCCGCCCCATTACGGCGTGTGGCTGTACGTAATATTATGCTAGGTAGAAGGTCTATGAACTGGTCCTTAGGGAGGCGAGCATCTCTCCGCGGGATTCATCCCCGATTGTGATTAGTCCACCTCCATGTAGACAATCACCACTCACCTTTTGTTGGAGGGTTCACTTTATTACTCGGGTTACATCGATCTTACTTAGTCATATTATGTCATCATTTATTATCATATTAAGGTCATGATTAAGGGGGTAAGGACTTGCCAGGAGGTTCTTACAAATCGGCACGGCGTCGAACGTTCCTAGCTCGCCGGACGGGAAGCTTCTAATCGGTCGTCGAACCTACTTCGGTACTTTGATAACCTAGCTTGAACTAGAGCAACCAAAACAAACATAGAACATTATGGTGGCAATGGGTTAGATGCATAGAGCTAGATTTTAGATGAATTATGGAAGTCGTTTCACGCGAAACAGAGTTAATTTGCATGAGATATAAATTATACAATATTAATCCCTAATTAATTTATTAGGGTAATATTATATAATAATTTTATCATGTAATAAAATTAGGACTAATTACATGATAAAATTCTATAATTCAAATGATGAATTTACAAATTTTCTGGGAATTTTTTCCGTACATGGAAAATGGATTTTTAACCTCCTGTGTGCACTTCGTCGGGTGCCCGTAGCAATTTATTGCGCAGCTGACGCGTGGGTCCAAGACTTCTGTCCAGCTGTCGGCACTGTTCCCATGGACTCAGTCCACTATTCCATGCACCGATCTAGGGCGGGTTCTCCTTGTGCCTTTATTCCACATGGACCCGGCCCACACAAGGTAAAAGGGATGGTGGTGCCAATGACAGATGGGTCCCGCGGGGGGAGGAGATAAGGTGGGTGTGGTCACGTGGAAATGTCGACATCCTGACCGGCTGCTGCTATCCGCTCTCTATCCCTCTTGATAGGAAGAATAAAATAAATAAAAGAAAAGAAAAAGAAAGGGGGAGACGGAGTGCACGGCGGCGCTCGGGCTCACCGGCAGCGGCAGGGCAGCAGGTTGCCTGAGCCCCAGAGCAGCGTTGCTCTGGATGCTGAGCGGCGATGTCTTGGGAGAGATGCCGGCTCTGGCTGCGACGGCAGCGCTCCACAGCGCGGTGAGCACGGCGCGGAGGCGTGCGCTGCTCCGGCGCGGGCTCGGCAGCGTGCAGCTTGCCAAACGGCGTAAACACGCCGGCGCTCATCAAGCTGAGCAGCGCGGCGGCGGTTGGCGCGCGGCCTGGTGGCGCGGTGCGCGACATGGCATCCACGGCCACCGTGACTGCGGCTGGGCGGCCAGGCAGCGGTGGCGAGCTCGGCTTGGCGATGGCGAGGTGCCGAGGCGCGGCGCGGCGTGAGCGTGGGCAGGCACGGCGTGGCGCGCTGGGCGGACGCGGCGGTCGTGGTCCAGTGCGGCAACCGAGCGCGGCGGCGGGCGAATGGCGAGCATGGCGTCGTCGTCTTCGTCCTCGACGCAGCGCCCAGGCGGCTGGACATCGTCGAGCTTCCGTTGGCCAGCGCGGCGCGATGGAGGCAGGGCGCAGTGCGCCCATGCAGGCCTCGGCATCGCCCGTCCCGGCGCAGAGCTCGGCGTGGTCCTCTTCGGCGGCCCGGGGTGGCTATTTATAGCCGAGGGGTGACCGCGGCTCGCCGGAGATATTTTCCGGCAGCCCGGCAACTCTCACGTGGTGCTCGGCGTTGCCATCAATGGTGGCCTGCGGTGCCGCTGTGGCCTCGTCGCCGGCATAGTGGATGTCGGCGTGTGACGACGGAGGAGGGCGAGGATGCGGCCGAGCGACCTTGGTGTAGCGTGGCAGAGCAGCGGGGCTTGAGCTGGCGTGCGGCACGTCCGTTTCTCCGGCATGGTCGTCTCACCCACTGTGGCGAGGTCGTCGATGCTGTGCGGCACTGACGCGGCCAGACGCGGAAGCGACTCGGAGGGAACGCGGCGTGGACGCGGTGAGGAGATCTTTTCCGGCATCCATGGCAGTGCTCCTGTGCCGGGGTCAGCGGCAGCAGGCGTTCGCGTGCTTGGTGTGCGTGAGGGGCAGAGGAGATAAGGTGGAGGTGGGAGGACGAGCTGACGGGTGGGACCCGTCCGTCAGTGAGAGAGATGATGGGGATGGGACACACTACTGCTGCTGCCCTTGGACCGAATTGACTACCTGGGCCGGCCTAAAGGTTTGGGCCTCGACATGTACAAGAGAAGGAGCCCGGTGGCATTTTTCTTTTTATAATTCCTTTCCATTTTCCGGTACCCATGTATTTGTATACATTCATATATGTATACTTTGTATATGCGTATTTGTTTATTCATAGCTATATTCATATATCTCTCGTTTCTGTAAAGGCACAAGGATATATAGAGGTCTAGCTATATTTATATACACATACACATGTGGCACAACTCCTTTATCTTCCCGAGAAAATTCGTAAATCGATTCTCATGCAATGCTTCCATAATTTAGTATCTAGTTGATGCATCAACTTACCTTCCACCATAAGCTCTCAAGCAACAAACAAGGTTCCTAGTTTTCTATATGTGAAGATATAAATGCAGGGTTTTTGAAAAAGGGGTTTCGGTTTAGCGGAAAATAATTCAAGTTTTAGTTGTAATTCGAAAAGTTCAAATTTTTAGTGAATTTAAAAATGATGCAAAAACACGGGTGTTACAAATCTACCCCACTTAGATGAATCTCGTCCCCGAGATTCCAAGTCTACAGAGTGAAGGTCCTAATATGAGGCCTAAAGGGATATATACATAGAGAGAGAGAAAACTTTCCATTGCTTACAGTGCTGTCTTTGTCGAACCTCTTTTATTATCGTGCTATTCCATTACTAGGGCAACACGATACTGTAGAGGGCATGCCTCTTGCTGTTTGACGATCACTGCTGCTTTTACCCCATCTTCTTGATCTTGCTTCTGTCTTCGTAGTCTTCGGGTCTTCTCTGGCGGCTACCCCACTTAGAGGATTTATCCCTCTAGTGTCTTTAGTCTTCTGCTGTCTTCTAGTGCCTGTCTTCTTTCCCGGTCTCTTGTGGTGTACTTCACTGTCTGCGCTCTCCGGGATACAGCCATCGGCTACTTGGGATTTCGTTTCTTGTTTGAAACCCTAAGTTCTCTGTTGCTCTTTTATTTCTTCATCTAGCCCATTTTCGTATCTCGTTATTTTCTTCTGGTTCTTGCCCAAGTTGTTCTTTCTCCTTATTGTTTCGCCCGTTGGTATTTTTCTCTTTTCCTTTTGCATATAGCACTACCCCACTTAGAAAAAAAAATTGCTTATTATTTGCTCTGTGTCTTTTTATGTTTAGGCACCCGTCGATTTTCTTCGTCGATACTCGTGTTTGGATCATGGATCAAGCACAATGATCTTAATTACTTCAAGGAGGAGTACAACAGTAGAGCGAGAGGAAGTGCTACTCTACGGTTACACCTCCCTTGGGAGTGGTGGTTCTACAGCATCGGTCATGGTGGCTTCTGCTTCGGCTTCTACGGGTCCGGTACTTGGCTCTGCTTGGGGGGCTTCTTCTCTTGGTGCCGACCGACCGAGGGGCGGGGTGGTCCTTCTTGTCGGTCTCTAGCCGGTGATGGTGGCCCGGTGGAGTCCGTCCCTTCTTCGCGAAGGGGTTGACGAACATCCCTTTTGTGGTTGTTGGTTCTGGCCGGGCCATGGCGTGTCTTCAACGTCTTGATTGGATGGCGTGTGGGTGTCCCTCGGTTCTCGGGCGTGTCGCTCCGAATGGCCTTCTCGGGGTCTCGGCAAGTGTAACCTCTCGGCGTGATGCCGCGGGCGACTTGCTTTTTGCGTGGGCGTGCTCGCGAGGAGTCGAGCCCGAACGTAGCATTCAGCTTCGTTCGCCGACGGATCGGGCTTCAAGGCGGTGTCCCTGTCGGTCGTCTTGCTCATCAAGGGCGCGGCGGTAGGGCGAAAGAGGTGCTTGATGACGGGGCCCTTGTGGACCTCGCACATCTTCTAGGCGAGCAATCCAGCGGGGTGATTCCTTCCTTCGGGGTGGTAGGTGCCTCATGGGGGGTGCGGGCGATGGGCTCCCTGTAGATCCGGCAAAGGCGATGGAGTGCCTTGCGGCGGCAGCTTGGTAGGTATCGGGGAAGTGAAAACCAATGGTGGTCACACTCCAGTCTTCAATGATGGCGGGGTAGTCTTGACTCTTGCTGATGTAGACGATGACTTCGCAGCGATGAGTGCCGCGCTCTTCGTAGTCACTTCCTTCGTACTCCGGGGGTTCGCGGATGCCAAGGTTCTGGGTGGTGTGGTAGAGAAGTTGGGGAAATCCAGGGGTGTTGATGCACTGGCTGCTAACCCAAGTGCCGGCCATTTTGGCTGTGGTTGGTGATGGTTCCCTTGTGAGTGGATGGCAAGGAGTGTGATGGTAGAGAGTGAAAAATGGAGGCTAGCAGTGGAATGCTTGGAGTGGGTTGGAGGTGGGAGCGATGGTGGTGCTCTTTTTATAATGGGTCGAGGGTGATGGCTTCTGGGAGAAGCTTGGTTGACTGGTGTTGCGGTTGGGCGTTGTGGTGTATGGTGGAAGGAATGGGAGTGAGTCTCCTGTATCTATTGATCTTGTAATAGCATCATGGTCATGGGGACTGTGTAGTCTTGGCCGGTGGATTCCCTATAGTGGGAACCGTGGTGTCTTCTCTCTTGTTGGCATCTTGCTTTCCCAAGATTTACGTATGCTTCTGGGGCATCTATTTGTTTCCGGGCATAAATGTCACCTATGGGCTTGATGACTGTCTTAAACCGTAGTCTTCTGATTATCTTCTGCTTGCGATGCTAATCTTCGGCTTCGGCTTGCACTACTGGCACTGGTTGCTATTTGAATCGTTGTAGGTGGTCTTCAGTGGCTTCGTTGGTCGTGGTTCGGGGTCAAGGTAACAAAGAAATCGGCGGCTTTTCGGCATTGAGGCGGCAAAGATGTCGGCAATGTTGCACTGGTCGTCGACACACCCGGTAGAACCCGGCGACGGCGTGTGACGGCTGTAGGGAGGAACACTGGTGTGGTTCAACGGCTACAGTCGTGGAGTCCATTTGTTGTTGTCACATTCCTGCAGGTTAGTTCCTATTCTACTTGGACTAGAACGAGGTGGGAAGGAAAAGCACAAGGTACGATAAGGGTCTACCTAACTAAGGACTAGAGGGAAAGCAAGCATTTTGGGTAGGGATAGACTTTTGGGGTATCCTAGTAACACTGTGTCAAACACAATACAAAGTTACCTGGTGTGAAACGTATGAAAAGGTGTGTCACGGGCGGTCCAAGTTTGTGTGAAACTCGTCTTTATTACTCGTGACCTGAGGGAATTTTTTAGTACGTTCACTGATCCTATTGGAATTTTCCTTCCATTAACCACTATGAGTAGTAAAAATGGAGGAATTTCCTTTAGGATTGAAAAGAATTAAGATATTATACTAAACAAACAAGCGCGTCAATAATTCTCATCACAGGATGCAGTTACACCGATGATACATGGTCGCATCACACATAATGACTCGCCATGATGGTTATTATTGACTTTACACCTACTAAAGGTCTTGAAGCCTAGGCATCTATGATCATGCGAGCGAATGCTTAGCTACTAAGGCTAAGACATTGCTTGCTCAACAAGCTTACACATGGATAATACTACTCAAACTTTTGGTGTTGCTTGGACTAAATGCCTTGTGGAGACTTAACCAAGGACTTGCACACCTTGTTAAGCCCATTTAGGTGTTTGGATGTTTAATGCATTCCCAGTTCACGCAACTGTATAGCATTTGAATCCTTCTGTTGGGGTTTTGGATTGTGTAAGCTCATTATGCACTTGAGTACTCTGCTTTTGTTAAACCCTCGATTCTCACATCGAGAAGGGACAGTACCCTAAGCACTTTGGGGTCTCCTAGAAGAGTTGTGGAAACTCTCTACTAGTTAGGTACGGCATATCCATAGCAACGAGTTTAAAAGTAGTCATCCTTATGTGGAGTTAAATTTTCTGTTAACCCGAATTTCATCCTATGGACAAGCTCGGCTCTCGATACCACTCATCACGCCCCACTTTTAATGGGTCAGTTAATCACACGTGTTTGCGCCGAGGATCACGCCACAAACACGTCTATTAGTAACAGATAATGGTAAACAGAAAAAAATGATAAACCGAGCTATAAATATATAGGATGGAAAGGGACTTACAGTGGCGACGGAGGGTCACCAAATCGGGTTACAATATCAGAGTCGGCCAACCGAGAAGCGGTGGATTAACTATGACACTTGTCCCTTACTCCACGAGGGCGGACTTGTGCACGGATGAAATCTGGGCTTCAACGTCCTTCTCCTAAGCAAACATCTTACGAACTCCTACGATACGCTGGTCCTCTACTTCGTCATCGATCTTACCTTCACATGTGCCGATATCTGTAAAAATAGAGGGGTGAGTACAAAAGCGTGCTTTCGGCAAGTCCCAACCGGGGGTTGTAATTATTAAGGGTTTGGGCCCTAGGAGAGTCTCTAAAAACGCTCTCGCTAGTTCCCGAGGTTATCTCATGTCATCACTTCTTTGTCATGACACCACAAAAAGTTAGTCATCATAAGTGTATATCTAATCATAGATGTTCGGCCTAGCACTTGCCCATTCCAAGGACGTGGCTATTCGAATAGATTCAATTAACTCTGCAGAGGTTGTACACTTTTTTCCCACACGAGGGCCATCTTCTCCCACGTCTGGCCGGGTCAAAGGTGGTCCCACGAGATTCCGTACCGCTTGGATGCCTCCTAGGTATATCGGTATAATCTTTACCACGACTTCTCAGGGGTTGGAAGGATAACACGCCACCCAAGGATGACGCATCACCCTAGACAATATGGTGATACCAAATCACCCGCGGCTTTACAGGTAATACCTAATTACCCAACCTATACTTGTCAACACCACTCTCAATCTCAAATCATCAATATGTGCCTCTAGCACTGCGCCACTGCGCCCAAACACTTACGTGGAAGATCGCTCAGCATCCACGCCAACCGGACCATGGGGCCACTCTCCCCATGTCTGCTCCCAATAGGTCGTTTGCCTACTCCGGCCACCTTGGCTCCAATTATACCTCAACCCAACGGGTGTGGAATCAAGCCGCCCCATTACGCCTACAGTGTGTGGCACGTAATATTATGCTAGGTAGAAGGTCTATGAACGGTCCTTAGGGAGGCGAGCATCTCTCCGGGATTCATCCCCGATTGTGATTAGTCCACCTCCATGTAGACAATCACCACTCACCTTTTGTTGGAGGGTTCACTTTATTACTCAAAGTTACATCGATCTTACTTAGTCATATTATGTCATCATTTATTATCATATTAAGGTCATGATTAAGGGGGGTAAGGACTTGCACTGGAGGTTCTTACAAATCGGCACGGCGTCGAGCGTTCTAGCTCTACGCCCGGACGGGAAGCTTCTAATCGGGTCGTCGAACCTACTTCGGGTACTTTGATAACCTAGCTTGAACTAGAGCAACCAAAACAAACATAGAACATTATGGTGGCAATGGGTTAGATGCATAGAGCTAGATTTTAGATGAATTATGGAAGTCGTTTCACGCGAAACAGAGTTAATTTGCATGAGATATAAATTATACAATATTAATCCCTAATTAATTTATTAGGTAATATTATATAATAATTTTATCATGTAATAAAATTAGGACTAATTACATGATAAAATTCTATAATTCAAATGATGAATTTACAAATTTTCTGGGAATTTTTTCCGTACATGGAAAATGGATTTTTAACCTCCTGTGTGCACTTCGTCGGGTGCCCGTAGCAATTTATTGCGCAGCTGACGCGTGGGTCCAAGACTTCTGTCCAGCTGTCGGCACTGTTCCCATGGACTCAGTCCACTATTCCATGCACCGATCTAGGGCGGGTTCTCCTTGTGCCTTTATTCCACATGGACCCGGCCCACACAAGGTAAAAAGGGATGGTGGTGCCAATGACAGATGGGTCCCGCGGGGAGGAGATAAGGTGGGTGTGGTCACGTGGAAATGTCGACATCCTGACCGGCTGCTGCTATCCGCTCTCTATCCCTCTTGATAGGAAGAATAAAATAAATAAAAGAAAAGAAAAGAAAGGGGGGGAGACGGAGTGCACGGCGGCGCTCGGGCTCACCGGCAGCGGCAGGGCAGCAGGTTGCCTGAGCCCCAGAGCAGCGTTGCTCTGGATGCTGAGCGGCGATGTCTTGGGAGAGATGCCGGCTCTGGCTGCGACGGCAGCGCTCCACAGCGCGGTGAGCACGGCGCGGAGGCGTGCGCTGCTCCGGCGCGGGCTCGGCAGCGTGCAGCTTGCCAAACGGCGTAAACACGCCGGCGCTCATCAAGCTGAGCAGCGCGGCGGCGGTTGGCGCGCGGCCCTGGTGGCGCGGTGCGCGACATGGCATCCACGGCCACCGTGACTGCGGCTGGGCGGCCAGGCAGCGGTGGCGAGCTCGGCTTGGCGATGGCGAGGTGCCGAGGCGCGGCGCGGCGTGAGCGTGGGCAGGCACGGCGTGGCGCGCTGGGCGGACGCGGCGGTCGTGGTCCAGTGCGGCAACCGAGCGCGGCGGCGGGCGAATGGCGAGCATGGCGTCGTCGTCTTCGTCCTCGACGCAGCGCCCAGGCGGCTGGACATCGTCGAGCTTCCGTTGGCCAGCGCGGCGCGATGGAGGCAGGGCGCAGTGCGCCCATGCAGGCCTCGGCATCGCCCGTCCCGGCGCAGAGCTCGGCGTGGTCCTCTTCGGCGGCCCGGGGTGGCTATTTATAGCCGAGGGGTGACCGCGGCTCGCCGGAGATATTTTCCGGCAGCCCGGCAACTCTCACGTGGTGCTCGGCGTTGCCATCAATGGTGGCCTGCGGTGCCGCTGTGGCCTCGTCGCCGGCATAGTGGATGTCGGCGTGTGACGACGGAGGAGGGCGAGGATGCGGCCGAGCGACCTTGGTGTAGCGTGGCAGAGCAGCGGGGCTTGAGCTGGCGTGCGGCACGTCCGTTTCTCCGGCATGGTCGTCTCACCCACTGTGGCGAGGTCGTCGATGCTGTGCGGCACTGACGCGGCCAGACGCGGAAGCGACTCGGAGGGAACGCGGCGTGGACGCGGTGAGGAGATCTTTTCCGGCATCCATGGCAGTGCTCCTGTGCCGGGGTCAGCGGCAGCAGGCGTTCGCGTGCTTGGTGTGCGTGAGGGGCAGAGGAGATAAGGTGGAGGTGGGAGGACGAGCTGACGGGTGGGACCCGTCCGTCAGTGAGAGATGATGGGGATGGGACACACTACTGCTGCTGCCCTTGGACCGAATTGACTACCTGGGCCGGCCTAAAGGTTTGGGCCTCGACATGTACAAGAGAAGGAGCCCGGTGGCATTTTTCTTTTTATAATTCCTTTCCATTTTCCGGTACCCATGTATTTGTATACATTCATATATGTATACTTTGTATATGCGTATTTGTTTATTCATAGCTATATTCATATATCTCTCGTTTCTGTAAAGGCACAAGGATATATAGAGGTCTAGCTATATTTATATACACATACACATGTGGCACAACTCCTTTATCTTCCCAGAGAAAAATTCAGAAATCGATTCTCATGCAATGCTTCCATAATTTAGTATCTAGTTGATGCATCAACTTACCTTCCACCATAAGCTCTCAAGCAACAAACAAGGTTCCTAGTTTTCTATATGTGAAGATATAAATGCGGGGTTTTTTGAAAAAGGGGGTTTCGGTTTAGCGGAAAATAATTCAAGTTTTAGTTGTAATTCGAAAAGTTCAAATTTTTAGTGAATTTAAAAATGATGCAAAAACACGGTGTTACACGTGAGCTTCGTGCTCAATGGTGAAGTGAGATTCGGGGCCTTTGCCCTTGCCCTTGCTTTCTTTGGTAAAGGTCAACCCAGTGTTTGGGGGTGCGACATTTGCGAGACCAATGTCCCTTTGCTCCACACTTGAAGCATTCAGTTTGCCCCTCTCCACCATTTCGACCTTGCTCCTTCTTGGGCATACCTCGGCCTTAGGCTTTCCTTTTGCCTTTGCCCTTAAACATGGCTCCCTTCTTCCCCTTCCATTTCCTCTTCCCATGGCTCTTATTTTGATTGCGAGAACTCTCGGTAATATTAGTATGTGCCGAACACGGCTATCGCATGTGCTTCGGGCACGGCTATCGATCGAGCCGGTGGGTCGGCGAAATGGTTGTTCATAAGAACTTCGTGCGTTGTTACGCAAACATCAACACCTCTATGAGATCGAGTACTTGGTGTACTTTGAGTTCGGTATTGTTGTTGTAGAACTATATTCGGGGTGGAAGGTGGACAAGGTTTTCTCAATCATATCCGTAATGCGTGATCTTCTAGCCACAAATTGTTAATTTAGACACAATCTTGTGTAAAGCGTAATTATATCGCCGTCACGGACTTGAAGTCCCGCGGAGAGTGATCCGGTCTTGTTGTGCTCTCGGGAGCATAATGGGTCATTGTTGGCTAAAGCGATCCTTCGGGGATTGCCATAACACCAACGGATCCTTCTCGGTCAAGTACTTTCGGACTTCGTGCGTGTCAAGATGATGTCGTATGAGATACAACGCATTTGCTTTATCACATTTTGTGCGCTCATCTCTACCCTCCTCAAACGGGGTAATGGTATGATCGAGTTTCATGCCCTCGAGCATGTTCTCGGCATCAATAGCCCAAGTGAGGTAGTTCTTTGCCGTCAATGGCGAGCTTCTCAAAGTCCCTCTTTGCAATGTCCGACATGCACGCACATCCAATGTGTAGGTTTAGTGATTTGTCGGCCACATGTAATCTTCGAGGATTACAGGTGCATAGTTTTCGAGGACATATGCAAAAATTTTCCAAGTGTAATGTTATAAATATAAATCGCAATAAATAAATCTACAGGATTTAAATGCGAAATATAAATTGCAACAAATAAATTCACGGGAATTTAAATACTGAAAACAAATTACAAGTAAATAAATTTATGGAATTTAAATACCAATTTAAATTGCTGTAATTAAACAAGGTAATTATGCAAATAAAATAGAATGGCAAAATAATTACCATGGTGGCTTCGGGCCACAAAGAGGCCCGATACGGGATCTCTGCGGGCTGTCGAACAGGCCCATCGGGGGGCTGATAGTTTTTTTTGGCCGTCCATCGCAATCAACGGCTCGGATCTGCCCCGCGATTCATATATATAGGGAGGGTTAAACCCTAACCCTAACCCTTTCTTTTTGTTTTCCCATTCTGCCCTTCCTTTCTCTTCATTCTCTCCACTTATCCCTTCTTTAGGAAGGAATACGAGGAACCGGGGAGGGGAGGAGTGGCCGACCGGCTGGTGCACTGCGCTGGGCGCCGGGCCCACGTGCCTTGGGCCACACGCTCGGGAGCGGGCGGGAACAGCGCCGCGCTGGGGCGAAGGGCCGCGCGCTGGGCGCCAGCCAGCGTCGGGGCCGTCTTGGCGCCGCCAGGCGTCGAGGCCGCTCCGGGGCCGCGCGCCGGGGGCGCCGGGGCGCCCCGCGCCGACGCGCGGGCGCCGGGGGCCGGCACCGAGCCGCGGGGATATGAACTAATAGTATAAGGTAGTGGCAATTGATATGAACTAACACCACACCACTTATTTATTGAGTAAAATATATTTATCTCTGATAGCATGCATCTCTGCAGCAGCATCATTTATTGGCAGTCGCTCAGTGGGCAATTGCTTTGAACAAAGGACACCAAGCTGAATGACGGCCGCCAAACATTCCCTGGCGCCTGTTATATTACTTGTATCATTGCTATTGTTTACTCCATCATACGACCAAATGTTAGAATCTGCTATCTCCATAATCTTGTCAGGAAGCGCTGCCTCGGCATAATAATGCAAGCTTACTCCATCTCTAAACATATCATCTGTTGGACACTTCCCTGTGAACATCTCAATCAAAGTGATGCCCAGACTAAACATGTGGGATACCTATATCAGGGGTACCCTAAACATACGACTAATCGCGGCAAAAGCCCAAGCGGCGCTCAGCCCAGATCAATCTCGACGCAAGCTGGGCCCACGAAGATATAGGCTCGAAGGCCGGGGCTCGAGCTCCACCCCGCACGAGCTCAGATGCCGTACAACCAAGTTCCGCCTCGCACGACCTTAGAGGCCACGACGGTGCCGAGCTCTTAAGCTCGCGGGCACGCGCATCCGGCTAATCTGGTCGCACAACCGCTCGACGGTACGCCCAATCTCCGACTCGTACGACCTCGAGCTCGGACCCGACCTCGGCCCGTACGCCCAATCTGGTCGCACAACCGCTCGACGGTACGCCCAATCTCCGACTCGTACGACCTCGAGCTCGGACCGACCTCATTGAGCCCTCTCCGCCTCGTATGAGCTCTCCCGACAACGAGTTCTTCTCCACCCTTCGCACGACCACGAGCTCGGAACAACGTGGAGCCACGAGCTCCAAGTCTCCGGAACCGCATCCCACCACACCGCATGCCGCCAACTGCTATACGACAAAGACGTCATCCGAAGTACAGACGGGCCATCCCGACAAGACGCATTCCCACTACGATCACGACGGGGTATGGGACGGGATTCCGCCCATCCCCCGGAACCTCGCGTACGGCGACGATCGAGTGCGACGGGACACGCACGAACAAGCCCACGACGACCTCTGTGAAACGTACGACCTATGGGTCCCTCGTCATTTAGCACTTTACCCCTTCTATTTTGGTTTCTTCTCCTCTTTAGTCCCTCTACATGTGGCGTCTATGTACCTCCCCTTGCAGCTATAAAAGGGGGGCTTCGGCCACAGGAGAAGGCAGGTTCTCACCTCTCAACCTTCGCATACGAAACACTACGATCATCACTCCACTCCACCCACCACGAGACTTGGGAGCCGGCCTCCCTCTCTCGAGCGACTTGTATTCTCCCCGATCACGAGCATTTGAGCTCGGCCACATAGTGACTCCAAGCTGAGACTGGACTAGGGCACCGATTTGCCCGAACCAAGTATAAACCTTGCGTCTTGTGTCCCTTGAGCTAGGCCATCGGGCCCCACATGAGCCATTCGACCGATTTTCTGCGTATGCGTGGCATACCCCCGAGATATTAGACCACGGCGGTTGGCGGCGCCCGGGTAGGGGCGCTTCGTGTGACGATAGTTACCGCTCCGATGGCTTCATCCACCACATCGCCCGGCTCGGGGGCACCGATACGCTTCGGGATGTTGGCCCTCGCCTACGCCGAACTAGGGAGTCCCTCGTCGGGATGACTTTCCTCCGGCCGGCACAAGCTCACGCCGACTCGAATCGGCGTGCTCGGGGCGGGATCCGATTCCGTGCCACCGAGCCTCCTCCGCTTCACCGCGGACCGCTTCTTCACCGCCATCGCGGCCCCGTTGTCGTACCTCCGAAGAGCCGAGCCGTCCCAAGAGCACTTCGCGGCGTCGCCGTCGCCCGATGCCATCTTGCAACTCTCGGCCCGGGCAGCCATTGTCGTGGACGGTCTGCGACCTCCGTGATTCGGAGGCGCACCCGACGTGCGGCCGCCCATGCTGGTCTCTCCGGCGATGAGCTCGGAATAACCGCACCCCGGGGGCGGCCGCGACCGCACCCGATGCCGTCACGAGAACCGTGAGTCGGCGGATTGTTTTCGACTGCGTCGACCTACACGTCGCGCGAACTCACCGCCGCGGTCGCCGACGCCCGCGCCGCGACCGTGGGGCCGAAGCGGTTCGCCCGAGCTCGACGCTCCGCTCCTCACACCCGAGGGCGCGCGATCACACGACTTGGGGCCGCGAGGCCGCGACCTCGCCCGATATGTGGCGCCGGGCGCGACTCGAGCCCGTTCGCCGCCTCGCCGCGACTGGGCGGAAGGCTGCGAGAGACGGCCCCGTCTCGCCGCGACCTACGTGTCGTCGCGCGGCGCGCCAGCGTGCCGACTCACGTTCGCCGCACCGACCACCCGGCTCCGAGTTCGGATGGACGAGCCGGCCCCGCCCCGCGCGACACAGGGCGCGGGCCCTCCGCCTCCGCCCCTCGACGGGGGTCGCTGAGGCTGCCGCGCGCCAAAGGCGTGGACAACGCCCGCGCCAGGCTGCCAGGCGCGATCACGAGGTCCGCCCGGCGTGGCCAAGGCCGCGGAAGCTCGTATGCGGCCGACGAGATCGGCCCCGAGGGTCCGGCGCGAGCTTCGCCGCCGCGAGCCGATCAAAAGCCTCGCGTGTTCGCGGCCCGACCGCCGAGGTCCCGCTCGGCCGCGAGTTTGCCGACGAGGCGGCGCCACCGGGCCCACGCGCTGCGCCACCGCCGCGGCCGCGTCGGTCTGCCGAGCTCCACCCATACCCGAGGTCCTCCCGGTCCGCCGAGATCAATGCCCGCCAAGGCCGGCAATGCCGCGCGCCTGCCAGGATCAGCTACCGAGGTCCGCTCACCGCTGCCGTGGCTGGCGTGTATCGGGCCCACCGCCACCAAGCCGTGAACCGCGGCTCACGCACCTCCGCTCCTTCGAGTCCCACGACTTGTTTCCACATCGCACGAGCTCCGCGCGGGCGCGCGCCACGGCCTCCAACTTACTAAGTCGCGCGACCTAATCGCGACTTCGCCGCCCTCTAGGTCATTGCCGAGCTCCACCGTCGAGTTCCGCTGCCGAGCTCCGCAGCTCCGCGGGCAACGCGGTCTCGCACGACCTGCAGGTCGCCGAGTACGCTCAACTCCTCTCGTCCCGCGCGACGAGGAGGTCGAGGGCCACCATGGCGAGCAACCTCCACGATCTCTGCCGAGCTTCACCGACTGGCCTCATCGAGCCTGCCTACTGCGAGCCCCTCCGGGCTCTTTACCGATGAGCTCGGGCTAATCCCGAGCTCGCTGGCGCCCTCATACGAGCTACTACGACGCCGAGCTCGCACCGCGCGCCCACGACCTCGAGTGCGGCTGCGTCTTTTTGGCAGGCGAGCTCTTTCCGTCTCGTGACGAGCTCTTGCGAGCTCTTCACGTCTCGTATGAGCTCCTTTGAACGAGCTTTCGCCTCGCGAGTTGCCACGCTGGGCTGGGTTCCGACGCCAAGTTCCACCACGAGTTCTGGCGAACGAACCGCCCGACGAGCTCCACCTCTAGCTCCGCCCCCGAGCTCTCCCGACGAGCTCCACCTCGAGCTCCATTTGCCGAGATCAGCCGAATAGGATCCGTCTCAAGCTACGCCCCCGATCAGCTCGGCCGATGAGCTCCACCACGAGCTCTCCCGACGAGATCTCGCCTCGAACTTCACCACCGAAAAAAGCGGCGGGGGCGTTGCGTGACTTAATCGTGACACGCACGACCTCCCTCCACGCTCGCCACGCGCGACCTCTCACGCGACCTAAGATCGGAGGGCATCAACGACCTTTGCCGCCTCGTGCGCACTAGCTCCACGAGATCCACGAGCCGCTTCCGAGGTCCGCCGTCGAGTTCCGTTGCCGAGCTCCGCCCCGCATGACTTGAAAGTCACGGAACTACCTCGCCCTCACCGCTCCGTCTGGCACGACCTCGTGGCTGCCGCCAAAAGATTCTGCCCACGAGCTCTCCCGACAAGCTCGGCCGAGCTTCACGGCCAAGCCTCGCCCGAACTCCGCCCAACAATCTCGGCGCAAAGCTTCATCGAGCTTCGCCGCCTCATGCGCCCGGGTCCGCCATTCGTCCGACCTCGGCGGCTCGTGCGACCGCGCTCATACTCGACACGTCACGAGATCAAGGGCGCCGGCGATCAAGTCCTCCCCCAACGTCGAGACATCGAACAACTTCGTCTTTCTTACCCTTAACGTACTTCTCGAATTATCGTCATAGGCTTTAGTAAAAAGCACTCTCCGTTCAATGCAAGAATTTGTGCAAGCATTTGAACCTTTTTCGTTTAAATTTGTTGAGCAATGGCCACCCTCTACCTCTGGCGAGGTCAGCCCTTGCTCGGGGCTACGGAGGGACGGGCGCACACCCCGCACTTTTACCAACTTTTTCGCAAAAAAATGAAAGGGTGTGGTCTAGTCGACTCACGAGCAACTTCGCTTCGCTAAGGTCGCGCCCAACCTTTTCGAGATCACTTTGCTTTCTTTCCGTTCACCGCGTCGTCGTCGTCTGATTAAGTTCGGCGTCGAAGTCGTGAAGGCGTGGCGAGAGCACCTACCGACCTCCTACGCCCCCGCGGCTACCGAGGAATGGCCCGCCACTCGCTCCTTAAAAACTCGACCTCAGACTTAGGAGCTCGATAAACACGTAAGCGAATAAAGGAAACGAAGTGCTCACACGACTCAAACGGCTTAAAAGTTGGTCATAGTTTACCGCGAATTCGGGGACTTCGTTCATTTGCAACCAAAATAGGCACTGCCTCGACCTATATCTACTTCTATGATTGTGCGGTGCGTCCTCGGCGTGCGACGTTCGAGGACCTCCGAGCCCGATCGACTTCTTTCCGCCTTGAACGAGGTTGTTTCGTACGGGACGTCCAGCGACCTCTAGGTCATCACAACCTAAGCTCGCAATGCGAGTAGCTCGGCGACTTCGTCGTCAGGCCCGCAAACTACTCGACCTCCGAGGACCACGAGCTCGCCGATTGCCAAGCTCCACAAGCTCCGCCGACATCACGGCCTTATTTGGGAAACCGAGAGACGGACGTGCGCCCGCGCCGCGAGCTCCGTTGTCGAGCTCCGCCCGACTCCACGGTCCTCTCCTCGAGCAACTTCGAGGAGGACGTGCGACATGACCGTGGGCGAAGCTCTCCGTCTCGCCGCGACTTCAAGTCGAAGGGGCGAGCTCTCTCCGTCTCCGCCGCGACTTCAAGTCGAGGAGGGCCGCGCCCGCTACTACTCGCCTAGGCCCGTCCGCGATTCGAGTCGCGGGACTTTGCCCCAGCGACTTGCGGTCGCGGGTCCTCGCTCAGCGCCCACGCCCGCGTCACGACTTCAGGCCGTGTTTCCGTCACGTCACGACTTGAGCCCGCCTCCCCGCGACTTCAAGCCGGAGGCGCCCGGCCTCACGCTTCCGCACCCCGCCCGCGCCGCGTGGCCCTCCTCGCGCGACTTGGGTCGAGAGGCGTGCGGGACTCACGCTCGTTCCGCCTCCGCCTCGCGCGACTAACATCCCGCGAGCACCAAGCCTCGATTCGGCGACCAGCGGCGTGGATAAGGTAAAGAATAAAAATCCCCCACCGGCTTCTTATTTTTCGCCGCGAGTCCAAGTTGGAGTCGGGCAAACACCGGTCGCCCATACGGCTCGTCACGAGTTCAAGTCGAGCACGCACGACCTCGCGCTCGTATCTCGCTCCGCCGCGACCTAGGAGCCGCTGGCCCGGCTCGCGTCCCCATCGCCTCGCACGCGACTTAGGTTCGCGCAGTAGCAGCGACCTAGGAGCCGGTCCACGCGGGTTTCAGGTCGCGCCCGCGCATGCCTCCGCCTCGCACGACTTAGGTCCGGAGTAGCTCCGCCCTGCGCCCGCGCACGACCACGCGGCCCCTGCCAGCCTCGCATGACCTAAGAACGGGAGGCCGCCGGCTTCTTTGTTCCGCGCGCCCCGCGCGCGAGGAATCCCTCCGACCAGCACGACTTGTGGTGGGAGAGTCTTCCGCCTCGCCTCACAGTCCCGAGCTCAAGCTCCGCGTGTATCTTGCGGCACGACCTTGCATGCCATGCTGCACGACTAACAATAGGTCGAGGGCGACCTCGTGTGCGCCCGCGCCTTGCATCCCATGCTGCACGACTAAAAATAGGTCGGGAGCGAACTCGTGCATGCCCGCGCCATGCGTCCGTGTGGCACGACTAAAAATAGATCGCAGCGACCTACCGCATCTGCGTCCGTCCCGCACAACTAAGAGGACGGGGCCGATCGACCTCGCGCGTGTCTGCTCCGCGCGCGCCGCACAAAGTAACGGGTCACACGGCCTCACGCCACATAACGGTTGGGACCACGACGGCTAAAAGTCGCAATAGTAACTCTAACGGACGGCGCAGCAGCGAGCTCGCCACGATTCAGGGCTCGGGGTTCGAAGGCCGGCCCAACGAGGGTTCGACGGCCGCCCTCGCCCGTCGGGAAGCGAGGCGCAGATCGAGGAGAAGTCCAAGCGACTCGCTTGCGAGCTACGACGCCGCCAAGTCTCCTCGAACTTCGTTCGTTCGAGTCACCGGGGAAGCGACGCCACGGACCTCCCGCCTCTTCCTCGAAGAAAAGCGTCGTAAACTCGAGACATTATCTCGAGGAAATGCGAGTCGAGCTCCAGGGAACATGAGGTCGATCCACTAGCTGATCAGACGAACGAGCCGACGAGCTCGGGCCTCACACTCGAGCTACCGCTAGTAACTCACCGAGCACTTCGTCTCGGCCATCGAGGCAAGGCGAGGCACGAGCTCACCCCACCTCTTCGCGAGAGAGCAGAATGGGGGCGTAAACGAAAAATATGACTCGGACGAGTCGGGGCGAACTCAGCCGAAACGATCTGAAATACAAGCCTCTACGAGTGTACCACTCTCGTACGAGCCTCGGGGGCTACACCGGCGGTGCGCTCGCCGCACCTTCCGGAACGGAGCGAACCCAACGGCAATCACGGCGACCTCGACCTCGGCCTTAAGCACATGAGGGAGAATCCATCTCCCCAAACGCTCGAGGGCCATCGAGGCTCGAGCTCAACCCCTCCACGGGCAACCATGGGGAACGAAGCGAAAACACGAATCAATTAAAGCCTCCGCGAAACTTCCGTTCCCCGGGCCTCGGGGGCTACACCGCGGGTGCGCTCGCGCGCCCCGCGGACAAAAGTCAACCCGAGCACGGCCCTTATCCTCACCACGATTTCGGGGTCATCACAAAACGTCCGGAGGAGACTCCATCTCCCCGGGCGGCTCGGGGCTCTTGTGGGATACCTATATCGGGGGTACCCTAAACACCGCGACTAATCGCGGCAAAAGCCCAAGCGGCGCTCAGCCCCGGATCAATCTCGGCGCAAGCTGGGCCCACGAAGATATAGGCTCGAAGGCCGGGCTCGAGCTCCACCCCCGCCGCGAGCTCGGATGCCGTACAACCAAGTTCCGCCTCGCCGCGACCTTAGAGGCCACGGCGGTGCCGAGCTCTTAAGCTCGCGAACGCAGCGCGATCCGGCTAATCTTGTCGCACAACCGCTCGGCGATGCGCCCAATCTCCGACTCGTACGACCTCGAGCTCGGACCGACCTCGGGGCCCGTCGCCCAATCGCAGTCGCACAACCGCTCGGCCAGTGCGCCCAATCTCCGACTTCGTGCGACCTCGAGCTCGGACCGACCTCATTGAGCCCTCTCCGCCTCGTATGAGCTCTCCGGACAACGAGTTCTTCTCCACCCTTCGCGACGACCTCGAGCTCGGAACAACGTGGAGCCATGAGCTCAAGTCTCGAACCGCATCCCACCACACCGCATGCCGCCAAGCGCTCTCTGACAAAGGCGTCATCCAAAGTACAGGCGGGCCATCCCGACAAGACGCATTCCCACTACGATCACGACGGGGTATGGGGCGGGATTCCGCCCATCCCCCGAACCTCGCGTACGGCGGCGACCGAGTCGCGACGGGACACGCGCCGCGAACAAGCCCACGGCGACCTGCGTGAAACGTCACGACCTATGGGTCCCTCGTCATTTAGCACTTTATCCCTTCTATTTTGGTTTCTTCTCCTCTTTAGTCCCTCTCCATGTGGCGTCTGTGTACCTCCCCTTGCAGCTATAAAAGGGGGGCTTCGGCCATAGGAGAAGGCAGGTTCTCACCTCTCAACCTTCGCATACGAAACACTACGATCATCACTCCACTCCACCCACACAGAGACTTGGGAGCCAGCCTCCCTCTCTCAAACAGCTTGTATTCTCCCCGATACGAGCATTTGAGCTCGGCCACATAGTGACTCCAACTGGAGACTGGACTAGGGCACCGATTTGCCCGAACCAGTATAAACCTTGCGTCTTGTGTCCCTTGAGCTAGGCCATCGGAGCCCCACACGAGCCATTCAACCGATTTTACTGTGTCTGTGGCATACCCCGAGATATTAGACCACGACAAAACACATCTCCAGAAGTTGATAGATCAAGCCCATCTCCGTATTCTGCAGTGGAATGAAATCTTGGACTTGAAAGCCATAAGAGCTCTCTCGTCGTCGCCATGGCCGGACGAATACAAGGCTGCTGCTGTACTGGTTGTCGCCGCGGCAGAGAGATCAGCAGGAGCAGCTGCAGCATGCGCCTGCTGGCTCTTAGTCTTTGGGGCAGCATGCCGGCGGCGATGGCTTTCAATTTCTTACGTGGCGGCGCAGAGCTTGGTTTCTTTGGATTGACTGACTATGATGATGATGATTTCGCGCCGTGATTCCGATCCTACACCTGACTATGATATATATATGCTTCGTGTCGTATGTATGCTGCATTCAGGCTGGAGTTGGTGCCCAAGGTTTTTTAGCCAGCAGGAATGGACCGTTTTTTTGCACTTTGCGATTAGCTTCACTCGATGACTTGTTCTATGCTTCAATTGATTTATAATATTTGTTTTCAAAGTGCAACAGATTTCTACAAGAAAAACGTAGTACTTTTCAGAGTGACATTGTTGAAGACATTATTATATATATTTTCAGAGTGACTTACAGTCTAGAGGTCGAGGGTCACGTAAACCCACGTTAGGTACAAACTAGAAACTAGAATACGAACACACCTAATCTGCCTACTTTTCAGCTTCGTGGTGACGGTGACGTTGAAATGAATTCAATTCAACTGAGCTCATCTTAGGATCGGAGAAGAATTGTAGGTGAAGAAAGAGTAGGAAGGGGACAGCATGCGTAAACTAGTGGAAGGGGCTAGAGGAGGGGCAGTTTGGACCATACGAAAGTACAAAGATGATCTTAGAGCAACTCCGGTGGAGCCCTACTCAAGCCCCCTACCCTAAATTCTAAGGGGTTGGGAAAAAAAATGGACTCAATGGAGCCTCTAATTTAAACCCCTATTTTCCATTCCCCTCAAAATTTAGCTTTGACCCCCGGATCCGAAAACCCCCCATCTGTGGGTCCCACCACCAATTTCTCCTCTTCCCATCCCGCGTCGGCGCCGCGCTCCTGCCCGTCGTGCGCACATGCCGCCCGCCGGCGCACCGGCCGGCGTGTCTCCACCCCCGCCCGCTTTTGTCGTCATTGCCTCCGCGCGGGTGAAGCCTGCGGGGAAGGGAAGGGAGCCGCCTCGCACAGCCCAAAGCTCACCCATGCAGCCGGCGGCCATGAAATGCGAGGCCGGCGGCGGTGGGCGAGATGATTTGTTCGACCGGATGATGTCCACGCTGCGCCGCGCATGGTCGACCTCGCCTCGGCGAGTCTCGAGGAGCTCCTTGATTCGCCGCCCAGGGGCTGCCGGATCTCTGCGGCGGCTGGGGATGGGCAGCTGCTGTTGCGTGGCGCGCGAGGGAGCTGCTGCCGCCGGGCGGCGGCAAAAGCAAAACGAGCGTAGAAGGGAAAGCCCCAACCCCTTCTCGTCGAGGACAACCGCCGGCCGGCGGCGAAGCGCCCAGTGGTCTTGCTGCGGGGAGCCCACGGGGCTTCGGGCGCGGCGAGTTCGGGGTCCCGCCTCGCCGGATCTCCAGCGGGGCGTCCTGGCGCGGCCGGCCTTGGCGCCATACGGCTGAGTACACGGTCAAGCAACGTGCGGCGGCGGTAGCGCCCAAGCGCGTGATGAACCCAGCGCAAGCTCCGGCGGCGGCGGCTTCCGGTGACACCTCGGGCGCCTCGAACCCTGAACGAGACACAACACGCCGCCCGCGTGTGGTCGTCGGCGTGTTCGCGCCCGCGCCCGCCCTGCTCGGCGATGGTATCCACGGCAACCGCAGGCGACTTCGGCCGGAAGCCGATCTTGCGGCGAAGGTCGGAACACGCCGTGAACGGAGACACACCCGCCAGCGTGCTGGGCTGGCGATCCCAAAGGCGCATCGGCATCGCCCGTAGCGTTCTGCTTTCGGCAGCGGCGGTTTCGAGGCGCGGCGTAGCAAGGTGCAGCATCGCCACGCAAGTAGCTCTGATTGGCGTGCAGAATTGATTTGGAGGCTCGCATTTAGGGAATGCGGTTGGAGTAAAATCAAAAAACGAGCCAACAAAAAATAGCACTCAACACCTTAAATTAGATTTGGGGGGCGATTTGTGGGCTCGACTGGAGTTGCTCTTACGTATGTATATAAGCCCAATGACACTGCGAGCATACAAAAGGAATTTGAAGTTTGGGATAAATTACAATGACACCAACCCTAAGTAGTACCTTTCCTCAGGAACATCAAATGCATAATTGCTTGGCAATAATGGTTCGAATCTTGAGTGCATAAACATTATAAGCTGCAATCTTTTTATCTTGCAGGGCGGTATATCACGCGAGGCGGCCGTTGTTGATGGTCTGGTCAGGACCAGGACAACAAATTACGTGCAGCCTATAATGTTTAGAGCATCTCAGTGGTACCCCTCAAATTGAGGCCATAAAATTTCATTTGCACGCCAAACCTAAATAAATTAGGGGCTTAAAATTGTTTCCAACTCCGGTGGAAAACAGCCCAAGACCCTACTTTTGTGGGACCCACCTGCCCCAGCGAGAAATCACCGACCGCGGCCGCAAGAATCCCGCCCGCGCCGCCGCTAGCGTCGGCACCACGCCCGTGCGCCGCCTGCTCCGCCGACCCGCACGCCACAGCCGTCGCCTCCCACTCCCAATCCTTCCTCCACCTGCCACTCGCCACCCGCGCGTCGCGTCTCGTGCTGGACGAGGAGAGTTGTAGGTCGCCACCGAGGGGATTGGGTCCTCGCCAGCCATGGCGAGCGTGACGCAGAGCTGCTGCGCCGCCTCAGCGGCCGTGGCGCTCGACGGGGGTGCTGGGCAGCGGAAGACCTGCTGCGCGGAGGTGGTGGCCGGGAGCGAGGCGACGACGTCTGTCTCCGTTTGCAGTGGCAACGCTGCGGCGGTAGTAGATGCACCGGACGTTTGGGTGCAGTCATGCTGCGGAGTTCGCGCAGAGCCTCTCGCGGGCGAGGCCGGGCGCGTGCTGCTGAGGCCGCCATGGGGGAGGCCGGGCACGTGCTGCAGACGGAGTCGTCGGCGAGGGCGGGCGCGTGCTGAAAACGCCTCCATGGGCGAGCGCGGGCTCATGCCGGCGTCCACGAAGCCTTTGTACGCGTCGAAGCCTCCCTCGCCAGCAAGAAGTTCGCCAAGCAGTTGCAACGCGTCACGCCGTGGAGCTCGTCGAGGCCCAACGAGTGCAGCTGCAACGGGCCCTCCATCTCCCTGCCCTGCTGCTTCACGCTGCCGTCTGTCCACCAGCGATGACGACGGGCTGTTGGCCAGCGACGAGCCACCTGAAGGACGCCAGGCGGCACGAGAGCTCCGTCTGCTGCGGCCGGCACCGAGCAGATCAGTGGTTGCCCGCTGCTGCTTCTCGGCCCAGGCGGAGATCGAGTGGCTGCACGCGCAGATCAGCTGCTACCCGCTGCTTCTTCTCGGCCGCCGCCTGGGCCTGCGCGGCACCTCCGCGCGCGTCAAGCCGGCCGCCGCTGCGGCCACGGGCCGCCGTCGTCTAGCGGTGCTGGAGGAGGGCGAAGTGGTGGCGGGGGCGAGCTCTGCCACGACGGACGGGCACGAGCATGGCGGCATGCGCCGGCGCGGGGGAGGCGAGGGCGGCAGCGCGGTGCGGAGTTGCGATGGCGGCGGGCAGCGCGTTCGGTCGGACGGGAACGGGGAAGAGAGGAAAAGTGGGGTGGGCCCCATGGGATAGGGGCTACCAGATCTGGGGTCTTGAAACTATATTTTGAGGGGGCATGGAAAATAGGGGGGCTATTAAGGGGCTCCACCACCTTTATTTTTTTACTTCTGCCCCTTAGAATTTAGGGTAGGGGCTTAAGTAGGGGTGGGTTGGAGTTGCTCTTATAAGGACGTCCGACCACTTGCACACAAATATAGGCGACGTACACATAAAGCCAATTGTATGACGGCTCTTGGTCCTCGAAATTCCGCCGGTGGAGCCCGGCGATGCATTTTCGTCGAAGCACAGAAAACCGGCCACTAGCGTTTTTTTTTTTCCTAGTTAGCAACAAATGTGCACGATCAGTAGTGCATGGTACCTAATTAGTTTTGGTCAAGCCGGCCACGGATACCAGCTTGTCCCTTCGATCCACTAATGAAAGCATGAGCTTTATCGTCTCTCTTTTGGATGATCTTAGAGGTGCTTGTTTTGAGAAATTATGATTTTGTCATACAAACTGTAACGGACTGATGATATTAATCATGCTTAAGATCCGAAAGTTACGGTGATGGCGACGGAAGCCCCATCCAGCCCGCCGGCCTCCAACCTCGCCTCCAGTCACCCCGGGCCATCCACCCTCTCACCCAAAGCCACCCCCTTCTTCCCTACGGAGACCCCTGGCCGCCCCAAGGCCATGCGATGGTCCGACGAGGTCGACCTCACTGATGAAGATGACGACGCCTATTCAGCTCCGCCGCGATGTGGATCGTGCACCAGAGCGCGTCGGCACAGGCAGCCGTGGTGGCAGGGATCTCTTCCCAGACGCACTGCCATGCCAAGCCGCAGCCGGAAGAGGTCGTCCAGACGCGGGAGCAGCTGCGGCGGAAGCGTGGCTCTCGCGACAGCACCTGATGGGGGCAAAAGACCCCTGGTCGAGCCTCCCATCGTCGCCGGTGGTGCGTCGCGGCAACGATTCTGGAGCAGGCGTGGTGCATGGGCGGCATAGCTGTAGGACTCGTCGGCAGCGGCAACGTCTTGAGCTTGTGCACGGCCTGCCTGCTCGTCACGTGGAGGGGCGCATCTCCGCTCATCAACGCCTCGGGCGCCGTCAGCGCATCTCCACTCCGGACAGCAATGGCTGGCGCCAGTCTTGCCACCACTGGGGTCTTCTCCCGCGGGCCGACAACGAATCGCGGCGTCCGAGGCGGCGGCGGCGGCAGGGTCTTCTCCCCGCGAGAACCCCGCCACTTCTCCCCACTGTCCATGTAGCGGCGGCGCTGCCTCAATCTTGACGGTGGCGGCAGCCCAAAGACGGTGTCGGCAGCGGCGGCGACGACGCTCCTTCCCGCGAGGCTGCGGGACCCCGACTCCTATCTCGAAAGGCGGCGCCGCCGCCTTTGCGCCCGGCGAGTCTGCGGGACCCGCCTCCAATCTTGACGGTCCCTGCGTGTGCGGATGTCGGCGTACTGGCGATTCGTCGGTGGCATCGGCCCAATCTGCAATGACAGGTGTTGAACCATGGAGAATAGAGACAATTTCTAGTGTCTCTCACTTCTGCTACACCTGCTGCTCCTTTGTTCCCTGGCCTACACCATTGGCCTACTCTGCTTTGCTCTGTCTTTCCTCTGCTCTGCTGCGCCTATTCTGTCTTGCCTGCACTATAAAATCACCTGCCTACATATGTATTTGGTCCATTGCCTACCTATGTTGGCCTTGTTTAGATGGCTAAAATTTGTAACCGTATGTCACATCGTATACATGCTAGACGTTTTGTTTGTTAGTGGTAAATATCATCCTACCATGGAGTAACTAGGCTCAAAAGAATCGTCTCGCAATGTACATCTAAACTGTGTAATTAGTTTTTTTTACCTACATTTAATACTCCAAACATATGTCTTTTGGTGTATTTAATGTGATGTGATGAAGAGAAAGTGGGAAAAAAAGGTTAGAAATTTTAGCAATCTAAACAAGGCCTTACTATGTTTGTGGTGCCTCGACATGCTGCATATTAGATGAATTGGAGACTAAACCACAGGATCTCTGATCTAATGTGAATTAGTGACTAACCATAATCCAGCGCTGGATAGTCTACCATCTGCCAAGTAGATCGAGATAGCAGACATAGCACGTCACCTCTGATCCACCGATGCCACCTCATAGCACAACCGCTTCTTGATCGGGAAGAAGAGGTAGAATACGGATGTGCCAGTGCCACCAATTGTCTGTTAAGTTCTAAGCATGGCGCTATTTACAGCTACGTACAGACCAAGGGATATTGGCCTGTTTGATACTCTAGCCGGGCTAGAGCTAGAGTAAGTTTTTTTAAATTTCTAGCTCTAGCCCTCAAACTAGCTCTAACCCTTAAGGTGTTTGGATGCATGGATAGTTTTACAATAAATACACCTCTTTAATCATTACATTTACACCAACTTTTTAGCACGATTTGGTGTGGCTTGTAACTGTGTGGCCTTCTTGTGCTCACAAATGCCACAAATAAATCATCTTTATAAATAAAGCATCTGGAGGAAGGGCGGAGCCCCCGGAGCCGCGGACCTGGGTCGTCCCCCGCCCCGGAGGAGCGCTCCATAGAGCCCAAGCCCCCGGAACTCCTCCGACGGCGAGCTTGCGAGTTGAGGTCGAAGGGACCATCATAGCCGTCTTCGTAGATAGATTCCGCCCGATGCGGTGGGCGAGGTGCTTCCCGGCAGCAGCGTGGACGAGATCCTCGGCCCGGCGGCGCGGACAAACTCCTCCCAGCGTGGGACGAGCTCCTCCCGGTGGCACGGAGGTCCCTTGCGGCGAGCTTCTTCCGGGATTGGAGTGGCGGCAGCGAAGCCGGCGGCCCCGGGATGCGGATCTTGTGGCGGGGCCTTGGGCTATGGGTGGCTCGTGGCGGGGCTTGGGCTGGGGCGCGGCGGCGGCTGAGGCCGGCCGGCCGGCGACAGGGGCAGCGTTGGGAACCCGGGCGGCGGGCTGGGGGTGCGCGGATGCGGATACGAACGGGGCGGATCCCGTGTGGCCGACGGGGAGGAGAAAACGTGGAATTGTTTCTGTGGGTCCGACCGGCAGTAGCCCCAATTTGCACCCCTTGGATGGGCTAGTGATTTTTTTGGGGGCCAGGTTGCATTTATCCCACTTTAGCCCTTCCCGTTTGGATCCTTTTGGGGGCTAGTTGAGCCAAAACTAGCCCAAACTAGCTCTAGCCGTGGGATCCAAACAGGGCCATTGTTTATCACAAAGTTACTTGTGTTGATATGCATTCTTTTGTTGATATAAGTTATACTACTCTGTGGAGAGTGGCTGACAGACGAGTTTTGTAATGTTATTAAGAACAAAGAAATAAGTTAGTTTGCATTCTTTTAATTTCCAAATGATCTCATCTCCTGGCAGTATTTAATTCGTGAGCTGTAGTTTGAACATTCTTTATTCACATAATTGGTCTAATTGGCTGATGCTAGAAGAGTAAAAAGGTTTGCACTTCTGTAAGTATTCATGGGCTTCTGAAAAAGATCAAAGCATGGCATGTGTACTGTAATACTGTATAGTAATGAAATATTAGCTGTAAGATACACATTGGCATTAAACTGTCTTGCATATGTGATAGTGTGTATTTCCTTCCCACTGGGACAGGGTCATTTTATTTACTTAAAACTATTGTCTTCTACCTAAGAATGAATGATAAACATTTGGCTGTATTTCCTTATTATTAGAACAGGCCATTGGATTGCCATGAAACTGCTGTGTCTTGTACCTCATGAATGATAAACATTTGGCATGCCCACTGAAGTCACTGCAATATTGCAAGAGGTCTACCAGTTTCTTAGCGATTCTATGCTTTGCATTAGCGAAACATAAAAACAATGCACATGGAAATCTACGGGCGGTGTAGGAAACATGTTTTTTTTTTTTTTTTTTTTTTTTTTTTTTGTAACAACGGCGACATGTCATGGTGCACTCAATCATGAAATTAACTTTATTGAATAGAGAGGAATATAGCATTGCAACTGGATTGGTGTGTTTGTACACTTCTGGTTTCGCCTAGCTAAATAAAAACATACAACCTAAATCAGGGAGGAGGGAACTCACAGCAATGGGTTACGACATTAGGCAAGCTAGAGGGTATACCAAAGGGGATTGTAGGCAATCCTGAAATACACTTAACTGTATGTCAAATACTACAAATAGATGAATGGCATCGTGGCATTTATACCGGCAGCCATGATTCTAGCTAACCCATTACCGTTTGGTATCATCAACAACCAATGATAATGCCTATCAGCCTATGACATAAGACAACACAGCACAATTGATAAAATATTGTACAGCTCACACCAAAATAATCAAATCTATATATTTTTTACATTACAGGAGGAGTTGGTTCCTAGATAGATAATTTAATAAAAAGGAGATATTACAACTGGAAAAAATAGAAGCAGATATATCATAGAGACTTCAACAATACATTTAGAGAAACATGATAGTACAAGGTAATGGTGATTAATATGCCCTTAATTATTGAGTAAAAATATATTTATCTCTGATAGCATGCATCTCTGCAGCAACATCGTTCATTGACAACCGCTCCGTGGACAATTGTTTTGAGCAAAGGACACCAAGTTGAATGACGGCCGACAAACATTCCCTGGTCCTTGTTATATGTCTTGTATCATTATTGCTATTGTTTACTCCATCATGCAGCCAGATGTTGGAATCTGATATCTCCATAATCTTGTGAGGAAGAGCTGCCTCGGCATAATAATGCAAGCTCATCCCATCTCTAAACATATCATCTGTTGGGCTCTTCCCTGTGAATATCTCAATCAAAGTGATGCCAAGACTAAACACATCTCCAGAAGTTGACACTGCAAGCCCATCTCCATATTCTGCAGAGGAATGAAATATGAGAATACATAGGTATATACGTGTAGAACTCAAGGACTATTAGTAATTGGATAATCCTATTGGAGCCTCCGCACTAGTGCTCACAAGACAAGCCATAACTAAAATAAATCAGAGACATTTTCATAAAAAAAGAAAGGCATCGGTCATCGATTCAGTTTTCTATTTTTTTTTATAGGCAGTTTTCTATACTGATCAATAGTGATAATATGCATTTTGTATATCATGTTTTACAAAAAATCACACACCTCAGTCATTACAGCATTTACTCTCTTGTATATTCAAATTACCAACATATGACATTATGAAAACTAACTAATAATAAGCCTTCATCTTCATCTAAATTATCCATGCATTAGGCCAATGTGAAAAAAGAATATATATTATCCATTAAATTTTTCTTCAGTTTTTACAAACATTCTAAAGTAATTCTGAGTCTGAATCTAATAGCATACATCTATTGTATTTTGTTAATAAAAAACTACTTGAAAAGTAACCGTTAATTCCAAATCCACTTATATGCAACAAATGCATGATTTGTGTCGCTATGCAGACGAGGGTATGTTTGAGGGATGCATTCAATATGACCCTAGGTGCATGTTTGAGCTAAGATTCAAACTAAAGACAAACATATGACCAAATCATGATGGATGAATTTCTGACTTATTTTGTAACAAATACTAACCCACGCAACAGAACATCTTAATTAGTTACTTAATAGGGATAAATGAATTGTTGCAAGAAAGAAACAAAATATCTTTAGTTACCTGGAGCAATATATCCAATGGAACCTCTTATTCCTATGGTGCAACTAGAATTCACAGGATGTTGGCCTGTTGCTTCATCTAGAACTCTAGCAATGCCAAAATCTCCAACACGAGCTCTCATGTCTTCATTGAGAAGAATGTTACTTGGCTTGAGATCACAATGGATGATCGATGGCTGGCAACCATTGTGAAGGTAGTCCAAAGCATCGACAATGTCCACAAATGATATCCAATCTCCGAGATAGGCTGAGTGCTCGTTGTCCATCTTGGCCTTCTAAATTTGAGTGGATCCATCTATCTAAGCTGCCATTAGCCATGAATTCAAAGACTAGTGCCCCAAGTCTTGACCACTGGTGGTTGATGCTACAACAACATGTAATGATCTTTAGAAGACATCGGTGTCTCACTCTTCTTAGTGCCTCACATTCAACCCGGAAGCTTTTGTATGATCCCGATTGTTGGACATTAAACACCTTAACAAAGAACAACAATGTCTTGATTTTCTAGTGTGCCCTTATATACCATACCATATCTTCCCTTTCCGACCACATTTGCTTCCGAAAATCCATCTGTTCCTTTCGGTATATCATTGTATGGAACAATTGGAAGTTCTATCTCTAGAAATGGTTGTGGCAATTCTTTCTTGGTCTTTGTCTTGGACTTTTACGTGGTGAAATCCAGCCCGCACCAGAAAAAGTAAGATGAGACTTCCGATTGTCGGGATTGCTATTCTAAGAAATTCGGGTATGCCTTTCCTATTCTTTCTTGCATAAGAGCTTGGGCATTTTTGGCGGATGGAGTTGTGGTATCCCCCCGCATAATGCATTATTACCAACAATTGATAGTCCCGACAAATTTTTGAAAATCCCTCCTTTTGGTACTTCACCTTGCAAATTATTGTAGGATAGATCTAGACGAAACAACGATGTTGAATTACTTAAAAAGCTTTGGAATTGTTCGGATAAATTGTTATGGCCAAGATACAACTCCCTGTAGGTTGGTAAGGGTAGCCAGGTTGCCAGGGATGCTTGCATTCAATTTGTTCTCTGTCAAATTAAGTACGGTCAACCCTACCATATTCTTGAACATTGCCGGTATGCTTCCTTGGAATGAATTGCCATCCATTAAGAGGATTTCCATGACCCTACAATTGCCAATAGTATCAGGTATCTCACCAGATAATTTGTTTCCTGACAGGATGAGCTGTCCGAGATGCACCAAACTACCAACTTCTAATGGAAGTGGTCCCTCCAAAGATGTTGTTGGATAGATCGAGAAACCTTGAGATTGATTGATGACAACTCCATAATTTCGTTAGGAATCAAGCCAGTAAGGTTGTTATTGGACAGATGTAGCACTAAAAGTTTGCTCAAGTTTCCAATGCTTGGTGGAATCGGCCCCTCCAAGCTGTTGTCGCTTAAATAAAGTTGAAGTAAGCTAGAAAGGTTTCCGATGGACGATGGTATATGTCCTGAGAGGTAGTTTGAATGGAGGGCTAGAAACTGCAATCGTTCAAGCTTCCCAATGCTTTCAGGAATGACACCGGTGAGTAAGTTTATGCCAAAATCAAGAAACTCAAGACCTGCCAAATTTCCAATATCTGATGGGATGCTACCGGATATGTTGTTGATGTGAATCTGCGGGACCCAAGATTAGTAGACAGATTAACCAACGGACTGGCAGCTTCCACGAAAATTTGTTCCATCCAAAGTCCAGTTCCTGTGTCTGCTACAATTCGCCAAAGAACTAATAAATTTCCACTCTTCCTCGTTGTTTGCCTCTAACATGTTAGAATTCAGTGAAAACGCTTCAAGATTTTGTAGTCTGCCCAATCCGAAAGGAACAATTCCGATAAATCTATTGAATCCAACGTAAAGAGCCTGGAGCCTTGAGAGATTGGTTAGTGATGGTGGAAGAGGTCCAGTAAATCGGTTATTTGAAACCGCAAATGTCTGGATGCTCGGAAGGCTTCTTGCCAGGTCAGTAGGTAGATGGCCACGCAGCTTATTATTTGCCACAAAAAAGTAATAGACAGATGATAGGTTGAACAGAGAAGGAGGGAGCAAACCCGAGAGATTGTTTGAAGATAGCTGAAGCCACTTGAGATATGGATTGTTTCCGATGGCTGCAGGGATTGATCCCTCAAGATAGTTGATGTACAAGGACAGGGTGGCCAACTGGGAAAGGTTCCCAAGAGACGATGGAATGGTTCCAGTGATGCTGTTGTTTCCTAGTGCTAGAAATCTGAGGGACGGCATGGTGCCAATCTCAGCAGGGATGCTTCCCTGCAGGCCCTTGTTGCTCATGATGTACATCGTGCGGAGGCTGATGCAGCGGCTGATGTTGCTCGGGATGACACCCGTGAGCATGTTGATGCTCAGGTCAATGATCCGGAGGCGCCGAAGGGAGCCGATGCTGGGAGGGATATCTCCCTGCAGGCCGTTGGTGGTCAGGTTCAGCGAGCGCAGGAAAGTGAGGTTACCGATGGCGGGGGAGATGGTGCCGGCGAGCCCCTGGGAAGTGAGGTTTAGGGCTACCACCCTCCACGGGTGCCTCCTGCCGCAGGTGACGCCCTCCCAGCTGCAGTAGCTGGTGCTCTGGTTCCACGAGTCCAGCACGCCGGAGTGGCCGGAGATCTTGGCCTTGAAAGCGAGAAGAGCTCCCTCGTCACCATTTTGGCTCGGCGAGGAAGCGGTTGCACAGTTGGTTGTGGTGGCGGAGAGCAGCAAAAGCAGCTGGAGGAGCAGCATCGCTGTTGAAGGATTTGAGTCAGTGCCTGACAGGATTATGTGATGCGCTCATCAAGTACATACACAAACAAGGTAAGGCAGCACCTGATGGAGCCTCCGGCAAAGCAAGCGCGACCCAGCAGCAGGCGGTGACGATGTTGCCGCGGTGCTCCAGTTGGTGCCCGCCTGGGAGTGGCAGTGGGAGTGCTTGTGCTTTTGGGGAATTTTTAACTGCCCGGCCGGCCGGCGGGTGCGCAATTAATTCCATCATGGATCGCTACCGGTGCAAGTCCGGCCAAAAGTATCTGTTAGTGAAATGAAATTCAATTATGGGTCGATCAATTACAGGTTAAATAAATGCAAGTGTTGGTTAGTGCAGCAACTTTACAATCACTTGAATGTGCCCCTGGGGACACGCCCACAAGGGACCCCTTGTTCGGGAATCTTCCCCGCGCGTTGCTACGGGAATTAAGAAGAGTTTCATGTTATCATCTCTTCTCGACAGGGACATGAGTTTAGATAGAGTAGAAATACCAGTGTATTGAGTATACACAACTATTTATTTAGACCAAAGTGAGAAGCTATTTGAACTGAGTATGAACAAATAATAATTTAGATCACACGGTGTATCGACTATTGCAGAGATGTCAACTTGTAGTAATAAAATAAAAGACATCTAACTATTTATTTGAGTGAGTCCTTGGTAGCTGACGTAATTCCTGTTGCTTCGTTCTTCATGGCTGATGGTGAGAATAATTTGCAATGGTTACCTGTATTAATAGCGAGTATAATATAAATGTTTGCAACTATGGCTTGGAGTCCATCTGCATGATTACACAACTATTGATGGACACATAAAAAAATCAAAACCCTATTCTGTCTGTACTTAGCGAGTCTGCAACTATGGCTTGGAGTCCATCTGCATGATTACGCAACTCCGTGCAGCCTGTAAGCATGATAGGAGCAAAAGGATTAATTTTTTCCTACAGAGATGAAAAGATGACTCCAGTATATCCTTAAATTAGCAAGAGTGGTATGAATGAAAAGCTTACATAACATTCTATAGCGGAAAGGATGAATCTGAAATATGATAACAAAACATTCTGTTCACCACATGCAGACTTCAACAAAAGGAACTCATGAAAGTAAGCAAGTACTCAGGTGGATTCTGGAGTTTGAGACTATCTCATTGAAGGTCTTTGGCCTTGGAAGAAGAAAATAAATGCAATTTAGGACACAAATTATAGATGCACATAATACTAATTGTAGCATTGAGACAATGTGGATGACTACGCTGTTGAATTTTTATAATTTACTGATTGGAGCACACAAAAATTGTGATATAATATATTTTTGTCTAACAATTATTGAAATAATAAAATAGAGTGCAGTTTGTGATATCATAGAATGATGGCACTTCAGTTTAGTAGGCGTACCTTTTGAAGGAAAAATCTTCTTGTGGTTAAATCCCATTTGCTTCCAACCTGAGATGGAAGCCTGCAGCATAATACACGGTAAATGTGGAGGAACTGATCTGTTCATTTTGGCAAAAATTGAAACCATCTTTACGATAAGATCATAATGCATGACAATAGGAAAGGATCATGTTAAAAAGTACCCGAGGCGCCATTGCTTTGATTTTCATGCTGCTCGGTGCGATCTGTGAAGCTGAAAATCATGTCAAAGAAATGAGATGACGTTTTGGTTTCAAAGCCATAGAGGCATATTTTAGTAGTCATATGAGTTAAGCAAACAAAATATTGCAAGATATAATTGCCGGAGAATTGTGCCTGAAATAGATGACTGTTCTAACACATGTTACTTGGCAACTGAGGTTGGGTAGTTTGGTTCTCATTACCTTTCCTTTATCATCTTGGCATATATATCATATCTGCATCATCCAAGATCCTTGCAAGACATCGTTCTTGTTTATATGCTAGAACAGTGGGTACGTTTGTTCCTGAAAAAGAGAATATTAGAAGGGTGACATTATATTTTTGTGAAGCATAAAAGCAAGTACCAAAGATAACTTGGAAATTGTATTACGTATGAAATATCTAGCCCCGTGAATGTACTGCTCATAGCACAAATCGACATAAACAACTTGCAGCCGACGACCTGGTGATGGTATTGCTCAATAGCATATTGCAATAACAGAAGGGAGAAAATATTAGGAATGGAACAAATCGAAATAAACAATTTGCAACTCACGACCCGGTGATGGTGGTGCTCAACAGCGGACTGCAATAACGAACACCCACGTGAGGCCACTCGGAGCATCAAACATCAGGCCCCCTCCTTTGCGCCTTCAGGTGGCCATTTTCCATCAACACGAGGCTAAAACTTATTACAGATCAACCATGGTGGTTACATTTGACTACTTAAAAGGCATGCATGAATATAAAACTGAAAGATTGTTAGTTTAATAAGTATGGGCACAAAGTTTTCTGGATAACTTTCAGATAAGCAGGTGTACTAACTGAAATTCTGTGTATAATTCCTTCTGATAATCTAGATAGAAAACAGGGAAGAATAGAGCCAAGTGCCTAACCTGCATCAGAAGCTAGATAGAGTGCAGCCATTGATATGTCCCATTTCTCCCCAAACTTAAATAATGGCATCATTTCTCGTATCCCCTTGTCCATTTCATCAGGTGCAAGTTTCCTCATTCCTGGAGTGTCTTGAATTAGTCCAGGTGCAATTCCATTTACTCTAATGTTGTAATCTGTTCCCAATTCCAGAGCCAATGATCTTGTGATACTATCAACACACCAGCCTATAGAAGCTGACCAATCAGGAGATATCTACATACTCATCGACTTTCTCCTGAAGTGCTGTTCAGAGAAGGTCCAAGTACCTTGGCTGCAGAGAGATGACTTTGGTACCAAGCTGCAGTGTATTGCAGCGTTGCACTTATGTTAATGATGAGGCCACCAGAGGAAGGACTTCTCCCGGGTCCACCCTTTTTGAGATACTCGTGGGCTTCAAAACACATTGTGTATGTACCCACAGTGTCAATGTCAAGAACTGCAGAGAGATAATTGTCAATGTGAATCCTCTCCGAAACAATAGTATTAACGGTCATAGTACAATAAACAAAAAGTTAACGAACTGTAGTTCTTTAAGTAACAGCCTAGCACAGATACACAAACTGAGACTGTAATAATGATAACACACAACATTGGAATGAAAAATACCACTGAATCAAAACAGTGGCACGTTATGATGGAGTACCAGTTCGGAATCCCTTGGGCTTCAAATCCTCCGAGGAGGCAAGGAAGTTGCTGGCAGCACCATTGACAAGAATATCCAACTTGCCGAGATGCCCAACCGTCGCTGCGATCACTCTGGCAGCATCCTCTTGCTTGCGAACATCTCCATTGAAACCAACAGCCTGCACGTCACAGCAATCTAAGGCTGATGAATTGTTTACTAACCCGATTGAAGTATGGAGTATCGTGAATTTTTCATTTGATAAGTAGAGGCATTGGCAATACTAAATTTTATAAAATGAGTAAAATAAAACTACCAAGGCATCGTGAGTAATAAAAATACATCATATTTGGGAGCACAGGATTAATTAATTTACTCGTAAAAATTCCAGGAAACTCACCGATTGTGATTGCAGTCAGTACTCTTGGGGGCGATTCTAGTCAATTCTTGGTAGCAACCCTCTGGATCTTTTAAATATAGGAAATGGAGATGCATGTAATCGGACCCGTGGTCTGCTCCGGGCCTGCTTGAGCATCGATGAGGATGAGATTCATGTTAGCACGGGAACCTGGTAGAGCACGGAACGGAGCGTGGCGGCGCACCTGAATGGCATACCTGGCTGGAGCACGGGAATGAGCGAGCACGGAAGAGTCAACGGACGGAGCGGGCGGAACAGAGGATTCAACGTCAGGCAGGTTGCAACGCCGGGGGACGGCCGCGTCCGGCGAGGGCGGGCTGTGGCAGGAAGCAGCCTGCGCTGGAGCAGATACGACCATGGAAATACAGAGCAGCTCATAAGAAACTCACGGATGGGGAAATCGGGCTCGAGCGCATCGGAGACCACCATGCCGCAGGCGCCCAGCACGCCTTCGATGGCCAGCGAGAAGACCAAGACCGGGCACGCGTCCCCGCCTGGGCTCCTGGGGCAGACCTCGTCTTCCTCCTCGCCATCGTCGCCGCCGTCGGAATCGCTGTCCCACTCCATCACCGGGGGAACCCTAGCCCATGCCGGCGAGCGCCGCTAGGGTTGTGGTCGGAGCGACGGGTGCTGCGGATGGCGCGGGGCGAGGAGGCCAGATTTACGTGGCGCGACATCGAATCGGAGGAGGCGGGCCAGTAGCCGGTGCGGAAGGGGATTGAAGGGGCGGAGGCGGGCAGCCAGTACGTGTGGAAGAGGAAGGGGAGGAAGCGGGCGGGCGGACGGAGACTCATCGTTGCGGGTTGGAAGGCGAACGAATCGGAGGAGGCGGGGCCGACAGCCAGTGCGGAAGGTCAATAACTGAAATAGAAACTGATCAATTGCCTATTGCAGTTACCAAATAAGCTGGCCAATCAGAACCTGCAGAACTCCCCTAAATCTCTTACAGGAGATTTAGATAATTTGCATAGCTGAACCAATAAGCTCACCTTTAATTGTCCGCATGCGCTCATTCTTATGTTTTTTTTTTGCGAGCATTCTGAGTGCTAATCTAAACCGCTAATAATAATGTAATTCTACGCTTTCCAATAAAACCGCCAATATATTATCAGAATCTTGTGCCGGATCACCAACAGTGGCCTGCACCAGACAGTAGCTGAGGTTGTAACAACTAGGCATAGATTAAAATACACAATTCTCATACATGTCGATTAAAAAAAAAAAAAATCCTATACATGTCTCATTTGTCACAACCCGCTTTCCAGATCAACGAGAGAGGAAGAACGAGAGGGTGACGTGGCTGAAATCGTCGGACGAACGCGGCGTAGACGGCGGCGCGTCTTGGGCGCCAAGAGGGGGGTGCGACGACGGCGGCCGTCGGCGGCGCATGCTTTGAGCAAGCGAGGCGGCCTTGGCGGTGGCGGCGGCCGAGGTGGAGAGCTAGGGGGTAAACCCTAAATTATTTCTTTCTTGATTGTCTCACGATAGTCGCCCCATATTTATATGAGGGGTTTACAATTGCTAACGGGCCAGGCCCATTAGTCTTTCTCTAACTCACTTTAATTTAATCTAATAATTATAATAATAATAATAATAAAGCTAAATAATTACTAAATATTCAACCACTCGCTTATTTCGGGCGACTACCGACCGAGTCCGACATCTCTCCCCGCGCGGAGATTCAAATTGGATCTCGAGCCGAAGTCCGAATAGATTTTGTTGAATAGTTCTCAGTATCTTCCCATGAAGCATCTGCAGTTTTTGTTCTTCCATTTGATGAGCACTTGAAGCCGACCCCGTGTCGGACTCTTGATTTAAGCATTAATTCAAAGTTCGAAACCTGTGTGCCATCATGAATCCAAGGTAATTCGAATTTCGAAGTATCTCCCCACGGTGTGGTTTGAGCATGCTAACATGAAAGGCATTGTGTATACGGGTTTCAAAGCGGCGATTCAATGCATATGTTACCGGTGTAATGATTTTCTTTACGATCTTTGAAGGGTCTAAAATATTTAGGAGAGAGCTTGCCTTTGTGTAAATCAGATATTGTTGCCACAGAATGGATAAAAGTTTGAGCCGGACATAATCTCCCACTTTAAATTCTCTATCGGTATGTTTAGCATCAAAATATTTGCGATAATAATCCCGAGACACCAACAAACGAACCTTTGTCCGATTGAGAAAAATATCCCTACCGAGTTAGTAAGTCATCCACAAATTTAATGTTGTCTCACCCGGATGATAACCACGGATAGTAGGGGGTCATGCCCGTACACAAGTTTGAACGGCGTTGTTTTGGTTGATGCATGGTATGAAGTATTATAGCAATATTCAGCCCAAGGTAACCATCTTACCCAATCCTTTGGTTTGTCACCCGATCAAGCGGCCAGATACATCGTAATAATTTTATTGACGACCTCACCGCCATCCGCTGAGGATGATAAGCCGATGTTGGTGACAAAATTATGTTGGATAGACGGAAAATTTCTTGCCCGAATTGACTCATGAAGATGACATCTCGATCACTAACCACGATCTTGGCAAGCCATGTAGTCTAACAATCTCTCGAGAAAAATTTAAAGAGCTCTTTGAAGTTCTTTGATACGGATGAGAAAGGGGTATAAAGTGAGCATACTTGGAGAGACGATCAACCACTATTAAGATTACCGATTTAGATCCAACTTTCGAAGAGCTTCAATGAAATCCATTGAGATATCCTCCCGGATCCGCTTTTCGGAATTGGTAAAGGCCAAGAAGCCCACCGGATGAAGGTGTTCGCTTTTTGTTGCATTGGCAAACCAAACAATCATTCACAAAATCGGTGACAATCGTTTATCATGTTTGACAAAGAAGGTCCCGGTTTAATCGATGTAATGTTTTCAAAGATACCCTCATGTGCTTTGAATCATGAATTGCATGGAGAATGGTCTCGAAAATGTTTGGGCGATTTGAAAAGCCATACCTTTTTGTTGAACAAGATCAATCCATTGCGAACTTCCCATGCGCGAGTCCTTACCGTTGATTATAGAATCAATAAGGGCTATAGCTTCATCGCGAATGCAATTTCCTCCCGTAGGCTGGGTCAAATAACCCCAATTGAATTTCCGAAATAGCCATGATTGAAGATTCATCCGTGTTCGACGAGATAACACGCCACCACCACATTTGCTTTACCCGGTTTGTATTCCACGAGAAAAATCGTAGCCAAGTAATGTGCTAACCCATTGATGCTACGGAATGTGGACAAGCGTTGATCTAAAATATACTTAAGACCGTGTGATGATCGACCTTATAATAAATGGGCGGCCCCAAAGATATGGTCGCCAATGCTTGACCTCTTTACTACCAGTCCTATGAGTTCTCTTTCATAAGCAGCCAACTTTTTATACTTATCGGGCATACGTTTGCTAAAGTAAGCAATTGGACCATTACGATGTAAAAACAAAGACACATATCCGTACCCGGCGCATCACATTCCACTACAAATGATTTATTAAAGTCTGAAAGTTGGAGAACCTGTCGATGATAAAGTCCTCTTAAGGTGCTCAAAAGTCGTTGTTGCCAAAGATGTCCAACAGAATGAGTCCTTCTTAAGAAGATCATCCAAGGGACGTGCAATTGTACCATAATCCATTATAAACTTTCTCGTAGTAACCCGGCGAGTCCCGTAAAACCTCACAATTCACGGAGAGTTGTGGGGAGCGCCCAAGCGGTGACGGCCTCAATTTTCTTCGGGTCAACACCACTCCAAAGATCCGATATAATATGTCCCAAATAATCCAATTGTGATTGACCAAAAAGGCATTTAGATTTCTTTAAGAAGATATTATGAGATGCTAGTACCTTGAAAACCTCTTCCACATGGTGGAGATGCTCGAACACTGGATTTGCTAAATATCGGGGATATCATCAAAGAAAATCAACACAAACTTGCTTGTAAACGGTCCCAATATATCATTCATCAAAGCTTGAAAAGTTGAAGGTGCATTGCATAATCCAAATGGCATGACCAAAAACTCAAAGTGCCCATGATGTGTCCCGAAAGTCGTCTTTTCAATGTCCCGGAGGATGCATGCGTACACAGTGATAGCCCGAAATAAGATCTAATTTGGTGAAGAATTTAGCACCTTCTAGTTCATCCAAAAATTCAAGAATAACCTGGTATTCAAATTTGTCTTTCAAGGTATTACTATTGAGCTCCCGATAATCAACACAAAAACGCCAAGTCTGATCATGTTTTTTGACAAGAAGGACAGGGGATGAAAATGGCGAAGTGCTATACCGGATGATACCTTGATGAAGCATGTCTGAGCATTGTCGTTTCAGTTTATTTTTCGTATCCGAGGGTAACGATAAGGGCGAACGACGGTGGCCGAAAGGGATCCTTGAGATGAATTCTATGATCATAACGCCGTTGAGGTGGGAGCCCCGAAGGCTCTCAAAAGTCAAGTAAATTTGCATAATAGAGGATCCATTGGCACATCGAGAGAGAGTATATGAATACCTGGTTGAGAATCTATCTCTTTAGAGAGGCTGTGCCATGTGATCGGTTGTCCTTCCCGCCAGAACTTCATAATAAGTTTATTAAAATTTCAGATAATATTTCCCAAAGAACTCAAATTAGTCCACACCCAAAACAACATCATAGCCTCCCAATTTGATGTTTGAAGAAATCTGCCTTTGAAACTTTCAAGAGCAATAGAAAATTTAATATCATCATACCTTCCCACATTTGTTATATGTTGTCCATTAGCGACAGCAACTTTGAGCGGATGGTGTAAGGAAGAACTTTGTAGGCCCAATTTCATAGCCAAATCGTAATCCGTGAAATTGTGTGTTGAACCGTAATCCAATAAGGCCAATAAATTGGTACCATTTATATTGATGAGTAATTGCATGGTAGGACATGTGGATATGCCGCTTAACCCATGAACCGATATTTGAATATCCGAATATCCTCTTGTGCGTATCTTTGAGTTCTGTCGACGCTTGTCAGATAGAGACGCTCAAGCCGTGCTATGGCCGTCTCGATATCGTGGTTGAAGGTTGATGTATTTGGGCGCCGACCAATCGGAGGTGCTAACCCAAAGAATATAAAGCATAACCTGCTTTGTTTGAGGGAGAGGTGTTGTACCTTGTTCGGCGTTCTTTGGAACGTGATTTCGTACCCTGTCCAAATCTCCCGTCCGGGCGTGATGCCGTCGATCACCAAGATGATTGTGCAATGGAGTTCCAAAACATCCGTAATAGCCGCAGAAAATTCCGCCAAGTTGGTTGACCCACCGTGTTCCTAACGAATAAAAACGGGATAATGCGTTTTCATGGAGATGGAACGGCGAGCTGCATCCGATCCAGATTAATAATTCCTTGAGCGAGAAAAAAATTTATCGCACTTGTACAGCCAATGAGAAGGGTCACCCTTGCCATCATACTCCGAAAAATAATTTAATATTATTGCCGCACGTCCGGGATTTTCGGCAAGAATTTAGGTGGAGATTCCGAGTGATTTCTTGGGGAATTTCGTATCAAATTCAAGGTGAAAATTGACCGTCCGGCAGGTGCGGGATTGAGGAATCGGAGGTGCGGCGGATGGGGAGCTCATCTCGTGTCTGAGGCCCGAAGAGAGCGCTTGGAGGGCGGAATGTACTTAGCCGATGATGGGGCTGAATTAGCCTCCATGGCTTTGGCCTCCATGGCTGCGATGTATTCGCCGATGATACCGCTGACCTCCTCCGCGATGGCTCGCCCTCGATTCTGAGCCATTGATCGCCCGGTCTCCGGATACCAATCTGTCACAACCCGTAGACGGCGGCGCGCGGCGGCGGCGGGCGGCGGCGGCGATCTTGGCGCGCGGGCGGCGTATATGGCGGGCGCTTGGCGGTGGCGGCGGCGGCGCCGAGGTCGAGAGCTAGGGTAAACCCTAAATTATTTCTTTCTTGATTGTCTCACGATAGTCGCCCCGTATTTATATGATGGGTTTACAATTGCTAACGGGCCAGGCCCATTAGTCTTTCTCTAACTCACTTTACTTTAATCTAATAGTTATAATAATGATAATAATAAAAGCTAAATAATTACTAAATATTCAGCCACTCCGCTTATTTCGGGCGACTCGCTCACTCACCAGTTAAGTTGAACATTTTCTCAAAAAAAAAAAAGAATTAACTTGAACATGTATTAAAATACACAATTTCTTAACCATAAGAGCACACTTTAGGAGCATATCTTCAGTAAAAAGGCATCTCATTGGTCAGTTCAGAACCAAGATTATTAGTGACCATAACCTATCCAAGGAAGTACCTTGTTGCTTCAGAAAAAAAAAACGACACCTCAGATCAGTTCATAATCAATTTTTTCAAGTCTGAACCACCAAAAGTCAACGATAAACAAAACTTTGCAGGATGTGCAATGCATTAATCCACTGTTGATCACAATGCCATAATCTTGTAAGATCTTCACATGTTTGCAGCCACTAACCTGCATCACATAGTTGAAAATTTAAGTGTGAAGCATTGTTAAAATTGCACGGAAATGTGAAATTTCAGAGAGATTGCAGTACATGCAAATAAGAATAAATGGATGGAGAATAGAACGGTGTGAATATGGAAAATGGATGCATAGCAGTCCATTCCTGAATTCTGAAGCAGATCAAGCACATATTGGCATATGCATATGTGTGAGGAATAACGGCAAGAGCTGGTTATGCCAGCTGTGTCGTAGCTGCCAAGTCTCGAGTCCGGCTATATAAGCTGTGTAATCGTTTGGAGTCGGTTATCGAATATTGAATATCTGAACCCCATTTGCTATTCCCGTCGGCAACCCTTGTCGATCCTAGGTCGAGTGAATTAAGCAGGGAAGTGGGCGAAGGCGGCTGGTTTGCAAGGCTGGCGCCAAAGCGTGGATCCAAGTTTCAGCTGGACATAATGAAGTCGGTGGAAGAGCTGACGACCCAATTCAAAGTTATGATGAAGCAATTTGCCAGATTCCAGAACATGCTGCGGTCGTCGTCGGAGTCTCTCGAAGCCACACGCCACCACGGACAAGGTGTCCGGTGAATTGTGCGAGAATGTTGACGGAATGGCTTCATCCTTGGCCGCCGTCTCGAAGCGGGTTGATCTCGCCGCGAACAGCATGAGGTTTGACATTGTCCTGCACATCCATCTTGTCGTGAAGCACGCGGCACACGTCCCTGACATGCGGCCCCGCCTCCTGCTGGGTGCGCAAACCCCTTGCTGCTCTGCGTACCTCTGCTCTACCGATTGCTTGTCTTTGCTCTGCTCTACTACCGCTTTGCTCTTCTTCGCTACACTACACCTGCTGCTCCTCTGTTCCTTGGCTTACTCTGCTTTGCTCTGTGTTTCCTCTGCTCTGCTGCGCTTACTCTTTCTTGCCTGCACTATAAAATGACCTGCTCATGTATTTGGTTTGGTCCATTGCCTAGCTATGTTACTATGTTTGTGATTTGTGGCGCCTCTGTGCTTTGTACCACACTGCCGCTGTGTTTTGTTTATTGATGCACGTGACTTGCTGTATGTTAGATAAATTGGAGAGTAAACCACAGGATCTCTGATCTAATTACCTGGAAACAATTGATCAAATGTGAATTACTGACTAACCATAATCCAGGGCTGGATAGTCTACCATCTGCCAAGTAGATCGAGATCGCAGACGTAGCACGTCACTGCTGATCCACCGATGCCACTTCATAGCACGGCCTCTTCTTGATCGGGAAGAAGACGTAGAATACGGTTGTGCCACTGCCACCAATTGTCTGTTAACTTATAAGCAGGTGTGGCGCTATTTTACAGCTACGTACAGACCAGGGGCCATTGTTTATCACAAAGTTACTTGTGTTTATATGCATTCTTTTGTTGATATAAGTTATACTGCTTTGTGGAGAGTGACTGACAGACGAGTTTTGCAATGTTATCAAGAACAAAGAAATAAGTTAGTTTGCATTCTTTCAATTTCCAAATGTTCTCGTTTCCTGGCCGTATTTAATTCGTGAACTTTAGTTTGAACATTCTTTATTTTCATAATCGGTCTGGTGCTCAAGATTCGACCTAATTGGCTGATGCTAGAAGAGTAAAAAGGTTCGTACTAAAGTAAGTATTAATGGGCTGCTGAAAACGATCAAATCATGGATAGATAATGCCTATCAGCCTATGACATAAGTCAACACAGCACAATTGATAAAAAATCTTGTACAGCTCACACCAAAATAATCAAATATGTGTATATTTTTTTACATTATTACAGGAGGGGTTGCTTCCTGGATAGATAATTTAATAAGAGGAGATATTACAACTGGAAACAGAGAAGCAAATATATTATAGAGACTTCAACAATACATTTAGAGAAACATGATAGTATAAGGTAGTGATGATTAATATGCCCTTAATTATTGAGTAAAAGTATATTTATCTCTGATAGCATGCATCTCTGCAGCAACATCGTTCATTGACAACCGCTCCGTGGGCAATTGCTTTGAACAAAGGACACCAAGTTGAATGACGTCCAACAAACATTCCCTGGTTCTTGTTATATGTCTTGTATCATTGCTATTGTTTACTCCATCATTCAGCAAGATGTTGGAATCTGCTATCTCCATAATCTTGTGAGGAAGAGCTGCCTCAGCATAATAATGCAAGCTCATCCTGTCTCTAAACATATCATCTGTCGGGCTCTTCCCTGTGAACATCTCGATCAAAGTGATGCCAAGACTAAAACACATCTCCAGAAGTAGACACCGCAAGCCCTTCTCCATATTCTGCAATGGAATGAAATATGAGGATACATAGGTATATACATATAAAACTCAAATACTACTTTATGTGCATCTTACTATTAGTAATTGGATAATCCTATTATTGAGCCTCCACACTAGTGCTCACAAGACAAGCCACAACTAAAAATAAATCCAAGATGTTCTCACAAAAATAAAAGGCATCGGCCATCAGTTCAGTATACTATAGTTATTAATGGTGGTAATATGCATTTGGTATATTGCACTTTCTAAAAAATTGCACACCTCGGCCATTACAAAAACATTCTTAAATGTCCTTTTCAATCTTGCATATTTAAATTACCAACATATAACATTGCAAAAACTAACTTAAAATAACCCCGCACCCTCATCTTCATGAAAAAAATACATATAGTAACCATTATTTGCTTCTAAAGTACCCACTTGTACTATTATTATAAACATTTAAAGTAATCCAAAGTCTGGATCTAATAGCATGCATCTGTTGTTTTTTTTAAAAAAACTATCTAAAAAGTAACCGTATATATTTTCCAAGTTATCCACTTATGGTATAAATGCATGATGTGTGTCACTATGCAAAAGATGGGTACATGTTTGAGGGGAAGCATTGAATATACCAATTTCCATGTCTGCATAGCACAAGCTAAGATTCAAACTAAAGGCAAACATATGAGTAATGGGAAAGAACAAAGATAAGCAATATGATTGAGCTCTAACCCAATTATCCATGAAACTTATTTTTTAAATAGTTATTAACCCACGCAGCACAGCACATATTGATTAGCTAATAGGGATAAATGCTATTATTTGAAGCATGAAACTAAATAACTTCAGTTACCTGGAGCAATATATCCAATGGAACCTCTTATCCCTATGGTGCTACTGGAATTCATAGAATGTTTGCTGCTTGGTGCGTCATCTAGAACTCTAGCAATGCCAAAATCTCCAACATGAGCTCTCATGTCCTGATTGAGAAGAATGTTACTTGGCTTGAGATCGCAATGGATGATTGATGGCTGGCAACCGTTGTGAAGATAGTCCAAACCATCCACAATGTCCACAAAAGATATCCAATCTACGTGACAGGCGAGTGCTCGTTGTCCATTTTGGCCTTCTAAATTTGGGTGGATCCATCTATCTAAGCTGCCATTAGCCATGAACTCAAAGACTAGAGCTCAAGTCTTGACCCTGGTGGTTGATGCTAGAACAACATGTAATGATCTTTAGAAGGCATCGGTGTCTCACTATTCTTAGTGCCTCACATTCAACGTGGAAACTTTTGTAGGACCCCGATTGTTGGACATTAAAAACCTTAATGGCGACGACAATGTCTTGATTTTCTAGTGTGCCCTTATATACTGTACCATCTCTTCCCATTCCAAGCACATTTGGTTCAGAAAAAATCCATCTGTTCCTTTCAATATATCATTGTACGAAACTATTGGAAGCTCTATCTCTGGAAATTGTGGTGGCAAATCTTTCTTTGGTGCTTTGTCTTGGACTTTCTCAGGTGAAATCCAGCCCAAACCAGAAAAAAGTAAGATGAGACTTCCGATTGTTGGGATTGCTATTCTAAGAATCTTGGGTATGCCTTTCCTATTTTTTTGCATAAGAGCTTGGGCATTTTGGCAGGTGGAGCTGTGGTATCCCCCGCATAATGCATTGTTACCAACAACCCGATAGTCCGGACAGATTTAAAAACCCCTTCTTTTTGGTACTTCGCCTTGCAAATTGTTGTAGGACAGATCTAGGCGAAGTAGTGATGTTGAATTACCTAAAAGCTCCGAGATTGTTCCTATAAATTGCTTTGGCCAAGATACAATTGTTGTAGGTTGGTAAGGGTAGCCAAAGTTGCCCAGGATGCTTCCATTCAGTTTGTTGCATGTCAAATTAAGTATGGTCAAGCCTCGCTATGTTCTTGAATGTAGCTGGTATGCTTCCTTGGAATGAATTACCATCCATTAAGAGGATTTCCATGAACCTACAGTTGCCAATAGTATCCGGTATGTCACCCGACAATTTGTTTCCCCGATAGGGAGAGCTGTTCAAGATTTACCAAATTACCAACTTCTAATGGAAGTGGTCCCTCTAGCATGTTGTTGGACAGATCGAGAAGCATTGAGATCGATGGAAGCTCCACAATTTCATTAGGAATCAATCCAAGAAGATTGCCATTTGACGAGATCTAGGAGTAAAAGTTTGCTCAAGTTTCCAATGCTTGGTGGAATTGGCCCCTCCAAGCTGTTGTGGCTGCATAGAATTGAAGTAGTCTAGAAAGGTTTCGATGGAGGATGGTAGATGTCCCGAGAGGTAGTTTGAATCGAGGGCTAGCTGTTGCAATTGTGTAAGCTTCCCGATGCTTTCGGGAATGACCCCAGTGAGTAAGTTTTGCCAAAATCAAGCATCTCAAGACCTGCCAAATTTCCAATATCGATGAGATGACACCGATATCTTTGTTGTTTTGAATCAAGAAACGGAGATTAGTAGACAGATTAACCAACGAGCCTGGCAGTTTTCCCCGCAAATCTGTTCCATCCAAAGGCCGATATCTGTAATCTACTACAATTCGCCAAAGAAACAAAAAAATTCCCACTCTTCCTCGTTGTTTGCTTCTAACATGTTACCATTCATTGTAAGCTCTTCAAGATTTTGAAATCTGCCCAATCCGGAAGGAACAATTCCGATAAAACTATTGTATCCGGTGTCAAGACCATAGAGCCACGGAGAGATTGGTTAGCGACGGCGGAAGTGCTCCATAAATTGGTTGTCGTCAATCGCAAGCTTTTGGATACTCGGAAGGCTTTTTCCCTAGGTCAGATGGTAGACGGCCATGGAGCTGGTTGACACCCGCAGAAAAATAAATACACGGATGACAGGGTTGTACGGGAAGGAGGGAGCAAACCAGAGAGATTGTTGGCAGAGAGCTGAAGCCATTTGAGATATGGATTGTTCCCGATGCCTTCAGGGATTGATCCCTCAAGATAGTTGATTTCCAAGGACAACACGGCCAGCTGGGAAAGATTGCCAAGAGACGACGGGATGGTTCCGGTAATGCTGTTATTGTCCAGTGCTAAAACTGAGAGTGCCGGCAGGTTGCCAATCATGGCTGGGATGCTTCCCTGCAGGCCTTTGTTGTCTTGGATGACAATCTCACGGAGGTTGAGCAGCGGCTGATGTTGCTTGGGATGACACCAGTGAGCGTGTTTTGGCGCAAGTAAAGGCCTTGGAGCCGCCTGAGGGAGCCGATGCTGCCAGGGATCTCGCCGTGAAGGCTGTTGTACCTCAAGTTGAGTGAGCGTAGGAAGGTGAGGTTGCCGATGGCAGGGAGATGATGCCGGTGAGCCCCTGGGAACTGAGGTTCAGGGCCACCACCCTCCACCGGTGCCTCCTGCCGCAGGTGACGCCCACCCAGCTGCAGTAGCTGGTGCTCTGGTTCCACGAGTCTAGCACGCCGGAGTGGCCGGGGATCTTGGCCTTGAAAGCCACAAGAGCTCTCTTGTCGTCATGGTCATGGTCATGGCCATGTCCTGGCGAATACATGGTTGCACTGGTTGTTGCTGCAGCGGAGGTCAGTAGTAGGAGCAGCTGCAGCAGGCGCCTGATTGTGAGGAGCACCATGGCCGGTGGTGGTTTTAGGTTCATCGCCAGCAGCAGCGGCGGCGCAGAGCTTATTGGTTTCTTTGGCTGATAATGATGATATTCGCTCATCTGGCCATCTGCGCACATGGCCAGATGCATTTCCTCCCTCGCTCATCAGGTCCCATGCCTTCGTGGAAAGTATGTGGACACGACAAGCTTGCTGTGTCTGTGCTTCCATAGTTCCATGTAGTGTACTCTGCTGAACCACTATTCTTACATGTACTGACTGCTGTGTCCGTGCTGGAGTTGTCCTCCCCGTGTTTACTGGGACTGGACCGATTGGTTTCTTTTTTATGACTGCGTTCTGGAAACGTGTTTTACGCTTGGTTTTCTCATCACTCTGCATTCTGGAAACGGGTTTCTATGCTTGGCTTTCTCACCACTCTACGTTCTGGAATCTGTAAACGTGTTCTATGTCACGGCAGCATTATTGGCATCGATGAATAATGAAGCTGGAATTTGAAAGGACTCGTTTCTCTTGAAGAACTACAGAGTATGATGACCGAACCAATTTCAATAATTACAAATCCGAACCAATTTCAATAATTACAAAGCCGCATCGGCGTAAGCTCGATGGATTTCATCCCGTCCATCTGAAGGTTTGTACGTGCTACAAAGTAACGTAGAAGTTTTGCTTCTTCTGAAGAATTGACAGCAACTGAATTGAACCATCACCGTGATCTGGGGAGACGGTGGAAGGACCAGCAGAGGGCAGCCGTGGCAGTGGTTTAACAAGGACGACTGACTCTGTTCCTCGTCCAGACTGAGGAGACAAAGAGTTCACGAGCTGAGGTCTCCCCCAGCTACTAGATCAGATCAGAGAAACTAGCTAGCCTGATCCACCTTGACTGACGACTAAGGAGACCATGACTCGGTTCACAGGGTCTCCTCCCCAGCTTAGCTGCTTGCAAACAATAATTCATGCTAACTGCATGCAGAGGACTCACTGCCGCCGTTGATTGAATTGCTGACATGGTATAAGAAGGGCTTTTGCGTATACTATGGGTTGTACTAGCGGATCAGAAATCCAATATATGGACCTAATTGGTACAGCTCAGTTTTAATGTTTATCACAAAATTAGTTGTGTTGGTACGCATTCTTTTGTTGACTTAAGTTATGCTACTTTGTGGAGAGTGGCTGACATACGAGTTTTGTAATGTTATCAAGAACAAAGAAATAAGTTAGTTTGCATTATTCTTTCAATTTTTTCAAATGTTCTCGTCTCCTTGCAGTATTTACTTCGTGAATTATAGATTGAACGTTCTTTATTTACATATTCCGTCTGGTGCTCAAGATTAGCTACCTGGTTACACCACTTACTGATATGAATAAAGGCTGTGTTTAGTTTCCTGAAGTTCCCATCACATTGTCTGAATTTCCCATCACATCGAATCTTTGGACGCATGCATGGAGTATGAAATGTAGGTGAACAAAATAACTAATTGGATAGTTTGGATATACTTTGCGAGACGAATCTTTTGAGCATAGTTAGGCCATAGTAGGACAATATTTACCACAAACAAACGAAAAGTGCTTCAGTACCAAATTCAGTGCTACGGTGCAAATTTCAGGCAACTTAACACAGCCAAAAGAGATTGAACTCCCAGAAGCAATATATTTAATCTCGTGAACAATGACTTTTGTCACCTATGCATTATAGGACATTGTATCTTCCAGGTAATATTTAAGGAGTCCGAGGCCACATGCCTGATAAGGATTATGCTCCTTCACAAAGTAAGCAGCACAATGAGTCCCGAAAGCTTCTATCATTTCAGCATCTGTAGTTCTATCAACTTGATGGCAGCAAGCAGCTAAAAAAGACCCTGAATGGTTTCTAATCACAATACCAATGTCTACGTGGAGGATCATCAAAGGTGGCTGCATCCACATTCACCATTAGCCATCCATCCAGCCGTGGAACCCATTTTACTACGGATAAACAAGGTTCACACGTGTGAGATGTAGATGGTTTAAACATGTGTAGAAATACCATTTCAGTGTATGCTTTTACCATCTCAGCAGTGCAATGGGGATGAACCCAACTTTTTTTAATTTTGAAGAGCATTTCTTGCCTCCCAAATGTGCCATATAGTGACAGCAAAGATTATCATGTCTTCATCTGATGCTTCAGCAAGGAATTAAAAAAATTTGAGATTTCGTTTGACCCCAGACTCCTTTTACCTCTCGCCATATCTCAGATGCATATTGACACATAAGCATAGCATGCTCAATAGTTTCTTCTCGTCCACAGAAACGAACATGCATATGGTGTTGGGATGTGTCTATGCTTAAGCTGCATTCCGGTCAGCAAACAATCATGAGCCATTCTTCAAAGTATTATTTTCGTCTTTATTGGATCATTGATCATTCGTATCTGTTTCCACATCCTCTGTATTTATCTATTTTTGAGAAAACACATCCTCAGTATTTCAAATTGCTATATTTGTACACTTTTGGTTTCGCCAAGATAGAAACACAAACATATCCACCAAAACCAATAAACATAATAGGTTTCCTCCTACTTGTCACTTCCCCTCAACATTTTTTATTTGTGTTTCTCCTCTGTTGTCATCGATGCTGGCTTCAAGCTAGTGACCACGAACCTGCTCTCTTTGTTCATATTTCTCCTCGTGGTCACACCTTTCTTCTTCTCTACGTCGATGACATGATCAGCATGGGCGACGACTCTCAACAAATTGCCTTTGTGAAGCAGCGTCTCAGTGACAAATTCCTTATGTCCGTTTTGGGTCCCCTTTCTTACTTTCTTGGTCTTGAGGCCACCTCCACATCTGATGGTATTTTCCTCTCTCAAGAGAAGTACACTCAGGACCTCCTTTCTCGTGCTGCTCTCACTAATCATCGTACTGCTGATACTCCTATGTAGCTTGGTGTTCACCTACGCCCCACTGACGGTGTACCACTTGCTGATCCCACTCGCTATTGACAGCTTGTTGGGAGCCTTGTCTATCTTGGGATCACTCACTCTATTCATGTCTTGAGTCGGTTTGTCTCCGGCTCCTACCCAGCTCCGCTATGATCACCTCCTTCGTGCTCTCACGATACCTTCGTGGAACTATCTCCCGTCGCCTTTTCTTTCCTCGATATAGTTCTCTCCAGCTTCAGCGTACTCCGATGCGACCTCGGCGATGATCCCACCGATCGCTACTCTCTCGGCTTATTGTATTTTCCTTGGCTCCTCGTTGATTGCCTGGAGTCTGCACTTGAGTGTTGAGGCTGAGTTGTGTGCTATGGCGAATGTGACTGCAGAGGTGACATGGCTACGATGGCTTCTTGAGGATTTTGGTGTCCTGCCACTATACCCACTCCTCTCTCTACGACATTACCGATGCGATTAGTTTTGCTCGGGACCCGGTCAAGCATGAGCTCACTAAACACATTGGTGTTGATGCTTCATACATGAGGTCGCGGGTGCATGATCGGGGTTGTGACGCTCCACCATGTGCCTACCGAGGTTCAGCTAGTGGATTTCTTCACCAAGGCATAGACACAGGCCCAACATAGATTTCTTCTCTCCAAACTCAGCATTGTAGATCCACCATGAGTTTGAGGGAGGTGTTAGATGTATAGATGTATCTTTATTTTCCTTCTACTTGGAGGTGTTATTTGCACTTGTACACACATTTATACTTGCCCCTTTAGGCCTTGGAATAGAATGAGTTGGCATTCTCTAACAGACGCTACATCCGACATCATCGCCGACGCCGCAGCCATCAACAACGTCCACCCTGCCGTCACCTCGCCGTCAACGTCGATGGCCTTGCAATGAAGGAACAACAAGTGGTGAGCATCGGCGACTCCACGGCTTTGCCACGATCCAAGCCAAATTGGATCTGGATGACGCCAACGACGACGACAACCCATTTGTGGAGAAACGGCACGTTGCGAGCTACACCGACCAACCCATCGTCAACACCACGCTAACGGAATTCCCTTCATCCGCCATCAAGAAGGTGTCAAACAACACGTTTGCGATGCCGACAGCAATGCAACTGCCCTTACTGCCATGCATAGCTCTCATCCTCAATGATGGCGACCTCGCCGCCAAGTTGGGGGCCTAGCTCTCTTATAAAGAGGAGCCTCTAAAGGACGTCCAACCCTATACCAGATTTCGAGATCAATCAATAGGTAGTTGTCTGCATCGCAGGATGGTTAAAACCTCCAATCAACAAACAGAACGTTGACCCTACACGCCCAGACGAGAAGCATATGCGATCATCACCAAGGATAATAAGATGTCGGCTATGAAGCCGGTTCGCCTTACTCCATCAACAACGGCGATGCCAACCACGACTACGCCGACAACAACAACTCTGGGAGCAGCAATGCCCACTCCACCTTCCCTCTAGCGTGTGAACGCTGACAAGCGGAAGGAGCGCCATGATGCTGATCTTGGCGACTACTACGTCAAGCTTCTTGCACGCAAGCTGCTCTTCGGCGTCAACACCAACGACGACCATGCCTACCGCATCGACATCGGCAATAGTGTCGACAGCACCCTTGGTGTACCATGGCTAGCGAGCCACGGTCAGACGCTGACGATGGCGATCGCCCTCCATCAGCAGACCGACATGTGGGTTGACTACATCAACACCCACGACGTTGATGACATTGACAACGGCTTCCTCCTGATGATCGACGGCCCACAGTATGACATGCTCGACTGGCATGTCATATGCAGGGCAGGCGCCATACTTGGCATCCACAACCCCAGTCGACCTCAACACGATGAGATGACGAACAACTACACCTCCATTACCAGGCCGACTTGGCTCAGGTTTTAGCACAAGGGCGTGCTGATCAGAGAAGGAAAAAGTGCCATAAGACCAAATGAGGCCCCAACACCCGATCAGCCTAGGGCGCACCAGCAACAGCGATGCTCGGGGAACCGCCCTAGCAGACGACGCGACAACACCAGCCTGGTCCATTTATGACGGGTTGATCTTCACCAACAATCGTATCTACACACCTACCGCTAACATAATGTCGATACTCTTACATGTTGGACCATGGCACATGGTACAACTGATGTCCAGCTCGTGCCGACCTCCATCTATAGCATACGTCAATGGCGCGCATATGACCATCCTCCTCGGAACAGCATGGTATTTACCACGACAATGGATCTCACCAAGGCTCCAGGCAGCCAGCTCATCGGCGTTGACTGCTTTACGGTCGCCTGCAACAACGGCATCCACGACCTTAAAACCTGGCCTCGACAGATGCTCCACCGTGCCAGGGAGTCCGTCGTACTTTGACCAACCATCGCGACAAGCCTCCAAGCAATAGGTGCCGGCAACAACACAGGCTTGAGTGATAGCTACACCTACAACTACATCAACAGCCTCCTCTACAGCATGGAGTTCACACCAGCTCACAAAGAGGAAGAACATCGTCGCCACCGACAACTACAACGACAACGTCCTCTACAACGCTGACTACCTCTACTTCGTCTTCGGCTACGTTGACTACCGTTGCCACTGCCTCTGGATCTTCGTCATCAACATCGACAAACAAACCGGGCGCCACCAGCAAGGAGCACCTACACCGGGAGCGGCCGCGACCCCAGTCCACTTCGGCATGAGGATGTGCCGAGTGGAGAAAGAGGGTACTGTCACATGTCCAACGTGGGTCGTAATCCCAGGCAAGACAATTGGGCCAGGAAGGGCCCGAGGGGGGAGGGCAAGGCGCCCTAGGGCAGCGCCCTAGCACGCGGCCGCCGCCGCTACTTAAATCTCATTACTTAGTTACCATATCGAGTCCAAGTCAGTTTAGGAAAGAGTCTGTTAGGATAGGAAAGCACAATCCAATCTTATAAGGATCTCTTAGAGTTTGCTTAGCGGTCAAGTCTCGTTGGGACTATAAATACCAACACTCTGCAATAGTTGCAACTAAGTACAAGGAAATTAGGGTTTAACCCTTCAGCTCCCGGTCTTCAAGCTCTCTCGCTCTCGCCCCTAACCCTAGCCACCGCCCTACACGCGCGCCACCACTGCCCTCAAGCCGCGCGCCCATACGCAAAAACCGAGCGCCGCTGTCTCCTCGCCCCACACCGCCGGCGAGCCCCTCGGGCACGCCTCTCACATACGTATATAAATTAATTAATGTTCGTCATGGATATATGCATAAGCCACAGTGAAGTTTCTAACTAGAATTTTTGTTGGTTCCATTCTAACTAGAAATATTAATCATGACTTAACAGCGAAAATAAACATTATGTGGAAAAAAATTAAGCATCATAAATAAACACATAAGATAGTGGCATGGTTCTCTGGGCAATAATGAGATGCACCAGAAATAATAAGCTTAAAACTTAGCTCAAAAGGCCCTGAAATAATTAGGGGACGCACATTAATTTGCCTAGAAACTAAAGTAGGAAATAATCATACATTTCTTAGGAGAAAATTTATCATTAGTGCCTCATTAAGATTAAATTGTGCCTCTCAAGTAGTTGTAATGCTAGTACATAAAAAGGACATGATTTTTATTGGGTATCCCAATATAATAATGCAATGATATGGCACAATTAGAAGATTAGACATTATGGCCCACAAGAGTATCCGTAAGAGTATCTAATAATCCTTCACAATCTATGATTTTTTTTTTTTTTGGAGAACAGAAAAAATCACCTCCAACAACTCCTAAACTCACCTCCTAATGTTTTAGCACTTGGGGGAAACCTTTGCACTTAAAGATGCGCGGACTCCAGGTCGTGCACACAATGTTATATCCTTTAGCCAGTCTAGAGGTGGAAGGGCTGGGAAAGAATAAAGAGTAGAAAAAAATATTGCCGATCCAAATGTGCCAGAGAGAAAGAACATATAAAACTAGCAGGCAGCGCGGAGATAGAACACTTTGTGGCCAACAGACCTAGGTGCATTGACAAAGATGACATATTCATATCAACCAAGTATGATTTAAGTATGCCATTTAGTTTTCCTGCGTGTATAAACAGGCTAAAATAATAATGGTATATGTTTTACATGGATAATAGTACTATGAAAGTATGGAGTTTTCATGTTTCCACGGCAGTTGCTGATGGTGGGGAAGGTGCTGGTCTTGGAGCATTTGATACCTGTGTATAGATTGGAAAATAAGGTTTTAAACTTCGTAGTGAAAATACGGTGTTGACATGTTAATACGTTATGGTTGTGGCTGTTGAATACAATATGACCCGAGAAAAGAAAAGTCGTTGTTCATATGGTAAAAAGAATGAACTGGATGAAAACATGGCAGCAATAATGAACACGTCGGAACATGTATGAATATTGAGGTAGGGACAAAAGAATGAAAATTGGCCTTTATACTGCTTTCCTGTCAAAGTTTAGCACACTTTAACAGATGTCGTTGAAGGGGAATAAGGGAAGTGACATGGAAATTGAAACGTTTGTTCAGATTTATGAATTACCAAGCAAAATTGTGAAGTTTATCAGATTTTTGTGACTGGACAGATTCAAAGTGGAAAAAGATAATTTAGTGAAGTTTCCAAAAACTGTCAGCACATTATTCTGTAGTTGATAATCTGGGAGTGCATCCCTCAATACTCCACTTCAGACGTGCCACTCCTATTGTCGTTAGATGAACGGATTGTTCTGCTTCAAAGCTATGTCGTCTCCTGCCATGGCTCAATCCCTCTATAAATCAAATTCAGAGACAAACACATGGTCCGGAGCCCTAAAGTACTAATAGATCGTATTCAAAGCAACATTTAAGTCCTCCATCTAAATTACATCCCCCTATCGATAACTTACTGCTAATGTGTTATTTTGTTTCACTATTGTTTGTAGAGAAAATTAAAAAGTATTGAACTATGATCTGATCCAGAAACGCACTGGGAATGTGTTATGAAACAGAGTAACCTCAGAAGTTAAGATAATGCATGGTTCCTCGTCGAGCATCAGTAAGATGTTAGATTAATTGATTTGGAAAAAATAAACTGAAATCACTTGTATTACCTAGGAAAATTTGCAGTACACAATACAGCACTGGCATGCATGGATCAGAGGTAAAACTACAGAGCGGCATGTATCCAAGGGGCAAGTATAGAGCATTTGAGAGTTGATATGGAATATTGGAACATCAAATGAGATGCAGGCCTCCATCCGCGAGACGTTGCGAAGACGACGGGGTAGTAACTGCTCGGCATTGTTCCTCCAGGAATTGGGATTGGGAGTGAAACCTGACGTTGGCGTGTAGGGCGCGTTTGTGGCGAGCCCATAGGCTAGCGGCGTGTGCATCGCACAGACGAAGGTAGGGTGACAGCGGCGACGGCGGCGGCCGAGGCGGGCGGGAGTGGAGGCGAGCGCGAGGGACGACTGCGGCGGGCGTGTAACGCGGCTGCGCGGAGCGGGTCGGCCGGCGTCCAGGCATGGACGTAGCTGCGACAGAGCGCCGTGGCGTTCGTGAGACGAACTGTGGACGCGGCGGCCGAGTCGTGCCGGGCATGAAGGACGGAAGGGTGAGGAAGAACCTTGAGCAGGGGCTGGAAATATCTGGACGTAGCGAGAGGGAGAGGAAAGGGGACGGCGGAGGCGCTGGAGCAGCGTCGACAGACGTGTGGACGGCCGATGAAGAGCGGACGGCCATTATGCAGTTACTGTTAATGTACAGTGCTCTTGGGAGAGGGAAGCATTGTTAATGTACAGTGCTTCTTCACCAGGTTTAAAGTATCTTTATAGATAGATTGGTTAACATAATTTGGATATAGTATAGGATAAGTAAAATTTGTCAATCTATTTTGTTACATGAAACTGTTGGAGATGATCTTATTTACTCTAGAAAAAAAATAGAAACACTTGGAGATGCTCTAACTTTTTAGCCCTAGTTCATATCCTAAAATAATTAAAGGATATTTTCTAATGGGCTAAAAGAGGTATTGAAAAAATTCCGTAATGCATCGTATTTGACTTACTTAGCGCACGGATCTCTAACATGCACCCGCACTGGTTTAATGGCCCGCGAAAGCGGGTTATCCGCGCGTGATGCTCGCCAGCCCATGTCCGCAATGGTAATAGCTAGTGCTAGCTACGTAGTCTGATGTGGAGGTAAGAGACAAGAAAAAACTATTTTATATTATTGGACCCACATGCTTTACTCACATGTTAGACTACGTGAAATAGTCTAGCTATTTGCTTATAGCTAGTGACTACTCTTTCTCCTACTTTTTCATGGCACGTCACATCTAACTCGTCAAATAGCTAACCATTGTGGCCACCCTTGTGGCCCGCATGATATCCACCGTGTAGATGAACCATCCGGCGGTTGTGGAAGCCTGAACCAGCTGAAGAAACCCAGCACAAGCAGCGGCTGCTGAGAGCGAAAGCTGCCAGCGGGGGAGACGGCGGCGCCGGCTTGGGCCCACTCACCGGGCGTGCAAGCAGCGGCGGCGCCGCGGCTCGCGCCGCGGCTCCTCGCCCGGTGCCGGTGAAGGCTGCGCTCGGGAGGCCTCCAGCACGGTGGCGCAGCGGGAAGCGGCGTGATGGCCTGGTTCAGCGGGCGGCGGCTGCGTCGCGCCCTTGTAATGCGGCGGCGGCCGCGAGCGGGCGGCACCTGATGCGTGGCGGGGTCGGGGTGGTGACAGCTGCGGCGTCGCCCGATGCGCGTGCATCGGCGCCTTGGTGCGTGGCGGCGGCAGTGGCGGCGGCGGCGGCAATATGGCAGGCTGGCAGCTCGTGCGTGCGAGCTTCGCTCTGCGCACGCCTGATGGCCCGTCCCGCTAGGTTGCACGAGCGGACACCCAGCAGCGACACCAAGCCGAGGTAAATCATCCCGAAGCCATACATAATCCTTAATGAAGTTAGGGTCTCAGTTTTGGGAAAATTGGGTTCGTGAATTTGGAGAATTTCGTCTGAGATTTACATGATGCTCCTCTACATGCTAATCCGAACCTTAGCCCCTCAATGCACGTGAATTTTGCCACGGTTGACATAATCCGAGGCTTGATTGTGCATACTCGTGACTAATTAAGGAGCAATTGACGCTATGCTCACTGATTTCATACACAATGAGGACTAAATCGGTGCGCAATTAGGCATCAAATTGGGCACAACATCATTAATCCGTGACTAATCATTACGATTAACTAAATCTAGGCCCAAAACATGCATAATTAGGTTTAACCCAAGATGATTAGGCATAATAACCACAGACTTAAGTGTCTTAGAGCATGACAGTTCTCTCAGGATAATGAACATTTCTCTGGTATGGGCAACACAGCACACCGTACCAACTGATATAAGGTCTACAACTCACAACCAAAAAAAGAACCAAATATAATATATATGGACTTTGACAAAAAAATTTAGAGAAACATGGTAGCCAATATGTGAAGGCAGTGGTTACTGGTGCAATCTGACATCACTGAGCTCTAATATACTTATCTCTGATAGCATGCATCTCTGCAGTAGCATCACTTATTGACAAACGCTCTTGAGCAAAGGACACCAAGCTGAATGATGGCGGACACACATTTCCTGCTTCTTGTTATATGACTTGTATCATTGCTATTGCTTGCTTCATCATGCAGCCATAAGTTGGAATCTGCTATCTCCATAACTTTGTCAGGAAGAGCCGCCTCAGCATAACCATGTAGGCTCATACCATCTCTGAACATATCATCTGTGGGCCTCTTTGCTGTGAACATCTCTAGCAAGGTGATACCAAGACTAAACATGTCACCGCAAGTCGATACCGCAAGACCTTCTCCATACTCTGCATTGGATTAAAACATGAACACACGTAGGTATGTACAATATCATGTGAAGCACATGGGGAACAGAACAACAAATTAGAGTTACCTGGAGCAATGTAACCGATGGTACCTCTTATTCCTAATGTGCTAGCAGAATTCACAGGATGTTTGCTTGTTGCTTCATCTAGAACTCTAGCAATATGGATGCTGCGACTCCAGATGTTGCTGTAGCCACGACAATCTTTTCCTGGCTACGTAGTTTTCCGATAAGTGCCCTATACAAAAAAGTCTTTCCCGTACCGCCAGGTCCATCCACAAAGAACATCCCGCCCTTTTTGCTGTTGACAGCGGCCATTATCTCATCGTAAGCAGACCTTTGCTCGCTGTTGAGTGAGTCGCACAATAACTCATCTTTGGGGTCCAGCTCGACTCTACTCTCCTCAAGTATCTCTCGAGGAATACGGCTGGCATTGTCATATGTGTCATCAATTTTTGGAAGAGGCAATTTATCAAACTGCTTCCCCATAGACAGCACCATGTTTCTAATATCTATCAAAACCATTTGCTGCACCAGTTCCGGACATGGATTATTACGGCTGTAGTCCTCTGACATTGCATCGTAGTGCTTTTCCCACAAACCAAACACATCATGTGGCTCACAGAATACTATTATTGTTGCAAATAGCCTTCGTAGAGAGGAAGGCATCTCGAATAAAGTAGCTTCAGTTAGACACTCATCCAGTGTATTGTCCTCTTCGATTAGACCCCTCCTTTGCGCAGCTTCACGGAATGAAGGTAGCAGCTCTCCATCGACGGTCCTAAGGTGTTCGTATGAGGTAGCACCAGCAACATTATTTAGGAGGACATGAAGAAAGTAGCGTTCTCCCTCTCGCGGGATGAACCGATACGACTCTACCAACTTGAAAAACAGAGTTCTTTCTAGGGTCGCTGAATTTGCCATTAGACGCCAAGTGAAATGCTCCAGAAGTCCCGATACAAGATTCCACGGGATGCCTCATGCTGCCTGTTATAATCAAAATACGCAGATCAACATTGAATCTTCTCGCGCCCGCTTTATTAACAATCCCGTCGACCTTGTCCTTTTTATGGAATGACACCATGTGCATGCCCGGCGGATGAAGTCGCAGGCTTTGTCTTGGTGGATAGTTCTTGCTCAAGTCAAAGCCATATATCCGCCATAGCGCCTGAGGAGGCGTCACCCAACGGGCCTCTCTATATTGCCTGATCTCATCAACGCCGTCCCGCGCTTATCGGCTTTGTCGGCCTCCCTCATCACCACCGATGCCCCTGTCATGTCCCTTGTATATGTACTTGAAGATGTACTTTACTGATTTGATGCTCCCACATGCTTCAACATTTATATGGCAGTTGAAGGTACGCAGCAGGACAGGGTTGTAAGGCACGACCCATCGGTTGTCCAAGAAATGGCCTCGTACTTTTTCCGTACGCCCATCATTGCGTCGCCGATAGACGGGGTATGAATCCTTTCCTTGTGACGTTGACTCACAGAATGCTTTAGGGTAATGGTTCTTGCACTCGCCTTTAGCCACCGTGCACGGACAAAATGGATTAAGCTTCCCACAGGGACCGTGCATCATATGCTTTGTTACCATCTTGTAGAGCTCAGGGTATTTCTTCTTGTTTGGTAGCTCTGCACTGATAATCATGTCATATTGCTCAGGACATGTGAGCTTGTACTTCCGTTCCATTATTAGTAACCAGTGTGCATGCGGCAAACCCCTCTTCTGGAACTCCACCACATATACGTAGGCCTTCACCTTCCCAAGGATGTCTTTCTCCATCAACATTTTCTTCATTGCATCTAACTTTGCTCTAAAGACTCGTGTGACGAGATCTGGACGGTCCTGTGGTGTCTGGCCTGGATAAAGTTCATTCTTGATCTCGTCCCAGTTAGGGTTGCACGTCATCGTGAGGAAGATATCAGGTTTACCATACTTTCGCACGAGAGCCATTGCATCCATGTACCGACGCCTCATATCACGGGGTCCTCCTATGAATGAAGAAGACAACACAGTACGCCTTCCGACATTCTCAGCACTCCCTTCACCCGCATGCATGCTGTCCACCAGGCCTTGATATAGATCAGCTCTTAAATTTGATGGTTACATTAGTCTATGGTGATCACTTTGATGTCATTCTTGTTCAGCAGTATATTCCACTACCACTGTGTCATTGCCTGCAAAGAGAGTATAAAGCTTGATATTCTCATGAGTCATGTCACTCCTATCAAGCTATAAGTCATGTATGATCAAATTCCATAACAATACCATTCTACTAAGTTATGATCGAGGGTTGTCTAAATTATGGTTCCCAATCGGTTGTTCTAAGCACTGTCTAAATTCTTGAGCACTTTTCTCAAAATATCAGGCCTCATTTAACATCAAAGGATTTATAGAAAATAACTTATTTAGTAAACACTAAAATCTTCCAAATCAATTGTGTACTTTTGATTCAGAAGAACAAAAAAATTTTCAAATATTTTCAAATAAACTCTTGGATTAGAGCAAAACGGCTTTTCACAGCTTCTTCGATCTTTGTGATTATCTCTTTTTTTGGGGGCACTATGAGGTGAATCTTGTCTCTCTTTATACTCCTGCCATTTTATAGTATATTTCAAATCAAACAACAATAAATTCTGAAGATGATAATTAAATTGGTACTTCTTGCAACTTGAAGCCAATAAAATGTGTCATCTTACAGGCAAATAATATTTTGTGCTTGCGTGAGGGAAGAGCTGAGTCCCAGTACCACCATCCAAAATGATCGCAACAACTTCATTAGGATCAGCATAATTGCTCGAAAGGACGTTCAGATGAATTGTAAGTTTTTGCATCCAGAAATTGAGAATTTTAACGGGTAACATCAAATAAAAAATATTAGAAAAGGTTGGGATGAAACATTTAGTATAGAGTCTAGAGGTGCAACAAATTATTCACCTAATATATTCTAAGCAATTGAAAAATAGCAACAAAGAGTGTAAAAAGGAATAAAGGCTCATACCTCTGGGCAGTGATCATTGTTTATGTTCTGCGTTCGCTAAATTTCAAACTGTACACAGGAGCCAAATGGAAAAAAAAAAAAAAAAACTTCAATGTCAACTTAGTCAAACTTAAATCAACAGAAAAGGGAATCAATGCATACATACAAGTTTGGACATGCAGTTTGATTCTTTGCAGCTAGCCACTTTGAGCCGACCATTCTCCCTACTGCAGACCAAATGAAGTTCTCAATGATTAACAATTAGTGCCTCTCTCTTTCCCTATTTATAGAAACACTTAATCCTAGTTTCATACCGTTATATATGTTTTTCTTCAGGGTGTCGATATAACCATACATGGTGTAGAACAGTCTTCCCGAGAGGTAAATCACATATAAACTGCCTGATAGATGAACCACCATAAGAAGTCATGGATAGGCATGACTTTTGTCACACGGCAAAGAACAACCATAGAAAGGCAGACAACTACATCAATGGATAGGCAAGCATTAGAAGACCAATTCATCAAAATGATCTACAGCACTCTTGACTCGTGCTTACTGAGTACTACAACAAAATCTCTTGCATCACCACTGCAAGTCTGTTAAGTAGCTGCATAAGCCTCTCTACAAATAGACCCAATTATATGAAACCACCAATTTTGGCATGTATGCCTATAGGAGCCCATATTCAGCATCCAATGCATGGATCCACCAATTTATTTTCTTAATAGTACATTAATAATGAATGGAGAAAATAGAAAAACATAATTTAGTGTTACTATTTATAGTGGTGTCAACTTCCTCGCCAGAGAGACTTAGAACATGCTAAGCTAGAGGTAGCACCACGTTTTTGTAGTATGCTACAACCAAAAAAAAAAACTAACCAGTAATAATTAACAAATTAGTTTTCACTGACAAATTGGAATTCATTGGACATAACCGATCAACAAAGTTTTCACTGACAAAATCTCTACTATAAGGATCCAGTGGACATACCCGATCAGCAAACATGCTATCCTTTGTATTGGTCTTGAACATGGTGAATTGGAATTCTTCATGCTGCACATAATACATCAAAGCCCCATCATGGCTTCATGGCAACAAAAATAACATTCACTGCCACTTCATACTCAAAGAAATTAGTATAACTTACGGCCCTTATTAATCAAGCCATCATCAACCACAACGCTAGCTGCTAATCTTCTTGAAGAGCTCATACAGAGCCTTGTTGTGAACTACGAAACAGAACTTTGCTTAAAAAGGACCATAACAATAATTTACAAAGCTCCAGTATTCAACAAATAATAGTATGAAATATAGGCTGCAAGGTCCTAACATCTGAGATTGTCATAACATGGTCTGCATAGTGGGGATGCACAATGCTTTTAACTTTCTAATAGTATGAAATACTTCTACTCACTTTTTCACCTAAAGTTTGCTACAACAAAGTAGAGATGGTTCAGTTTCAGAACATGGGCAATAATAAAAAAAAGAAGGAAGTAGAGGTATTACCTGAGCAAGCAGAGATGGTAGAACAGAATTGTTTTGTTAATTAAGTATTCTAGACTGAGTTATTAAATCAACTAATCAAGATAAGTGAATATACTACATCCATGCTTGAATGCTTAAAACCAGTCACACAATGTTGCTATAACCTCAAACTGATGAGGTCCTACTGCCACAGCAAAACTGCACTGAACTGTTGTTGCTATGCCTCAAGTTCCTGTTTCCTACGGACAGAGATGCGACAAAGAGCTTCTCACCTGCTCCTGCAAAACCAAATAAAAATCCAAAAAAATGGTCAAAACTCATGTACTTGAAATATCTTAGCTTGATTTTTTTTTTTTAAAGCATCTAAGCCTGAGTTTGAGGTACTACACAGAACTCTAAAATCAGCCGTGTTCTTTCTTTTATCAAACGAAAAGAGTGGCACTTAAAGTACATGGCCACCAGGTTACTGTATTTAAGACTCAATTTCTTTTTCCTTCTGATGGTTAGGAAATAAAGTCGATGGAAACTCTTCTCATTGAAATGTGTATTCTTTATTGTTAGTTTACTCTATGGGCTGAAGCATCTCTCCCGTTATATATGCTATCTGATCCTACAAAAATTCACAATTGAGTTTTGCTAATGCCATCCCTAACTAAGGAACAGATCTGCTTTGTGCTACAACAAAACAAAGGAAACTGGAGATACACAACCCAGCACCAAATTTTGCCTCCCAGCACCAAATTTTGACTGGTTCAAGATTCAACAAAAATAAAATGCACAGAGATAGCAGTATGCCCACGCACGCTTCAGTATCAAACTCATTCATCAAAAAAGAAACTATATTTATCGTGAAAAGCTGGACATGTAGAATGGATTAGTACGAGGCCTATTGGGCTATACATGCTTTGCTGTCTTTTACTGCAAGGACAGACTACAGAGCCTCACTAATGCTTTGCTCGATTGACTTTGAACAAGTACATCTTCAATAAACGTCTACCAAACGCTTACCAGATAAGATTGCATCATGATTCATGAGAACATAAAAGAGGAGAAAAAATCTTGCCTGCATGTTCTGGCTGGGACATGGGGCCTGCCACTGAAGATGTGTGTGCTGCACCACAGCACCACAGCGCACGGGCCCATGGACGTGTGCGCCGCCGCCATTGCCACCGCCGCCTCTGCTGTGAACAGGAAGGAGAGGTGTCGTGGGTTTGGAATCACGGGGGAGAGGAGGTCGCACCTGCCAGTGCTGAGTTGCCAGATCGCAGGGTTCGGCGTCGGGGTCGAACGGGGAAGGGCGAGGTCGACGATGCGGGGGAGAGCAGCCGGTGGCGTGGGTGAGACGAACGCGTGTGCCGCCTGTGGCCTGGGCAGTGCCGGCGGTGGCCTGGGCACGACGGTGAGGGAGAGGAAGCGGTGGCAGAGGTCCGGCGGCTACGTTGGACAGGGAGAGGAGGCGGCAGCGTGTGGGCGAGAGAGGGTTTCGGCCGTGCGTGATTGGAGGAGTGAGAGATTAGGGCAACAATGCGTCGTTTCCATGTGTGCGTTGTTTCCTTGATTCACGATCTGTTTCCTTGTGTGCGATGGCATTTTGCGAACCTGAGATTATGTGGGTTGTGAAATAGTGGCATCTTATGGGAAGCCCATAAGGGTCGCACGAAGGGGAGGCACCGGGTATACAAGGCAAGTATCGCACGGGTGGAGAGGGGGAACGGAAATTTTTTGACCGCACGAAACGAAGGCCTCCTTTTCATCCTTTTTATGTTACTAGTTAAATACCCGTGCGTTGCAACGGGAACACATAATATCATGATAACATATGTGTGAGCGTAAGAAAGATTTGAATGTGAAACATCAACTTTAAATATCCATAATGTAACCATGATGATCGAAACATTAATATAATATTACATAAGTCTTTAAGAAAGCTACGTTGTTAAAATATAACTCTAAAGTTTGTTACCAAATTGAAACATCAATGTCAAACTGTACATAATTTAAGAACCTATATAACATAGATATATTATATACATTCAATCTATAACAAGTACACATGAAAATAACTACTTGTCTCCTGTTTTCTTTCCAGCTTCCTCTATTACCAGAAATTTAGATGGATACAATCAATCTCAGTAACAAATGACACAAATGCAAGAATATAACAGTTGTGCAAAAACAGAAGACAATACCTTTTCATCTAGTGAGGACTATATAAAGGGTTCTCCATGGCGATAGAATCTGGGTGAAGGGTGTTGTTCCGTATCTCTTTAAATCTTTTGTTAGATAGTTTCAATGCCTCCTTACGCCTGGGTGTAGTATTGTATAGCCTTTGACGCTCACGCCTTTCTTCCCTCTGACCAGGCGTCATACTATTATAGCGATCCCTATCATATGATCTTTTTGACTCAGTCTTCCTAATGTGTTCCATAGTGTTGGCAGAATCAAATACAACGCCAATTGAGCATTCAGCTGCATAACACTTTCTTGTTAAGATATATAGACAATGAAATCTGACCTTTTTCTTGCAATAATATATATAGCAACACCATAATTTGGGAAACACGTAACGTGAATCAAATATTACCTAGGTTCTCTTTATCAATCTGCATGGCTTGGTACAAATCGTTCTTATGTAACCAATCATTGTTATCACTGTTATACATGTCTTCCTTGTCTAATGCAACTCCAACATCTACAATATAGTTATTACACATCGTAAATAAGTAGAAGGTAATGCACATGGTTGTTTCAATTTATATATGATGTCACCTTTTGAACAATCAGTGAGCGTAGTTTTTCCCTTTTTTCTAAGTCTGTTTTCACGTTGCTTCCTATTTCTTTCATTCCTTTGTTCTTCTGTCATCGCTGCGTACATCGTGCTCTTTCCCTATCTCTTTTTAGTTGGGCAACATCATCAACTTGTACTTGTGATTGTGAATTAGTCGCACTTTTTCCTACCTGGTTCGAAACAAAGTGTCAAGTGGATGAATATACTAAATCTAAACCAACTTTTTCATCCAGAAACATGTGTATATCAACGGTTACCTCCATGAGTAGTGTTTGTCAAGTCCTTTAATGGTGTAGGACCATCACCATTTTCCATTTAGACTTATGTAGTAAAAAACTCCGCTTAACCACTGCATGAGGACGATATAAGTTAGCAAAGCAAAGCCAAATCCATATACACTCATAGCAACACAAAAGTGACTTTGTTTCACAAAAAAACATATTCCAGTGTCGATAGTTCTGAGAATTAAAAAAACACAATGAAGATATTTTGGTGAAGTTTAATCATATGCAGTAATTAATTTTTTCAGGTGATTTTTATAGCTATTGTCATCTTCAGAACTACACTTGCATGTGTGTTTCATGCATTTCGTTATCTATGTGTAGGTTGTAGCAAAACTATATGCTGCGTTAATCTCAGAGTGTGGCCTTGGTACTATGGAGCCTAGAGTGTACTCAGGCTAAATAATAGCAGATCAAATAGGTGAAAGTACAAGAGAAAGCTATCAAGTTTGATTGGTAGGCTAGTATTATTTGGAACTCATGACAGTACCGGGCTAAATAATAGCAGATGAAATAGGTCAAAGAAATCATGGAAATAGACAGACTCAGGATCAATCAAAAAATAGATACTATTGTGTACAGATCTCCACCGTACATGCCAAACTGTCTCATCGGGTACCAAAGAAATAAAGACTGCCATGTAATTGATAAAGGGAAAAAGAAAAGCACGATCACTACCATATTGTGTTTAAAATATATTTCAATCAACAGATGAACAATCATCACTTGCTATCTAAATTGTTGTAGTAAATTACACTATACTGCATCATGCTCATAAAAGCAATAAATTACAAGGGACTAAATATATGGTTTTTCAGTAAACTCACATTAGGATCGTCTCCAAAGCCTCATGTTTTGCAGTGCAACAGCGACAACAGAAAGTTGGATTGCGAAAAATTCCAGCCACTGAAATGGAATAACAAAGGCTTAATTATATATGTATTACTATCAACATTATTGACAAATTGGACAATAATTCAATGCAAGGTTTTAGCAAACTGATCATCATGAGAATGGTCATTGCTACGGCAGGCGGGCTTCATATGACTGTACATGGGTAGGAAACAAATGACATAAAAATGCAATAGATGAGCTGAAATGTAAGCAGGTCTGCAGTCTGCACTGCATTCATACCACTCATATATTCTGATAAGAACACACCGAGCATTTACATATACCTTCCGCTGTGAGTGCAGACCTGTGAGTAGGTGAGAATTCGTGCATGTTGTGCTGTTATGCGAGACATGCATGCTGGTTCTTGAGCCTTGAGTTTGTTGCAGGGCTAGGTAATTTCATTTTCTTGATCAAAGGCAAGGGCATTTTGAGATCAATCGACTGAATTCTTTTTATGTTTTGTGTTGTCCGATTAATTGACTATTTTTTTTTTTCTTTTAATAAGTTCAAAGTCTGATTAATTAGTTCATGTCAATAAGCATACCGAATGAGTGTGTGAGAGAGAGTACTCGGGGCCAAGCAAGGAACAATTTGCAGGCTGGAGCCTGGAGAGGAATTGAAAGAGGCCTGACAGAGTTTCCAAAGGGTGTCCTCTTGCCTTGGTCCTTTGCGGCGGTGGTGAGCATGTACAAGTCGTACGACATCAACGCGATGCGTCTGTACGCTGTACGCTGCAGGCGGTGGGCGGCACGGGCATCGCCGTCACGGTGGGTGCCCCCAACGACGTGCTGTCCAGCATCGCCGGCAGCCCGTCGTGGGTCCGCAACAACATCCAGGCGTACACATCCTGGGCGTGTACAAGTCGTGCGGCGTCAACGCGATCGGTGGCAAGGGCCAGGAGCGAGGTGGGTTTTGGCACCGGCGGCGGCCAAGAACGTCACCCTCGACTCCGCCATGATGTCCTTCGCGGACCTCACGCTGCTGGGGAACTCCTTCCTCAGCAACGGCTCCGTCGGGCTCACGCGGAGAGCGGCCTCAGCGGCCTCCAATGCCACCGCCGTTGCGTCGTTCGCGGCTAGGTTCTCCTTCGTCATCGCCAACCCCAACGCGGGCGCCGCGGGGGCGACGGCATCACCTTCTTCTGTTCTTCATCTCCGCCAGCCGTCGAGTTCGACACCATGGCCAACCCGGAGTTCGGCGACCCCAGCGAACACCACGTCGGCCTGGACCTCGGCTCGCCGCTCTCCGTCGCCACGGTCGACCTCGCCGCATCCGGGATCGACCTCAAGAGCGGCAACCTCACAACGGCGTGGATCGACTACCGCGGCGCGGACCACCGCCGGAGGTGTTCCCCGAGCAGCTACGCCGCGCCCGCCAAGCCGAAGCGGTCGGCACTCTCCGTCACCGTCGACCTCTCACCGCACCTCAAAGGGAGGCCATGTACGTCGGCTTCTCGGCGTCCCACAGAGGGAGCACGCAGCAGCACACCATCAAAGAGTGGACCTTCCGGGCGTTCGGTTTTCCGCCCACGGCCAACTCCTCGTTTCAATCTAATGCAACCAGCAACTCAACGTTGATGCGAGGGAGGGGGGACCGGATCGCCAGGTGGAAGAGAAGGGAAGGGGTGGTTATACCTGGTGAGTGTTCGTTTCCGTCGAAGACCTGATCTTGGCGGCAGCGGCGACAGCGACGGCCGGCCACCGCCTTGCGAGAGGACCGGCGTGCCGCGGGAGCGACGGCGGCGTCCTCCTCGACGTGCCGCTGCGGTGATGGGTGAGCGAAGCTCTCCGTGACGGGAGTGGGCTGGCACTGCGGTGGGTTCGGGCGGCTGCGGCGACGGGCGAAGCTTCTCCCGGCGAGCGTGAGAAACTGCCGGGAGGGGACGATCACGCGATTTGTTTTGGGGCCGTTCGCTGGCGCGTCAAAGGGAGCGGGGAGGGATTAGATTACCGCAGTCAAAGGGAGCGGGGGGAGGTGGTTGCGTCGTTGCCGGGCGGGAATGATAGCGAGTCTGCCGTGAATCTGCCGGGTGAACGATTGCTTTTCACTTTTTTTAGTAGTAAGATAGAGATGTAGAGAAGATACTTTGAGCTTTCCGAGATTTACCAAACTACCGACTTCTAATGGAAGTGGTCCCTCGAGGGAAGACAACCGGAAGTCCGGAACCAGCCGGGGTCCGGGCTAGGGCGCTGCCATCCATATAGCGTACCAGAAGACATGCCTGAAGAAGGGTACGTTGCCTGTGTCATTTTCCCATGTTACTTTCTCACAAGGATATCCCGCGACAACCACTGCCAATCTGCCATGGCAGTATGGCACGTTCTTGTAACGGCATGCAGCACATCTGCTGCGATACAGGACAGTGACGAGGTGTGCTGCTTTACCAACAGTAGCGGGTGTACCATGCATGGTGTGAAGTAGTGGATCAGAATCGATCAAGATATGTTACTTAATTAGGTGTAATGATCTCATGTAATGACATCCGCGTGCTTTGAGGTTTTAGGAGGTTTGGTAATCCTTCGGTTACCGTTCCTCGATGCTTGTACCAAAACACTATTCTGCTTAATGAAATATGCGCCTAGACGTCATCGAAAAAAAAAACTTAATTAGGTGTAGAATTAATCAGGATCTGTGAGATATTACACACCCATGCACCCTATAACTACATACATTTATCTATTAGTACTCCCACCATCACAAATTGTAAGTCATTCAAGAACGAGAGTCAATCTCAAGTTTGACCAAATTTACATGATAATATAATAACATTTAGGATGTCAATTAAGTATCATTGGATTCTTCGTTAATTAAATTTTTATATACAGTACACCTATTTGATCTCACAAATCTTTGTAATTATCTCTATAATTTTGATTAAACTTGAGACTTTGACTTTTCAAAATTTTTGGAATGACTTACAATTTGGAATGGAGGGAGTACTCTATAAGCATCATCATCATGTGAAAAGGATGATTTTGGTGTGTAGAGCCACCGAGGAAGTGTGTCTAGCTCACTTGGTTGGGTGAGAGGTGTGGCAAAGCATGCAACTACCCAGGTTCAAATGGACTGAATTTGGATGCCTATTTCTCTTCGTAATGAAAAACCACCTAGTTCCTCTTATATCCATTTTTGTGTGTGCAGCCACCAATCGAGCCAGAAATGACGCAGTGCGCGCACACAGGGAATTAGGCCGGGCTAGCTTCTGATGCTAGGGGCCAACGCACAGCTAGCGCCTCACGCAAGCAGAGCCCTCGCCATGCCAGGCAAACAGCATCATATCTATAGTCCCATCTTTTAGCAAGGCAGGCACTCCACCTTGCACGCCGCCGCTTGCACTCCCTGTAGTATGTATATTCGTGTGATCATGCATATATGCGCACCGCTCCTAACACAAAAGGTACACAGATCGACACTCGTGCATGCTAGCCCACTGCAGCCTCAAAACAACACATTCTTGTTACCACGAGATGTATTGGCCTACGGCCCATTTGATTGAAATGAAATTTGGAATGGGTATACTTGACGATAACGATATAATTATAAATCACTTGAAAAATGAATGTATTCGTTTGGTTGCAGATTTGTTACAAGATCAATTGGGACAGGCTCCATTTACCACATGCGGTTCAAACGTATATATATGTATATGCTCTTCATATGTACATATGTAGCACAACACCTACACAAATTGGAGTTTGTGTATAAAGCTGGATGAGAGAATTACACCTTCAGAAAGTTTGTATAAAGTCTGGATGAGAGAGTTACACCTTCAGAAGGAGGATGAGCAGAGATGGAGATCCATGGCTCCATGCATGAGACTGACTGCACCGGCACACTGTAAAACGTCCTGGAAGAGGGATAGCGTAAAAACAGCTGCACCGCTGCACGCTAACGGCGTCCGTTACACCTGCGGACAGCCCGTCGTCCGGTATTCCGAGCGGAGATAGCGGCCTTGCGCTACCGCTCACGTGGCATGGGGCCCACCACACCGCTTGCATGCCGCGCCGCGCCACGTGAGCTCGTCCAACTGCCCACTCGCCTCGGAGCCCGCCGTGGAGAGAGAAAGAGATGGGGCCGCCGCCGTGGAGCATGAGGACGCCGCCGCGCCACCTCGTCCGCCGGTGTAAGGTCCTAGATGGCTAGAGGGGGGTGAATAGCCTATAAAAATTTTCTACAAACTCAAATTAACAAACCGATTAGTATAACAAATGGCGTAAACGCGGTTTGCACTAGCTCTAGTGTCTTGCAAGCCTTCTAGTGACAATTCTAGATATGTTCTATAATTTCTATGTCACACAAAAGCTATGTCACTACTCTAACTAATGAACAATCCTATATAAGCCTTATGCTAGCAAGAACACCTACACAAGCAAAGCTAGCTCTCTACACAATATAAGCTAGGAAGATAAATACAAGAGTTAGAGCTCGATATACCAACGTGTAGAGGCAATGAACCAATCACCGATGTCGAGGATGAATAATCAAACACAATAAGATGATGAGCCAATCACCAAGACAAGAGACACGTCGATGTGTTGACCCGAGTTCACTTGTACACCGACAAGCTAGTCTCCGGTTGTGCCGACCAACACAAGGATGGTGCTTGAGCTAGGCGGTGCACTTGCTAGCTCAAGCCACCACTCACAAGTGAGGTACCCAAGACACGAGCAATGTATTCCTTGCAATTTGTCTTCCCGACAAGGATTGCGTATTCCTCTTACAAATCACCGGAGGTGGCCAAGAACAATCACCTTCTCTTGCCAACGCCTCCACCGAATCACCAAGCCGGCTAGGAGCGGTGTCTCCAAGAGCAAAAGGAAACCAACCGGCTCACAACGATCCCCAAGTGCCTCTAGATGCAAGAACTTCGATGCAAATGCACTTGGAAGTCCACTTCTCTCAAGAATGAAGCTCACAATCAAGAATGAGAGAGGGGGAGGGCTTGTTGCTCAGCTCTAGAAAGTTAGGAGTGATTCAAATGACCAAGAGAGAGAGTACAAGCCGGCCAATGGGGTATAAATACCCCCACCACGAAATAGAACCGTTGAGGTGGAAATGCGTTTTTCGCGGCCGATCGGATGCTCCGACCGGACCCGCGCCGCGTCCGGTCGAGCTTCGGTCGAGCCGACAAGCTCGGCTGGCCCGCAAACGACCCACCTGCACGCGTCCGGTCGACGAGTCCGGTCACGGCCGGAACCACCACGCCAAACGGCGTCGGTCGAGCCAAAATATTCAGCTCGAAAAACATGCTCTCTCGGACATCGGCCGGATCCTCCGACCGGACCGTCGGTCGAGAACCCATGCGTCCGGTCATGCGTCCGGGTCGTAGGGTCCTGGCCGCTCTCGAGCTGCGAAAATCCGTCGTTATGTTGTCGTTCCTTCGCCTTTGCTCCAAACCAGCTTCCGTCACTTGATTCTTGTTGCCAACACGTCGAAGAACACCTCGAGCACTTGTGTTAGCATTTTGAAAACCATTTTCATCAAGCGTGGAGTTAACTCTCTAGGTTAGAATGCATGCATATGAATTTTGAACCTAGAGGCACGGGAGGACCGATATGTACAATAAGTTTCCCTCTTTATAGTACGGCTTATCGATCCTAAATCACTCACACCCTCTATGGTGTCTTGAGTGCAAAATCAAAAAGGCCCTATGGTTATACCTTTGCCTTGAGCCCATTTGATCCTCAAACTTCTCCAAGTTGAACACTTGATCATCTTTTGGATCACCTCAATCCATCCTCCATGATCACCATGCTCCAAACTTGGCACGACCAATCTCCAATCTAGTCAAACACTTAGCATCGAGAGATTAGTCCTTAGGTGTCACTAATTATCCAAAACCAAACTAGAGATCTTCAATCTCCCCCTTTTTGGTAATTGGTGACAACCCGCATAAAGGTTTTATGATTAATGTTTTTGAACCTATCATGGTTGTCCAAGCATTTTGCTTACAATCATAGGATTGGACAATCATCATAAGTTCGGTTTTGGTAGCATGAGCTCCCCCTACATGTATGCCAAGAGTTTGGAGTGTAGCTTTGCATACATATATGAATATTGAAATTAAGGGTGAGCTATGTTACCAAAATGATGCTTAAGGTGAAAGAAATGGACCTTTGAAGCGTGATACCAATCGGAGTTGCGCCATTTTCACCATACAAGCATCAAGGGTAACTAGATTTTCATCAAAACTCAAGGTACCACGTGAGATCACATTATAAGTAAGGTACTTGAATTAAGAGCGGAATTTTAAAAAATCTAGCTAACTCTTATGCATGCTAGTTATTCAATCATCATTCAAAATATTACTAGCATACACCACACAAGCATGTATAAATATGAAATTTAAATACACGTGCAACAAGCAAGTCATATGTTAGTGCACAATCAAATGCAACAATTTATCTATGAGCTTGCTCACCCTACTTGTGTGAACCACTTGAAAGATTTCAAAAACATGTGAATTTAATTTTTCAAAAAAAAAACCTTTCATGCACTAATCTCTCCCCCTTTGTCGACAATTTCCACAAAAGATATGACCATGTTGTGTTATGGAGGAAAGAATAGTGCTCAAATTTGGTCAAATTTGGAATGCTTCCCAAACATATAATTCGGTTTGAACCAAAGACAAGCTTCTTCACACCTCATGACAAGGGTTATCTTGCCTATGTTGAAGTATATGTGTGAAAAGATAGCCAACTTCAACACTTGAGATTACAAGCCCATAAACATGTCATATGTCATCACTAGATCAAACAAGCATAAATAGCAATAGTGATGGCATACATACATTTGAAAATCTTTGATCTTCCATGAATGCTTCCTAAGGCACAAGTTATATGTCTATGTGTTCTAACAAGTCCTTAGATATCATGAATGACATGTCAAACAATTTCACCTTTGCTTTGCTTGAAGGAGAGGCATGTCATAGATATGGGGTGCATTCAACTCATATTGGAGAAATCAAGAATGTTCGACTCATTTCTTAGCTTGCAAAACCTCTTCTCATCTAGTGACTTGGTAAAGATATCGGCAAGTTGATCTTCGGTGCCAATTGGATGAACAAAGAATGTCACCCTTTTGTTGATGGTCTCTTATGAAATGATGCCTTATATCAATGTGCTTGGTTCTTGTATGTTGGACCGGGTTTTGTGTCATCTTGCAAGCACTCTCATTGTCACAATACAAAGGCACATGATGGAAATCAAAACCATAGTCCTTCAAGGTTGATCTCATCCATAGCAATTGTGCACAACAACTACCGGCACTAATGTATTCGGCCTCGACGGTTGAAAGTGTCACACCGGTTTTGCTTCTTTGATGACCATGATACTAGAGATCTTCCAAGGAATTGACAAGTGCCACTTGTGCTTCTTCTATCAACCTTGCATCCCCCATAGTCGGAGTCTGAATATCCAATAAGCTCAAAGTTTAACCCCTTGGGATACCATAGCCCAACATTTTGTGTATGCTTCAAATACCTCAAGATTCTTTTGGATGCCATGAGATGACTTTCTCTAGGTGAGGATTGAAACCTTGCACACTTGCCAACACTAAACATCACATCGGGCCTAGAAGCGCCACATAGAGTAAGCTTCCAATCAATGACCTATACAACTTTTGATCAACCATATTGCCATATACATCATTGTCCAGTGATCCACTAGTACCCATTGGTGTATTGATGCCCTTTGCATCTTGCAATCCAAACTTCTTGATCATGTCCCTTATATACTTGCCTTGACTAATGAATGTGCCATTCTTCATTTGCTTGATTTGTAGACTAAGGAAGTATGTAAGTTCACCAAGCATAGACATTTCAAACTCTTTTGCCATCATTTTCCCAAATTCCTCACAATAGTCTTGATTTGTTGATCCAAAGATGATATCATCAACATATATTTGCATGACAAATAAATCCTTGCCAATCTTCTTGGTGAAGAGAGTGGTGTCAACTTTTTCCATCTTGAATCCTTTCTTGAGTAGAAAGTCCCTCAACCTCTCATACCATGCTCTAGGTGCTTGCTTCAACCCATATAGTGCCTTGTTCAACTTGTACACATGGTTGGGATGATGATAATCTTCAAAACCGGGAGGTTGTTTAACATACACTAGCTCATTGATGAATACATTGAGAAAAGCACTTTTCACATCCATTTGATATAGCTTGATGTTGTGGGCACATGCATAGGCTAATAGAATTCTAATTGCCTCTAATCTTGCAACTGGAGCATAAGTCTCACCAAAGTCAAGACCCTGTACTTGAGTGTAATCTTGTGCAACAAGTCTTGCTTTGTTTCTCACAACAATGCTATCTTCATCTTGCTTGTTCTTGAAAACCCATTTGGTTCCAATGACATTGTAGTCTTTTGGCCTTTCCATCAATTTCCACACTTTGTTTCTATCAAAGTTGTTTAGCTCCTCTTGCATTGCAATGACCCATTCTTCATCTTTCAAAGCATCATCAATCTTTTCTGGCTCTTCTTGTGACACAAAAGCAAAGTGTTCACAAAATGCCGCTAGTCTTCCTCTTGTTTGCATTCCACTTGCAATATCACCAACAATTTGATCAATTGGATGATCTCTAGCAACACTTGAGCTTTGGAGTATTGGAGCTTGATTGCTTGTGCTTGGTTGATCACTTGAAGTGTCATGAGATGATGTACTAGCTTGTTGATCTTGCAATTGAGCACCACTAGCTTGAGTTGGTTGCACTTCATCTTTGTCATCATAAATTTGAGTTGGCCTAATATCACCAATGTTCATGCCCTTCATGGCATCTACCAATTGAGTTCCACTAACATCATTGAGATTCTCATCTTCATCTTGGGACCCATTGGTTTCATCAAATTCAACATCATGGACTTCTTCTAGTTGACCACTTGAGTTGTTCCACACTCTATATGCTTTGCTTGTAGTGGAATAACCAAGTAGGAACCCCTCATCACACCTCTTGTCAAATTTTCCAAGTCTTGCACCCTTCTTCAAGATGTAGCATTTGCATCCAAATACTCTAAAGTGTGCAATGGTTGGCTTTCTTCCATTCAATAGCTCATAAGGTGTCTTGTTTATCATGGGATGGCAATACAATCTATTGATGTAGTGGCATGCGGTGTTGATTGCTTCGGCCCAAAATGATTGACTCACATTGTACTCACTAAGCATAGACCTTGCCATTTCAATGAGAGTCCTATTCTTTCTTTCAACTAGGCCATTGGATTGTGGTGTGTACTTGGCCGAAAGTTGATGTATAATTCCATAATCATCGCATATCTCATCAACTCTTGTGTTCTTGAACTCACTTTCATTATCACTTCTCACTTTCTTGACTATGATATCAAACTCATTGTGCACCCTCTTGAGAAATGTCTTGAAGATTGAATATGTGTCACTCTTGTCATTGAGAAAGAACACCCAAGTGAATCTTGTATAATCATCCACAATCACGAATCCATACTTGTTGCCACCAATGCTTGTGTATGTGGTTGGTCCAAACAAATCAATGTGAATCAAATCAAATGGCTTGCAAGTACTCATGAAGCTCTTCTTTGAATGTGTGTTGCACACTTGCTTTCCGGCTTGACATGCACTACATAGCTTGTCCTTCTCAAAGTGAACATCTTTCAAGCCTCTCACAAGGTCATGCTTCACTAGTTTGTTGAGTTGCTTCATGCCAACATGACCAAGCCTTCTATGCCATAACCAACCCATACTAGATTGTGAGATCAAGCATGTACTAATTTGTGACCCACTAGCATCAAAGTCCACAAGATAGAGATTCTCAAATCTAAAGCCCTTGAAGATCAAACTTGAGTCTTTTGCATTGATCACTTCAACACCATCTTCACTAAATATGCACTTGTAACTAAGATCACAAATTTGTGCCACCGAAAAGCAAATTATACTTCAAGATATCAACTAGTGCCATATTTGAGATGCTCATATCATTGGTTATTGCTATCTTTCCAAGACCTTGTATTTTGTCACTTTTGCTATCACCAAATGTAATAAGCTTGCCATTTTCTTGAGTTGAATCAATTGAAGTGAACTTTCTTGCATCACCGGTTATATGTTGAGTGCACCCACTATCAAGTATCCAATGCCTTCCTCCGGTCTTGTAATTCACCTACAAGCAAATCAATAGTATTTAGGTACCCATCTTTGCTTGGGTCCTTGAAGGTTAGCAACCAAAGCCTTTGGCACCCAAATAGCCTTCTTCTTTGGGCCAACAATGGGTGTACCAACAAACTTTGCCTTGACACCTTTCTCACCCTTGGTAAGCAAATAACAAGAATCAAAATGGATGGAATGCATTTTGGTTGATTTCTTGTTGTTGTTCATTTTAGCACATTGATGCTCTTGATGCCCCACTTGCTTGCATCTATGGCAATAAGCACCATTGCTCTTCACAAAGCTAGGCTTTGGAGTAGCAAAGGCCTTCTTGCCTTTCTTGGGGACATAGCCTAAGCCTTCCTTGTTAAGAGAAAACCGTTGGCTGTCCAAGCACTTTAGCAAGCGGGCATCCCCACCATATGCCTTACCCAAGGCGTGGGTGAGCTCATCCACCTCTCTTTTGAGAGTCTCATTCTCAACTAACAATGATGAATCAAAAATCACTTCATCACTACTAGTAGAAATAGAGTGGGTTGATGTGGATGTGGAAGGAATGGATGGTTGTTGACGGTCACTAACGACATTTTTTTAACGTCAACATTCTACCAATTAGGGGTTGAAACTATACCTTGCTACACACATATACATTTATTATTGACATAATTCCACTTGTAGTGCCAAAATATTATTGTGCAGATTTATATAAGAAACAAGTGGAAAATGCACCAAAAGGCGCCTCCCTGGAAAGCGCATTCCTGAGGAACATCAAGCCCAAGGGAGAAATGGACCAAACACGCAGAACTGGGCCGAGCAAACACCGCCACACAACTTTTCAAGCCCAAACACGCCAGCCTGCCAAGGCCGGCCCGAACCGAGCCTGGCAGGTCTTGCTGCGCTTTCCACACACCTGTGCGCCGCACCCATCCCGAGGCGGTTCAGGCCCGGGTTTGGCGAGGCGGTTTGTTACCTTCCAAAACCGGCCGTGCCGGCGTTGGATGGTCGGTTCAAGCAGATTTGGAAGGTGCCCAAGGACGGTTTTGGTTCCTTCCATGTGGGGAGGGGCATTTTCCAATGAGCCCCCTCTCCTCTACCTATAAAAGGAGGCCCTCTCCCCCTCATTCAACACACACCACACAATGTAGCCTCTCTCTTCTTCTTCTTCTTCTTCCTCCTCCCCCTTTCTTCTTCTTCTTTCTTCTTCTTCTTTCTTCTTCTTAGTTTGTACTTAGGAGGAGTTTGGCAAGGAATATAAAAGAGAGCAAGACATTTTGGAGCTATTCGGTATGATCAATTTAGAGTTCTTCATCTTGTTCTTGTTCTCTACTTATCAATATAGTCATGTTCTTGAATTAGAGCAAAGTTCTTATGATATAATCTTGATTGATGAACTAGCCTATAGTTTCTATATCATGATCTTGTCATTTAGAATATTGTGCTTAATATATCATGCATACATGCTTAGACCTAGAGCTAGATTGAAATGTTGAGTTCTACTTTTGAGTTAGACTTGGTTGATGTTGCGCTATTCTTGGGTTCGCCGTCCGCCCTTGTGGCGGTTGCTCGTAGAAGGACCCCGTTTACGGGTAAGCCTTGTACACGCCAGAGTATGTAGTCAATGGCGTAGACATGGTGTCTAGGCTAGGGGCTGCCTTCGTTTGCCTCGGCCATGTACGGTTGTGGTGGTAGGCGGCAGGTGGTGACGGCCCTGTCCGTCCCTTGTAATCCCCCACGTCCGTGGTCGGCGTAGAGCCGTAGGCCGACAATGCCTGGCAGACCAGGTGTTATCCGGTGCCCGAAGTAATTCAGCAGAGATCTTGGCTTTCTTGAACTAGAATCTCTAACAGTAAAACATGTGTGTATCTGCTATCTTGACATGACTATCTAGGATATGCCTGCTCCATGTAGATTTATTCTTTTATTCATTATTTTACCTTTATCCTTGAGATTGGCTTGAGTGTGTGTGTCAAGTTATCATATCTACCTATCATATTTTACCCCTATTATGAGCATTGGTCTATTATGCATTCATGTTATCTTGACCATGTCCGAATTAGAGACTTTTACACCACGCCTTCCTTTGGGAAAAATATAAATAACGATACCCTGAATACTTCCGGGTGAAATGCTACAATGATAGATCCGTGCGCTTGCGGATGAATATCTTGTTTGGCAAGATCTATCACCGTTGATAATCCCGTTCAAATCACCGACACGGTGGTTTCACTTGGGAATGTCAACGGCGCATTTCTGGCGCCGTTATTAGAGATGGGTTCTAAACCTGTTTCTAGTGATTGCGCTTAAGAAATGCAACAATGGTTCTTCAACATCAACCAAAAATGGTTCATCTATGATGTCACATGTTGAACCAACATCCTTTTTGATAATTAAGCTAGCCTTATCATTCTTCTCTAAGAGCAAGGCATGGGCTTTTTAAAGCCTTGTATGAGCTAGTTCAAGTTCCCCATGGTCTTCCTTTGGACCCTCATGGGTGGCCTCTAGCTCATTAAAACTTTGTTCAAGAGTTTTTACACTCTTTTACAAAGTTCTACATTACTTGTCCTTAGACTTAAGCATGATATGGGTTTGCTTAAGCATCTCAAGAAGATCTTCTTTAGTTGGTTCATATTCATCATCTTCATCATCACTATCATCATATTTTATTTCATTATCACTTAGTTCTTCATGCTCATGCAATGATACCTTAGTGGCCTTAGCCATGAAGCATGATGGAGATGAGCCGAAGAGAGATGGCTTCTTGTGTTGGCCAATTGCACTCATTGCCTTGGCCTTGTCTTCCTCTTCATCGGAGGAGCCATCACTATCCCAAGAGCAAACAAAAGCACCATCATTTGTCTTCTTGAATGTCATAGTCTTGCTCTTCTTGTTTGTCTTGCCACTCTTGTATGCCTTCATCTTGTCTTTTTCTTTCTTGATTGGGCATTCGGCAATGACATGATAAGGGCTATCACATTCAAAGCACTTCCTTGGCTCTTCATTTCCCTTGGATGAATCATTTCTTCTTCTTGAGCCTTGTCCCATCTTCTTGTTCTTCAAGACTTTGCTAAATTTCCTCACAAACATAGCAAACTCTTGATCAACCTCATCTAGATCAATCTCCTCATCAACTTCTTCTTGTGCCTTGGACTTGCCCTTAGCCTTGGATGATGTGGTGGCGGCCTTGAATGCCACAACCTTCTTGTTCTTTTCATCTTCCTTCTCATCCTCATCTTCCATGCCATCACATTGTTCATCGGTTAACACTTCACCAAGCAAATCACTAGGTGTCATGGTGTCCAATGCTCCTCTAAATAGAATCTTCCTTAACATCATGAACCGCTTGGGCAAGCACATCAAGAATTTGTGCCCAAAATCACGATCCAAAGTCTTCACACCCAATGCCTTGAGATCATTCACTATCACTTGTAGCCTATGGAATGTGTCCGGTATGCTCTCATCTTTCTTCATCTTGAAATTCTCAAACTCACTCTTGAGCACATACAATTTGGCACTTTTCACAACCTTTGTGCCCTCATAGGTCTCACATAGCTTCTCCCACACTTCACTTGCCTTTTCAAGATCCTTGATGCCTTCAAACACCTTGACATCCATGCCATTGTACAAAGTGTTCAATGCCATGGTGTTGCATTGCTTGTTTGACTTGTCGGTGGGAGTGAGATTGGTTGGATCAAGGATGACAAAATCCTTCTCGGTCACATCCCATACTTGGTCATTTATTAATCCCAAGTACATCCTCATGGTTCTCTTCTAATAGTCAAAATTCTTGACCCCATCAAAGAACGGAGGCTTTCCCCCAACATGGTTGAACACAACATGAGCCATACTTCACACCGGAGGTTGTTAAGCCTTGTAAAACGGTGACCACGGCTCCGATACCACTTGTAAGGTCCTAGATGGCTAGAGGGGGGTGAATAGCCAATAAAAATTTTCTACAAACTCAAATTAACAAACCGATTAGCATAACAAATGGCGTAAACGCGGTTTGCACTAGCTCTAGTGTCTTGCAAACCTTCTAGTGACAATTCTAGATATGTTCTATAATCTCTATGTCACACAAAAGCTATGTCACTACTCTAACTAATGAACAATCCTATATAAGCCTTATGCTAGCAAGAACACCTACACAAGCAAAGCTAGCTCTCTACACAATATAAGCTAGGAAGATAAATGCAAGAGTTAGAGCTCGATATACCAACGTGTAGAGGCAATGAACCAATCACCGATGTCGAGGATGAATAATCAAACACAATAAGATGATGAGCCAATCACCAAGACAAGAGACACGTCGATGTGTTGACCGGAGTTCACTTGTACACCGACAAGCTAGTCTCGGTTGTGCCGACCAACACAAGGATGGTGCTTGAGCTAGGCGGTGCACTTGCTAGCTCAAGCCACCACTCACAAGTGAGGTACCCAAGACACGAGCAATGTATTCCTTGCAATTTGTCTTCCCGACAAGGATTGCGTATTCCTCTTACAAATCACCGGAGGTGGCCAAGAACAATCACCTTCTCTTGCCAACGCCTCCACCGAATCACCAAGCGGGCTAGGAGCGGTGTCTCCAAGAGCAAAAGGAAACCAACCGGCTCACAACGATCCCCAAGTGCCTCTAGATGCAAGAACTCGATGCAAATGCACTTGGAAGTCCACTTCTCTCAAGAATGAAGCTCACAATCAAGAATGAGAGAGGGGAGGGCTTGTTGCTCAGCTCTAGGAAGTTAGGAGTGATTCAAATGACCAAGAGAGAGAGAGTACAAGCCGGCCAATGGGGTTTAAATACCCCCACCACGAAATAGAACCGTTGAGGTGGAAATGCGCGTTTTCTGGCGGGCCGACCGGACCCGCCGATGCGTCGGTCGAGCTTCGGTCGAGCCGACAAGCTCGGCTGGCCAGCGGTGACAGCAGCCAGCTGCACGCGTCCGGTCGACGAGTCCGGTCACCACCGGAACCACCACGCCAGCGTCCGGTCGAGCCAAAATATTCAGCTCGAAAAACATGCTCTCGGACATCGACCGGGATCCTCCGACCGGACCGTCCGGTCGGAACCCATCGTCGGTCATGCGTCCGGTCGTAGGGTCCGGCGACTCGAGCTGCGAAAATCCGTCGTTATGTTGTCGTTCCTTCGCCTTTGCTCCAAACCAGCTTCCGTCACTTGATTCTTGTTGCCAACACGTCGAAGAACACCTCGAGCACTTGTGTTAGCATTTTGAAAACCATTTTCATCAAGCGTGGAGTTAACTCTCTAGGTTAGAATGCATGCATATGAATTTTAAACCTAGAGGCACAGGAGGACCGTGGAGGCAGCTTCTCGGGCGGAGGGAGCGAGGAGGAGGAGACGAGCGCGCGGCCGGCTTCTCGGGTGCCATGGGTGGGGAGATAAAAGCGTAGGGGCCGTGGGTCCCACTAGTCAGCGGCTGTAGATGAGATGGGTAGGGTAGATTTGAGTAAAAAAATTTGATGACTAGGATATAGAGTATGAAATATAGAGGATGACGGGTGCGGAAGAAATTGGTATAGAGGAAAGAATCTTGCTGATCAGGATAGAATATTTCTTTTAGAGGATGGAAATAGAGGATGATGAGTGCGGATAGCCTGACTCTGCTACCTCAAGGTACACTTGCACAGAGCGATCGACGAAAAGATGCCAGCTTTTACGGATGTGAAGCAAAAGAATATGCCCATTGCGTGCGCGTGCTTGTGCGTGCATCCCTGGCACCAGCATGGCCCATGACACATTGACACGTACATATGTGTCGTAGTATATACCTCAGGTCGATTGTTTCAAAACCGGAAACTCACGACTGCATATCAGTGAGCTCGAATGAATAGGGTGCCCATGACTGCCTCATGAATAGGGTTGTGCTCGAATGACTGCCCCATGACTGCCCATGACGTAGCACATTCCCTGTACGTAACACGGTTGTGCTCGAATGAATAGGGTGCCCATGACTGCCTCATGGTGACCATCTCCACTCAAACTTTTTTTTTGCAATGTAGTCATGTAGAAAGCTCTCAATGTTTTCCTCAGGCGAACCTTATTCCTAGGGCTCTTGTCACGGCCCCTCACTTTTTTGTTAGAGCACTTCTAGTGTGCAGATAAAGCGAACCGTGGAGAGAGAGAATGGGAGCAAAGTTTGAATCAGATATTGCAGCAACCGAACCGTGGGATCAGATCGCACGTTCAACACGGTTCGAACTATTGGCCGGAAGAAAAGAATAAACAAATAAGTTGCAGCACCGCACATGCAGACTAGGCAGAGAAAGCCCAAGGAAAAAAAAAGTATCTTTCTGTTGATTTACTCCATGATGGGATCCACAAACGAACTTCATATTGTAGCCACTGAACGCTGGGCAAATCGATTTTGACGTTGTAGCCAAAGGACCCACTGATACGGTTCGGTTCGAACCAACACCGGAGCTGCCCTTATGGTCGTTTTTTCTTCCCTCCCACGTCCACACATGACTTGTTTTCTCCGACATGTGCATTGTCTCCGCCATTTGTCACCTTTTGCCTCCCCACTAGCCAAAATAAGTTCCCCTTTCCTCACTTGTTCATGAAATTTATGCTCCTTTGTAGACATCTTCGCCAAGTCCAACCTCAAGCAGTCCCTCTCTTTCCGGCTAAAAGACCTCCTAGCATGATCCCCTCCTTGGAGGGGTGCCCTGCCAATGAGCTTAGGTGCCCTCTCGAAGACTGACTCGAGAGCGAGCTCTCATCCCCATCCAACAACCACTATTGTGACTCTATGAGCGCTGCTCCCTTAAGGCCGAAGCACCACACCCTTCCCATGAGCTCACCCAACCTCGAGCTCCCTTCCCCATTGTCTGCCCCTACTAGTGAATCTCTCGCTATCTATTACCCCTCCCTTGGGGGTCTCTTTGGCATGGAGGAGGTGGCGGTGCCGATGCTGGAAAGGGGTGGGGTACGACAACGAAGGGATCTGGCATGTTGGGGCACGAGGGGCAGTGGTACACTTCACGAGCAGGGGAATGAAAGATGGGAGAAGAAAAACAAAAAAAAATGTATGTGATTGACAAATGAGTCTCTAAAAAATAAGGATTGTGATTTGGGAGCTCTCATTGTTGAGCTTAAGAAATGGAACATCCAAAAATACAAGAAGCTATCGAATGAAAAGCATAAGACAGCCCTGATTTAGGACGAGTTGTTATAATTTACACACACTAGGGCGTGTATGGTTTGAAGATGGGCCTGGGGGCACTCGCAAGGAAGGTTTTTTTTTTTTTTTTTTTTTTTGACAATACGCAAGGAAGGTTGATCTGGTCGCTAGGCATTGGAAACCGACAACCTAGGAAGCAATCGTGGGCCATGCACCTTGGGCGTGTTTGCTTCAGGCCCTAGCAAGTTGTGCCTGGCTAGGCAGATGATCCTTTAGACACTTGAAAACCATGCCCGTCCCGAACAGCTCGAGCCAAGAGCCAACCAAACAGGCCTATGTTCATAACCAAACAGACCCATGATGCATGAAGCTAAAGCCTATATTTCATACAGGGCATGTTTGGTTCATATATATGTTCCCCTTATGCATGCATCAATTGGTGTGTACTCTCTCCATCCCATTGAGATTGCCGTTTTTAGACTCCGTGCCATTTTATTTGATCATTCATCTTATTTAAAAATTATATATAAATATTATTTATTTGTTATAACTTATTTTATCATTGGAGATACTTTAATTATAATTTATTTATTTTATGATTTGCTAAAATAATTTGAATAAAATGAATGGTCAAACACGGTACTCAAAAGTTTAAAAACGACAATCTTAATGGAACGGAGGGAGTATATTCTTAGGGAGTCGAGGAATAGTAGGCCCACGCATCAATCTCAGTTTACACATACTCCCTCCGTCCATAAATATATCGCACGTTTAGGATTCGGGCACAAAGCTCAATGCAGCCGTAAAATTACCAAAATACCCCTCTAAAGAGGATCTGACATCCTATACGGTACCAAGAGAAGCAGAAGAGAGGACCGGACCCGGCTGCATGCTGCAAGCCTTCTTTTTTTCTTGCCTCCGCTCACTGGGATGAAATGCGTGGTGAAGAACACTCGGCAGTCTTGTTTGTTTTATATTTGCTCATGTCCACGCCTGTACAAGTTGCAGGCTCAGGCCATTTAGCAGGCTTCAGATGCCCATCGAGGCTCTTTATTTTGAGATTTTTTGAATCCTAAACGTGCACATATTTACGGACGGAGGGAGTATTGCATCCGCTCATGCAGATGCAGAGGCCTGCCACTGGGGAGGGTATGGACATACCCACTCTTGTTCATGCCCAAATCCAATTATATATTATTCAATCCTCATCCTCCCCATTTCCACCCATATCCAATGGATAATTAATTTTGTATCAGATACTATGTATATCTAATGGATAAATAGTTTAATCCCCACACCCTACCCTCTCTATTTCTAATGGATAATTAATTTTTTACCCATACCCTCCCCATTTAATATGGGTGTGGATTTGGATATGAATTATGAATATCCACCAACAGCCCTAGATGCAGTCAACCAACAAAAACAACTCACTTTTTTTCATCCGCTCATACAATCTCACCAAACGTCGTCTTTTCCGAAACACGGATACAACCCTCGTCCAAAACCAAACACACACATAGCCATAGTAGCTCTGGCGCGGCCTCTGCCTGCCCGCCCATTTGCGCCCCTGACAAGATGGATCGATGCACGATGCATCTATCCATGACAGACCCTGACGATGCATGTTCGTGTGCATGGATGTAATCCCCCGATGCTGCGTTTTCAGATACTCGTACCACTGGATCGATGCGACGCTGCGCGCCTCTCCTTCACTAGTTCCCCTGCCCTACGTACGCCGTCGCCGTCGCATCCAATTATTGGCGTGCGCACACGCCCGTCCAAGGACACGCACGTACCAAATGGCAGACGCACCGAAAGCTAGCCGCCTCCCTTCTCCGGTTCTGCCTCCAGGCTTCGTACTACCAGTACATACTGGCAGCGAGCACAGACACGCATGGTCCTTTTCCATCACTCTCTTCAGACGCTCACCGCTCCACCAGCCTGCTGCTCCTCCCTACATTGCAATGGATCGCTGCGAGCTTGATTCAGCTTCAGACATGGATAATGGGTTATATACTCCCAGCTCTCCTTTACAGCAAGGCAACCAGGCATCAGCAGCTCTCCTTTACGGAACCACCGGCTGTCTGTCAACGTTGTAGCGTCGCACATGCATGACATGCCATGGCGACGACGCGTCCCGTCCTGCCCGTACCGTTAACACACGAGGCAACATTGACGTTACAACATGGGATCAGAGCGTCCAGCCTGCTCCCGACACGAGGAATTTTCCGCAGCGTCCGAGCCTGCCCTGCTGGTGTGGTGTTTGCTAGAATTTCATGGTCCTTGGCCTGCGGCTGTCGCAGCCACAGCGACGTCGTCGTCGACGGTGACGACCATCTCGTCCAGGACGGCGGGCGCCATCAGCATGTTGCGCAAGCCCCCCGACCGCTCCTTGGGCGCCAGGCGGGTCCTCTCGGCGAGCCAGCCGTGGACAGACTCGTGCACGTCGGACCCAAAACCATGCAGCTTGATCTCTCCGGTCATCTGGATCATCACAAATAGCGAATCAATGCTCAAAATAATCCAGCTTATATATGATCAACATTAACGAGAGGTCCTTGGAGCTTACATGGGTGACGATGGCGTATAGTGGCAGCGTGATATAGCTGCACATGACTTCAATGATCACCCTGTAAAAACACCACAAAATTCACTGTCAGGAGTGATGCAACGACCTGATCTATAATTGAGAGGTCTCATGTGCTAATGATCTTCGTCGTAACAAGGAGACATAACATCGACAGGACAATGTTCTAGATTTCTCAAGCAATCCAAACTTTCACTGACCCGATAACAAGTCTGGAAATGGCATAAGGCTTCTGTTCCATCATGCACGAGCCGAACCCTTCTGATACCTATGTAGTGATTATTGTTATTTCCAAGGTCAGATGCATGGAAAATGAAGTGAACATCAGGGGACGTACCAGAACCCAGAAGAAAAACCCAATCTCGAACGAATTCTGGAACAGGATGAAGTGAATCAAATGAAGGACGAGTTCAGGCTTGTGAAACCAGAAATGGTCCTTGGATGGCTTTATTTTTGGAGCTTGCGCTGTATTATTGGATAATGATGCTGCTGCGTCTTGAGCCAACCGAGTAATAATGTGCTCTAGTTTGGCACCAACAATAAGTAAGAGCTGCAATTTACCACTTTATTTAGGGACGGCTCGCATTCATTCAAATAAATAGTGTTTGTAGTCAAACTTCTTGGATATGACAGTTAAGGGTTCAAAAATGAAAGGCCAAAGGCTCTCATTCAAATTAAGTGTTTGTAGTCAAACTTCTTGGACATGACAGTTAGAGTTCAACAATTAAAGGCCGAATATCTGAATTTAATCAACATATAGCGGAAGGAAATGTATTATACTTACAAATAGAGGCAAGAAAGCTAACCAGAAGTATGTGTGCCATCCTGCATTTTGACAGACAGAAAGGGGGGTAAATAGAATCACAGCAGATAGTTAGATGTGTATGATGCTGTTATGACCGGCATGGGATACTCGCGCCGTGGAGGCGCGCGTGGCTGACCACAGCCGGTCAGGAGTTGGGCTCAAGGCCCACGTTATCAAATTATAGGATTATTATTAGATTATTTCTATTTATTAGCAAGAGAGAGCTATATATATTGTAAGATACCTTTTGGAATTAATTAAGCAGAAACAATCTATTGTTTCCGGCTTCCTTAGGGAGCCGGAATTTGCCCTAGTCGGCCTCTCCTCCTTTCCTCTCGCGCAAGCGACAGCAGCGACGGCGCCACCGCGCCGTCTTCCTCGCGCTCTCCGCCCTCGCCCTCCAGTCAGCCACACATACAACCTTCGCACCCTCTCCGGTAGGACTAGGGTTGCTAATAGCTTGGTATCGGCAATGTCGGGACCTCCTCACGCCCGTCGGTCCCGCTCTCCACGCCTGCCATCTCCGGCGCCTCTCGGGGCTCCTCCGCAGGGGCCCTGACAGCCTCGTCCCTCTCCGATGCTTCCTCACCAGCGGCAGCCGCCCCTATCACCTTGGATTCCCTCTCCACGGTGGTCGCGGCCCCGATCAGCAGCGCGCCGCCCCCGCGGCTGGCGATACTCAACGCATGATCGCGAGACGAAAGCGGTCGCGGCCCTCAAGGCTGCGTGGCGGTCGAGTCCAGCCTCCCCTGTCGCCGCACCCCGCCCCGCCACCACCGCTTCCGGCGTCGGGCCATGCGGGCCGTGGTGGAGCCACGCGGCCGGTGTTCCTCTCCATCGAATGGTGGCGGCGTCCCGTCCCGATCCCATCGTGGGCAATGGCGCCTTTGCCCGCATCGACCTCGCGCCGGCCACCATCATGACTCTGACGGCGCCTTTGCTGCTGCGGGGTCCTCCGGCTCCCCACCCCACGGGCACCTTCTATGGCGGCATCAACGGGACCCTCCTCTGGAGGTTGCGCCCCGCTTCATGGCGCCCCCGGGCGTCGATGGATGGCGGCGCCCGCGGGTGCCGCTGCTCGGCGGTGCTCAAGCGGCGCCCAAGTTCACAATTTGGAATTCCGACGCCGATGGCTCCGTGGACCCGGTCGAACGGCTCAACCATTGTGGCGGTTTTCATGACCCGGCGCATCCGCCACGGATCGAGCGTGGCGGCGTCTACCACCTCCGCGGCGCGCGAAACTTACTACTACGCCCGAGCGCAATGAGGGCATGCCTACACCTGAGCGGTTCCGCGACCGCTGCCGCAGATTCGGACCGCCGACTCGAGGGGGCGGCGTGGCGGAGCTTGCTCGCCTACCGTTCACGTCCGCGGTCGAGAGTACTCCGAGTGCTGCAACGCCGTCTGTGCCACACCGGACACCGATCTGGGCCTCGAACAAGCTCGGCCGCTCACCGCGGTGGCCTCCGAACACATCTCGGTGGATGTGGAGATCGCCATCCCAGACCTCCAAACGGCCATGTACTACGGCGTGCCTTTGGCGCCCGTCGCAGCGGCGTACCCGAGCCCTCCACGCCGCCAAAGAGCGGTGCCGTCTAGCGGCGGCGTCCCTCGCTGGCAAGCCCCACCTAAGGCGCCGGTGGCGGCGCCGGGCGGAGGCCCCACCGCTCGGCCCCCCGCCATCTTCAGCACGGCGCTTCCGCCGTTTGTCGCCGGCGAACAACGAGGAACGCCGCCACGGGGCCTCGCTTCCACCGGGGCGAAGCCATATGTTGGGGCCATATTTGCTAGTGGCTCTTCTACCTCCTCAACGATTTACTACATCGGCGACGAGGTCGGCGAGTTGCGGCCACACCGCCGCGTTCTCGAAGACGCCCAGCGCAGAGGTGGTCTTGTGAAAACGACTGCTGCCCGGAAGCGACCGCCTCAGTCTCCCTCTACGTGCTTGCCTGGGAACGCCCGACAAACGCTATCTTCCGCTGCCCGGCACCAGGCGTCGCGACCCGAGCGGTGGCCCTCCTCGACTCGAGCGCGGCAACACTTCATCAACGCCGGGTGCCTCTCGCGGCTCAACTTCCCACCGACCCGCCGCCCCTTTGCGGCGTCGCGGTGGCCCGGCGGCGACAGGTCCAAAGCGGGGCATCGCCGTGGCGTGCCGTGCGGCTTCGGCGGCGAGTCGTTCTCGTCCGCGATGCCGGTCTCCGCGGGCGGGCGCCGATGTCATCTTGGGCTCACGAGTTTACGCGGACCGAGGGTCCTATCCTTTGGGACTTTGAGAACGCGGCATGGCCTTCGACCGTGGCGGCGGCGCGATCGCGTGGCGGGGCTGGAGCAGCGCCCCACACCCGTCGCGCCGCGCCGTCAGCGCCTCGCCGCGACGTCGGACCAGCCCTATTTGGGCGTCTTCTTCTCGATTCAGGCCCATCTTCGACGAGCGAGCGCGGCCTTCCCCGAGCAGCCCCTCGACCACGGATTCACCTCACGGGGGGCGGCGCGTAGCCATCCCATCCCTACCGCTACCCACGGCTCGAAGGGCGGTAGCCGGGAAGCGATCTTGCCCGCTATCTTTGGAGCGGGGCGTCATCAGGGGCGGCATATCCCCGTTCTGGCGCTAATGCTGGCGGTCCGCAAAGCGGACAAGTCTTGGAGGTTACGCATCGACTACGGCGCTCTCAATGCCGCAGACCTCCAAGGATAAGTTCCCCATCCGGTGGTAGGCGAGCTTTTGGATGAGCTCCATGGCGCGTTTCTTCTCCAAGCTAGATCTCCGTTCCGGCTACCATCAAGTGCGGATGCACCACGAGGACATCTTCAAGGCGGCTTTCCGCACTCATCGGGGGACATTATGAGTTCACGGTGATGCCCTTGGTCTCTCCAACGCCCGACAACCTTCCGGGCATTGATGGGCGGCGTCTTGCGCCCGTTCCTCCGCGAGGTTTGTGTTGGTGTTCTTCGATGACATTTTGATCTACAACACTTCTTGGGCGAGCACTGCGGCACATCGCCTTCGTCCTCAAAAGCTCTCGCGACCACCCGGTACACACGGCGTTCCAAGTGCTCCTTTGGGACTCCTCGGTGGCCTACGGGCCCGCGTGATCTCGGCGGGCCGGGGTTGCCATGGGCGCCCGACACCTCCGCGGCGCCTACTCGGCGCGATGCGTTCGCATGGGATGATCGAGCCCGCGGCGCCTTCCGCGGCGCTCAAGGCGCCCTCCGCGGCAGTCGGTTCTCCGGATGCGGGACTTCTCCGAGGAGTTCGTGGTGGATAGCGGCGCCTCGGCTCCGGCTTTGGCGTAGTCTGCACCGGGCGGGGACGGTCGCGGCACCAATGGGTGAGTAAACTTTTCGACTTTGATTTTGCCGTTGAGTACAATCGGGATGCCTCAACACGGTGGCGGATGCTCTCTCCCGCCCGTGGCGTCGGCGACGCCGCTCTACTTCCCGAGGCGGCGGCGGTGGCGTCCCTCTCGGGGCCTTCCCGCCTACCTCGGCGGCGTGCGCCGTGCCACGGCCCGCGACTCGAGATGCCGTGCTCCTCCGGGGAGCGGATTCTGTATGGCGGCTGGCTCCTCGGGGCGCGAGGGCGGTGGCCTCTGTTGGCGCGGTATGCGCATCTTCATCCCGGCGTCGGCGATCCTACGACACCGGGCCGTGCTCTGGCCCATGGTCTTTGGGCATGAAGGGACCCGAAGACACCTTTACCGCTGCGGCGAATTCTACATTCGGCCCGGCGCACCTTGGTCACCGGCGGGCGCGAAATGCGCCACATGCCGGGCCAACAACAAGGCGGCGGCGATCGCGGCCCGGCGGGGCTGCTCCGGCGGCGGAGGTGTCGTCCCAGTGTGGGCGGACATCTCCATGGACTTCATCGAAGGCACGCCTAAGGTGGGCGGCAAATCGGTCATCCTCACCATCGTCGACCGGTTCTCGAAGTACACCTACTTCATCCCTTTGGGTCATCCGTTACCGCGGCGGCATCGGTCGCCCGGGCATTCTTCGATGGCATTGTGCGGCTCCGCGGTTTCCGTCATCCATCGTCGTGTCGGGATCCAGCGTTCACGGGAATGTTTGGCGGGACCTCTTCAAGCTTGCCGGCGTCCATCTACGCATGAGCATAGCCTTCCATCCCCGGCCGGATGGCGGTCCCGGCGTGGTCAACAAGGTCATCGCGATGTACCTCCGTTGCGGCACCGGCGTCGCCCCCGGGCTTGGGTCGACCGGGCTCTCATGGGCGAGTATTGCTACAATAACCGTTTCACTCCACCCCTCGCGCCACTCCATTCGAGGTGGTCTCGCAAAGCCACCACCGCCCATGCTGCCCTCCGCCCCGTTCGGCTCGGATGGAGGCGGCGCCGCCTGGCTCCGCGATCGCGACGAGATCTGGCGAAGGCCAGCGGTGGCCTCATTCAGCCCGCCAGTGGCGAAGAATTACTACGATGCCCACCATCGCGACGTGGGAGTTTGAGGTCGGCGCCTAGGTGCTTCCGTCTCCTCCACCGGACGGCCGCATCCCCGGACCGCGCGGGAAGCACAAGCTCGGTTCTGTTGGGCAGGGCCCTTTCGGGTGGTCGAACGCGTTGGTCGTGTCGCCTACCGCCTCGAGCTTCGGGGGGCCGCATGATGTCTTCCGTGAGCCTCCTCAAGGCGCACAAGGGCGACCCACCGGCGGCTTCGGCGTCTTGCCCGATGCGGGATGGGCGCATCTTGCTGCGCCGGGCGTGCCTTTGCGGTGCGGAACGTCGTGGGTACTTGGCGTGTCTTGATCAAGTGGCGTGGTTTGGCGGATGAAGACGCTACATGGGAGCCTGGATAGCTTCAAGGGAGGCCTACCCGACTTCCAACTTCGAGGGGCGAGCTATTTGACAAGGCGGGGAGAGATGTTATGACCGGCGTGGGATACTCGCGCCGTGGAGGCGCGCGTGGCTGACCACAGCCGGTCAGGAGTTGGGCTCAAGGCCCACGTTATCAAATTATAGGATTATTATTAGATTATTTCTATTTATTAGCAAGAGAGAGCTATATATATTGTAAGACACCTTTTGGAATTAATTAAGCAGAAACAATCTATTGTTTCCGGCTTCCTTAGGGAGCCGGAATTTGCCCTAGTCGGCCTCTCCTCCTTTCCTCTCGCGCAAGCGACAGCAGCGACGGCGCCACCGCGCCATCTTCCTCGCGCTCTCCGCCCTCGCCCTCCAGTCAGCCACACATATAACCTTCGCACCCTCTCCGGTAGGACTACGGTTGCTAACAGATGCTCTGCAGATGCGAAAGCAATGATAATTCTATATAGTTGATAGGCACAAACCAACTAGACCACCCCACTGACAAATCAATAATCGTCAAAGTTACGCAAAACTATAGGAGTTGGCATATAAATTACAGAGTGCAAACAGAAGCCATAAGAATAGCTACTGATATAGTGAATGCTTCTTCTCTATGAATTTTAAAACGTGAAGAAATTTATAGGCTAGGTAGAATTTACCAATTATAATCAGCAGCAGGAAGAAGATTACAAAGAGCCACAGATACCAGCTGCATGCAGGTAACTCATGTAAGATCACTTATGTTTAAGGAAACATGGAACCTTTCTTTAAATATTACCAACCTGATACCAACAACTCTTTTAAACTCATGTTCAACAGCGCGAACCATGTATTTGTGGAAATCAAAATCTGGTTTCCTGGGATAGTGTTTCTGAATGAAAAGAACATACATATGCCCAATTAGCTTCAGCAGAAATACAGGCAGATCTTGTAAAAAACGAATGAGCACAAATGAAACTAAATTGTATATCATACCACGACAAAAAAGCTGATCTAAGTGCTTCATAATCTGATTTACTCACTGAATCATGAAATTGCTTCAAGAATGCAGTCTGCAACATGTTGGATAAAAGTTTCTCTGTAAATTGTACAAGAATGCTCCAGAAACCTCAAAAACATAGAGCATAGTACCATAAACATACATGTATGTGTGATTCACCAAAACAGAACAAAAACAAAACAAAACAAAACTATGTGATCTTGCGAACACAATCTTGCAGGAAGCAGCTCATCACAATAGACTAAAAAGAATATTACACCAGGACACTGGTTGATTGCAGAAATCGGAAACATGAGCAGCAGTTTCAAATATAACATATAAATGCATTTTATGCACATGGTTTATATACTTTTTGGGCCAAGTGTTTTTCATAGCCAAAATCTTAGAAGGAAACAGTCCTATTTCTAGTGAAAAGGCACTATGTGCAAATTGTTGGTTGGAAGTCCTAATGATTAATGTGTTCATGTTCTGTTATTTTAGTGCCTGTTAATAGAAGTTCATATTTCTGTCTTCAGTAAATCTGCTTGTAATGCTAATGAATAGGCATGTATTGTAGTCAAAAGCAATATCCACACTGCATGTTTTGAGATAAACACTGAGCCCTTATGTTAGCAGATAGATTCTACTTAACTGAATTGGGCAATAAGATTGGTTAAGCAGATGACTTACTATCCAGCTTACAACAGCGAGCCTCATCCAAAATCCCTGTGTCCGCCGCGGACAAATTCTTAATGATCCCGATGTCGCACAACAATACTCAGTGGTGTCCCTTGTCCTTCATTCTTTGCTTGCTGTACTGCAACCAATTTTCATCAATGGCAAAACAAAACAGTGAGCTAAGAATATAGAAGTGGTAATACTTCACCCAAAACCTAAAGACAAGAATAGTTCTTTGACACAAAACTTTCTAGTAATAAGTCCAAATGAACACAATCATTTTATCAAGAGATGAAAAAATGATTGGTAATCAGTCTTTAATGCATCAATATCATTCGATCAATGAAAAACTAGGCACTTAATTGACAGCTATTCATGAAATGCCACTTGTTCTAAGATATCACTGGGCTCATGCAACACTGCCTTTTTGTTTGTGGATTATGAATGCAGAACATCCACCAGAAAACTTAACAAGAATAGACAGCAATAAAAGTCACATAATCATTGCAGGATTTGAAGAAAGGGCATGAAGAGAAAGAGATAGAAATGGACAGCCCATCTCTGTTGGACATGAGGAATATCAAATGCCTGAGCACACAGTAATGAACAACTGGATGTGATGATGTTAAAGTGTTTTAAAGAAAGTTCAGAGTAGGAAAAGAAAGCATGTGCGATTACAATCATAACTTAATTTTCTAATCCAATGCTGAAAAGTTGGGAATACATTAATTCAATTGGTGTGTGCAGTTTCAGATAAATTGAGAGGCGTTTGCTGGTTGGGCGCCATGGAGATCAGAACAGTGGCGGAGCTTGAACAAAGCAACAGGGGGCAACCTAAGTGATTGAGCTCTAAAATTCAAGAAACAGTACATAATTTACTAATTAATTTGTGAACAATTTGTTCGGCAAGGGGGGGGGGGGGGGGGGCATGGTCCACCCTAGCCTCAGCTATGCTCTGCATTACCAGGGGCAACCACAAAAGGCACAAAAAATTAGGGGTCTCCAAATGTTGATTACATAAACACTAAGTGTGCATAATTAGCGGCATGATTAGCCCCATGGCCTAGAAGTACAAGACTAGAACTAGAAGCAAAAGCCTCGGCAAAGCCAATAAGTATTAAAGGTCCAAACTTATTTAATTATTTTTATTATCTTGCTATAAATCTAGAATCCATGTATTGTTTCATTCATTAGTTACCTGGTTTTGTTTAAATCATTGTTACAGAATTCATGTATATGTTCTGTGGCTTTTATTGAGGTTTGTATAATAATAACAAAAATATGCTTTGGTTATATGAATTTTCAAATTTTAGGGCCCATATTTTGCATTTCGCATTTGGCCAGGGCCCTAATTTCCTAGAGAGACGCCTCTATATTCACTTGTATCTTCAATACCACAAAGCTAGCTGGAAAGAGCCAATATTTTTGCTCTGCATTATGTATTCAAGGAAATTATCATAAAATGCATATTTGTGTAACAAAATCTTGGGAACCTACAAAGTATCTTTTAATATTAAATAAAGGAAACAAGAAGATAGGTGAATGGCGTACCCTTCTCCTGTACTTCTCTGCAAATTTCTGTTTCCCAATGCTTCCACTTTCTCATCTAACAAATTTTAGCAACTGTAAGTTTATTGCCTACAAACACTATCATAGCAACACAAATCTATATTCACAGATATACCTTGGCCCCACCAAGTAACACTGTTGTAGCAAGAGAACACAACATGGACTAAACCAAGTACAAATATGAAAATGTGAAGCTGATGTAATGCCTCCAGTGATAGTAAGGGAACATCACCCTGAAACAGATCAGGCCTATTGCTTTCACTATGTTCATTCTTGAAAACATTTTGCACAACACTACTTTACATTGTTTGAAATGACAGAAAACCTATGATCCAACATGCTAGACTCATTTAATATATGAAAATATGATATACCCTAACCTTTTTCTTGCAAATTTTGGCTCCTTCTGCAACTGTGTGGTTGCCTCTCTTGCATGGAAGCATGAAGGCAGTAGAAGTTTCTGGAATGCAAATACTAACAATAAAGCCTTGGGAGAGACTCAGGATGAAAGAAATGAATCCGAGAAGCATTAGTTCTGCAAGCATAACCATAGAACCACATTAGACAAAAATAAAACAAAATAATGCAAAGCCACAAATTGAAATTGCACCACGCCCTTGGGCATGAAAACATATCCAACCACTTGCATTATTTCCTTCAGCTATGCTGTTTTTATCTTTATTATACTCTTTGTTAATGAAATCACACACAGTTCTCCTACATAGTTCCAGATATCTAATCAACTAACAAAATCTCCATGCTATACCAGGCAATGCTTTTATTTAGTGCTTTTCAGTTGACAATGCACAAAGATGGTCCAGTGATGGCTCTATGGATATTGATAAATTTTCACAGCAATCAAGATCTCCCAAGAATACTACCTTCTTTTTAGTCTCTGTAGAGCTGAAAACAGTGCTTTCTGCTCTTTATGCTTCAGATACTGCACGAGTAAAAGGTGAAAAAAGGCAAGAGGTCACCAAATAAAATACGCTGAATATTCAAATTGCCATTTCAATGGAGTTTTCTTAATTAAAAACAATAGTCCTTCAACCCGAAACAGCAGCCAGCTTTTTTTTAGGGGACGAAACAGCATCCAGCTATGTGGAGCTTACTGAATCATATGATAGTTAGGAAGATAAACAGAAATAGATGCTAATAAAATTGCCTTGCCGAAAGGAAAAATGACATGATGGGTGAATGGACAAATTTTAATTCCCACTTCATAATTCACCCCCACAGATACTATACAATATGAGCCGTGAGTTGTAGCTTACCATGCTAGTTATCTAGTTCCTCCATTCCAACATGTAGGTTGTTTTGATTTTGTACTAAGGCAAACTTCACTTTTGATCAGGTTTATAGAAAAAATATATTAACATCTACAATACCAAATAAATGCAATATCAAGACCTATTTCATGGTGGATTTAATGAGACTAATTTGATGCAATTTTTCTATAAACTTGGCAAAAGTTAAAAATGTTTGACTTAGGACAAAATTAAAACAACCTACAATTTGGAATGGAAGGAGTAGGTTCCAAACTCCAGTTTCCCTTTAGAAGGAGGGGGAAACTTCAGGTGTAAAGCAGCCACACAGGCTAGGCAGAATCCCACACTCTCCCCAAATTCAATAACCTCTAAAGCATGTCAATCGTCTCCATCATCATAAGTTGATCAATTTAGCTAGAACTGCTAAGCGCTAACCAGCGGCCAGATATGGCCAGCGCAAGCTTGTGAACCGAGACCGATGGCAGGCAGAAAGGAGCACGTCGCCCTGATTCCCATCAAGTGAAATCCAAAACTCTTGTTATTCTATTCTATCAATCAGTACATTCGCCGGGTTTTCGTAACCAGATCCAGCTAACTGCGCAGAAACGGCGCATCCGCCCGCATCGATAGACCACGCACCTTGCCAAGGTAGTGGAGGAAGCGCTCGGCGGCGAGAGCGATGGAGACGACGACGAAGCATACGATGGCCACCACCCAGGTGGGCGTGAACGCGACCTCCTCCTCCTCCCCCATGGCTCCTCTTCTTCTTCCAACAGCTGCGGCTTCTGATGCTGCCGGCGCGTCCTGGCTCCCGCTGGCGGCAGCCCTACACAACCATTGGTCGGCTAGCGAATACAAGACAAAGCCGCGGCGGTTAAAGCGGCGGGCGCACGCGACTGCCGAGCGGCCGCGGCGGCAAGCAAGGAATCGGCGTGCCCGCCGCGCCTCCTGGTTGCCTCCCGCGCGCGGCCACCCGTCGGATTCCATCCCGCGCTCCCGCAGTGGGAACGTACGGGCCTACGGGGTAGGGGGGCAGTAGGCGGAGTTGCTTTTGCTTCGGCCACCGGCCTTCTCCTCCCCTGACGGCGGCGCCCGATGCCCATGGCAACGGCTACCTCCCCGTGCTGGCGGCGCGTGAGGCAAAGGTGGTCCGGACATGGCCTTCGCTGCGTCGACAGGCCCAAGCGAGATTGGAGGACGGTCATTTGGAGGCTTCACGGCCCAGGCGTGGTCTGCGCGTCGGGCCGATAGAGTGGGCTTGCAGGTTGGGATTCGCGCGGGAGCCCGTTGACGTGTTTTTTTTCCATACAACTAGCAAACATACTTAAAACTCCCTCAAAAAAAAAAAAAAAAAAAAAAAACATACTTAAAAAAAAAAAAACTGTTCCCCTTGAAAGCGAAAGCAAACATACTTGTACATTGCAACGGAGTATTCAGCTTATTACATGGTTATTACTTGGCTCCCCCTCTACCGGTGCAATGGTCATCATCTTCCTCCTTCGTCCTTGAAGGTGTCGTAGAAAAGCCGATATGTTGTTGATGGTGATCCCCTGTGGCTTGGGCGTCTTCATCCGCTAGACATTGGGTCAACCCAAAAAACTTGTTCAAATAAACCCGTAATTTCATTTCACATAATTTGAGTTGGGAGAGAAGTGAACTAGAATGAAATGTGGCTATAATCAGTTAGCTAACCAAAAAAACACCAGTGGGTATCTATCTACTTGCATTCTAATTATATATTGCTGCTCTCTCCGATAGGATGGTTGAACCGTCAGCTTTGTACCGCCTCTTGTTAACATTGAAGCTTGTGCCGGTGAAGCATGTCGTCATCCTTGCCCTCATGACATCACTGACATGGAGCGCCTCCTTGGCCTTTTGCTCCTTTTCCTATGCACAAGGTTCTTAGAGCAAGTATTATAAGGTGATGTAAGCGGTAGTAAGAGATGACACATCATTTTTGTCTTGAGTTGGAGGAAAGAGAAGAGGAGAGAGAGAAAAGAGATGGGTCATGTTAGGGCATGTACATAGAACCTCGAATTTATCATACGGTCGGATATAAAGACAACTTATACAACCCCGCATTTAGGATCCGTCTATAAGCTATTTAATGTTGTGCGTGTATCTTAAGATCAACTAAGAATGTATTTGTGTATGCCATTGTGTGGCTATTTGATAGAATAATATCAATGAAAAAATAAGAGCATGATTACAATATTTTTTAGGAACCATTAAGATAGCATTTACAGCAACACGTTCACGTTCAGATAGCCTCTGCAAAGCTTCTGGCATGATAGGAGCACAATCGAGCACATTCAGATAACAATAACAGCAACACGTTCAGGTTCACATTCAGATAGCGACAGTCACGTTCATTGCAACAACAAAAAAAGAAAAAGGGTCACTCTGTCCTGTTTTGCTCAACCTGAATTCACAGATTGTTTTGCTGAACATTCAGTCAACAAATGGATAAGATAGGATAACATCTAACAAAATTCAGATATGACTTCATGTCGCCTCCATCGGGACTTGATATCAACACTTGGCTGCAAGATACATTCAAAAAAAGTTTTCAGAGATTGCATGCCACACCCAAACTGTACAGCAAAGCTAAGAGATACAGCCACAAGGCAAAGAACTACGGTTGCCATAGTATGCCACATAATTCAAGAACTACGGTTCACAGGTATAATTCAAGATGCAAATAATAGCAGGTAGCATTCAGATAGGAGAAAAATAAAAAGGTTCACAGGTTCACCTTTTCAATCAGTTTCAGGGAAAAGGGCCTTCATAAGACACTTCATCATACTAATTTAGTTCACTAACACTAGTGACAGATTCAGACATAATCATTTGCATCAGAGGTACAAGTCATGAGCTAGTAGGCATTGAACCAGCTAGAGCAAAAAGGAACACTGTCAAACCATGTCAGTACAAATAACAAACAGATAGTTTGAATACATATTCACATTCAGATACTTCCTTGATTTAGAAGTTTACAAATAAATTTGACAGTCATGTCAGTATAAAGTGAATGCAAAATGGTATACACAGACCAGCCATTTTCTATCGATAAAGGAGATCTTGTGCATAAATGGTATACACTAGTACATAATTTTTAGTACGTCTAATTCAGTAGACAGTATTTGACAGATTCAGTAGAGCGTATGACAAATTCAGTAGACAATATTTGACAGATTCAGTAGACAGTAGACCAATCATCATTGATACTAAATCCAAATGAAAATGTACTGCTAGCTACCATTGAGATGAATCTGTCCACGCTTGAACTAGTACATAATTTTCAGAGTGGCATTTGTTCTCAATATACCACAAATCACTGCAGTGGTATGCAGGTATAATTCAGAACTGCTGGAAGTGAGTCAATACCATGATCCAGGAGAAGAGAGATCACTGCCGGTCCCATCAAACCAAGCTGGAGACGTTGAAGTAGAGAACGGAAATCCTCCACTGGATCCATCAATGGAGAAAGGCATCGTCGCTGCTGAGCCTGGGGTGGCCGTCGCCGCCGTCAAGCCGGTACGGCCTGGGGTGGCCCTTGCCGCCGCCCAAGCCCGCCGCCACCTAGGGTACGGCCTGGGGTAGCCGCCGCCGCCGTCGTCGTCAAGGATCCCTTCTTCTTCCTGCCTCAAGCCGACATCGACATCTTGGGTGTGAAATCGGAGACGAGGAGAGTGCGAGGTGGAGATGGATGAGGCGGATTGGGGAAGTGACGGACCGGAGAAATATGGCGGGTGGAGAAGGATTTGGCGCGTAGAACTCCCCCAGCGCGCCATCGCCGATTGCCGCTGGATCCCAGCTTGCCGTCGCCTCGAGTAGACGAACCGCATAACGGTGCCGCGTCGCCTACTCCACCTCGTGAACGGGACGGAGCCGCCTCCTCGCGACGACGGAGCGCCCGCCTACTCCGCCTTCGGGGGGGGGTTTCGTAAAACATCATCACACGTGACGGGATAAAGACGCCCGTTGTACATGCCCTTAGCTTACAAAACGACTGATACACGTGTTTCTAGGAACTCTGTGAGAGAAGGAGGTGGGCCTAGTATTAATGATTTAGCCTGTGTTCAAGCCAAACCACTATATGTGTGGGGGTTAGGGTCAATGTTGTATGTGACATGGCAAAGTCATACAGCCTGCTGATAGGTTGTATTATTAGCCATGCTCTTATACGATGTGGTAAGGACCACTGCAACATCCTCACACATAAACTCGAGCCACTGGTAACCAACTTTGTGAAACCCTTTCATTATGTCATAGATTGCCCCCAATCCCACACTACCACACACACACACTCCTACAGAATGCACTGGCAGTGAACAGTTCTTACGAAGTAACTTAACACGAGAGACACAATGTTTCACATGAGCTCATCTAAACATTGGCGAAGCTAGGGGTCCGTCCCTGCACAAAAGTTTATCCCCCTCTTAACCTCGTTGCTAATCACATGCTATTAAGCAAGATGACCCCCTTTTTTGAGAACAAGCAAGATGACCCCTCATGAGTAAAAAATACACCACACTTCTACCTTCTAAGGTTGGGTTACAATAAGGGTGTGTTTGGTTGCACTTTACCAACAGGTTTTGCCAACTAAATCGTGCTAAGAGTCAGTCAAAAAAAAAATCGTGCTAAGAGAAGGAAAAGTTGAGAAACAGAGCCCGCTCCTCGTCTTCAAATCTACAGGCCTAGGGCGAATTTGCCCCCACCATGGGCAGAGGGAGAGGTGCCCGAGCCGGCGTAGGCAAAGGGAGATTCCAGACATAGTGGTGTCGACGACCCTCTCTTTAACACTTTTCTCCATCTCACTGACGTGCACGGTAGCTTACAGGACGAGACACTAGTAAATATCCGTCATCGTTACGATGAACGCCATGTCACAAATAAGGGCCAGCAAGGATCTCGCCCGCCTTTGTAGCCAACATTGGCATGGACAGAGTAACCGCCCGGCAGGCCTTCGCGCTTTCGCCTTGGAGGAGACATGGCGTTAAGTTGGAGAGAGAAGAGATGAGAAATAAGAAAGTAATACAATAAAGGAATAAGAAAAATGAGAAGGGTATTTTTGACATTTTATTATTTTTATCGACTATGGAAAGTTATTGTACCAAATATTTTTCTAATAAGAAAAAGATTTGTTTCACCAGAAAAACTATAGCTGGAGTTATTTTTTCGACTAAAACTAGAGCTCTATCAAACACACCCTATGCCTAAACCAGCCAACTATGACCCCACTTAGGAATATAAGTCAACCCACTATGACCCATTGTACCACTTAGGAATGCTTCTGCAAGCTTGTTTTATATTTAACCATGTTTTGTATTCCTATTCCAAACTATGCTAAAGTTAAGTTGATCTAGAATGGACAGAAGGCTTCTGCAAGCTTGTTTTATATTTAACCATGTTTACTTGTCCAAGTTATGAATGGACAGAATGCTTATGTCTATTGAGACGATTATCACATATTCCTATATATATATATGCATCTAGCTAAGAATATTATTTTTTGGCATATGCTCAAATCCTAAGGACGTCCGCAATGGTAATAGCTAGTACTAGCTATAGTCTGCTGATGTGGATGTGAGAGACAAGAAAAAAAACTATTTTACACTACTAGACCCACATGCTTCTCTCACATGTTCTTGGGCTACGTGAAATAGATCAGCTATTTGCTCGCTAGTGATTAGGCCATCCTCAATGGAAGGTTTCACCTCCCGCTTTCCAAGAAATGAAACATTGATATGAAATGGGTCACTCTCACAGTGTAAAGTTTCATCACGAAGTTTTATAGCTTATTTTACTATTTTTGGGTGCCACCCGCCCTGTCTTCTCTCTTCCCGGCTTCCTCCTCTTCCACGGCCATACCGCCGCATGGCAGTCCCTCGAATCGCAGCCCCGCTCAAATTGAATACTAGCACTTTCGACTATATCGTACGGATCACCATGGCAACCTTGACCATCGCGATCGAATCGAATCTAATACATAGTAGAATCGCAGCGCCGCGGCCAATGCCCCCACCGGGCGCGCCGCCAGCCTCCGCCGCGGGCTCTGCCCGGCTACCGCACCAGCACGTGCTCGCCAACGACGACAGCGAGACCGGCTCGTAGCCCTGCACGGTAGGCGCTGCTGCCATCACGCGCTGCACGTGCCCCGCGGGCGGACGGCCTCGCGTCAAGCTTTCGCGAGCTCGCTGCTCACGGAGCTCACGCGACGGCGCGCGCAGCCCGGTGGACCGGCGCCGCCCGAGGAGCAGCCTTGCACGGTGGAGCGGCGCGGTGGACACGCGACGAAACCCGCGATGAAACTCCAAATCCGCCTCAACGCAAGTTTCGTACAGTTTCCGACGTTTTGGAAAGGGTGCCCAAACGTTTCATCCCCATGAAACTTTCTCATTCTCTCCACCCCATTTCAAAGATTCTCTTTTAGCTGATATAGCGCCCTATTTAATGTGCACGACACTCCCATAAAATCCCCATTAAGACTGGCCTTACTCTCTCTCCTACTTTTGCGTGCCACGTCGATCTAGCTAACTAAATAGCATCTAACTAAATAGCTAGTTGTTGGGACGCCCTAACTCGGCTCCTGCATATATTTCTCGGCCTTAGAGCCACACATGAGAATAAGATATACATACACATACTCTCTCTATACTAAAAAAGAATGTACCTTTTCAATGAGTCAAATTTTGTAATGCTGAGAAGATTTCTAGAAAATAGTATCAATATTCTTCAAATATGTTTATTATAAAAACATATTTCAATACTAACAGAATGATACTTATTAAACATTATATAAATACTAATATTTTTATATACTCTCTATTTTACAATTCTAAAACGTTTAACCTTTTTAGTTACACTAGGATCATGCTTGTGCGTTGCAACGGGACATAATTCTTTTCATGTTGACCTAGCTAACATGTGTGGTGTTTTTTCCAAAAATTGTCGTCCTTATGGGTGTTATAATTCTTTCTTGTTGACCTAGCTCACAACATTCCATTTCAAACCAATCATCAATATTACATGAGTTCTCATGAAGCATAAATGATTTAGTCCTCCCTGAAACCTAAACCAAATTGGAATCAAGACATATCATCCCTTTTCGCCGCCATGCAAGGCTTATGCCCATATGTTATAGGGAGCAAACCGTTAAACTAAAGCAGTACAATAAAGCATGACACCATATATATAAAAACTCAAAAAAATATAACTAAAAATACACATTAAGCACAATTGTCCATGACATGCTTAAGACAATTGAAGGGAGACAATTCTTGACGGTGTAGGATAGATAGGAGCAACGAATATGAGACCGAGAAAAATTAAAGCTGCCCAAACATAAGATATCTTGCATATTGACGAAATTAGTGGTGCCCAAACCCAAATATCTTGCATGTTGCCCAAACGCAAGGAAGGTAATCATGTTCGGTTCTTTTGCATACATAATGGAAGAAAAAAATAAAACCACAACTATCGTGGTAGATAAATCATGTTCTGTTCTTTTGCATGCAAGGAAAATCATAACCGCTTGATAAAAGTAGTTTCCTTTTTTATGGATGGAGCGCTAGCGTTGTGATTGTCGCAAGGGCCAGGTCCTGAGGTCCACCGCATACTGGCGTGCTAGCATGCAAACCGCCCGGGGTTGTCCCGGTCAAGCATGTGGGGAGCGAGCAGGAGCGCCGGGCAGAGCGGCGGGCAACGCATGTCGCCCCGCCGGTAGAGTCTCGCTTTAAGTGTTTTTAGCATGCAAACCGCCGGGGTGTCTTGGTCAAGCATGTGGGGAGTGAGCGGGAGCGCCGGGCAAAGCGGCGGGCAACGCACGCCGTCCCGCCGGTAGAGTCTCAGTTTCGTGTTTTTAGTTGTTGGATTGGAAATAGTGTCTATGATATTTAGATACGTTGCAAAAACAATGCCAAAATATCTTATAATTTAAAATAGAGGAAATATTTAAAATACTTTGTTTCGTTAAAATATTCTTAAAAAAAAACTTTGGAAATTGGCGTCTTTTTTGGGACGAAGGAAGAAGTACAAATGACACGTGTCGTGTGGGAGAAAGCTCAGTCACTTTATTATAAATTCCCACTCTTCCTTGTTACTTGCTTCTAACATGTTATTACCCATAGTAAACTCTTCAAGATTTTGCAATCTGTCCAATCCAGAAGGAACAGTTCCGATAAAAACTATTGAATCCGACATAAAGATCCTGGAGCCTGGAGAGATTGGTCAATGACAATGGAAGAGTTTCAGTAAATCGGTTTCCTCCAATCACAAGCTGTTGGATGCTGGGAAGGCTTTTCCCCAGGTCAAATGGTAGACAGCTATGGAGCTAGTTGACAGACACAGAAAAGAGATGAACAGATGATAGGTTGTACATGGAAGAAGGGAGCAAACCAGAGAGATTGTTATCAGATAGCTGAAGCCACTTGAGATATGGATTGTTGCCGATGCCCACAGGGATTGGTCCCTCAAGGAAGTTGCTTGTCAAGGGCAGGACGGCCAGCTGGGAAAGGTTCCCAAGAGACGACGGGATGGTTCCGGTAATGCTGTTGTTGTCCAGTGATAGAACCGAGAGCGCCGGCAGGTTGCCAATCTCGGCTGGGATGCTTCCCTGCAGGCCTTTGCTGTCTTGGATGACAATCTCATGGAGGCTGATGCAGCGGCTGATGCTACTTGGGATCATGACTGCTTGGGATGACACTAGTGAGCGTGTTTTGCATCAGGCAAAGGCGTCGAGACGTCTGAGGGAGCCGATGCTGGCAGGGATCTCGCCTTGGAGGCTGTTGTAGCTCAGCTCGAGTAAGCGCAGCAAAGTGAGGTTGCCGATGGCGGGGGAGATGGTGCCGGCGAGCCCCTGGGAACTGAGGTTTAGGGCTACCACCCTCCACTGGTGCCTCCTGCTGCAGGCGACGCCCTCCCAGCTGCAGGTGCTCTGGTTCCACGAGTTCAGCACGCTGGAGTGGCAGATCTTGGCCTTGAAAGCCACAAGAGCTCTCTCGTCGTCGCCATGGCCCGAAGAATTCAAGGCTGCTGAACTGGGTGTCGCCGCGGCGAGATCGGCCAGGAGCAGGCTCAGCGAGAACCTGCAGGCTCTTAGTCTTAGAGCAGGTACAATAAGGCCACGTCACTTGGCTTATAGCCAAGACATGTCACCACAATCCTAGTTGGAAGAAAGAGAAATGGTGAGAAAGCCTCAGCTTGGCGTCACATGCAGCGCCGAGCGCTTGCACGTTTGCCTAGGCTGTAGGTCCCGCCACTATCACTTGCTCTCTCACGTTTGGCCACGAGATGGCAAGCTGCGTGTGTGAGAAATTGTTTGGACCAACGAAGTGAAGATACGGTGGGTCCTATGTAAATAAAAATATAGATAATAATAGAAGAAGAGACTAGCTTATTGTATGGGTTGGCTATTAAGCTCGGCTGCTAATTACGTGGCTTGGCTTATAGCCAAGCTTATTGGCCTTGCTCTTAGGAGTAGCATGGCCGGCGGTGGTGGCTTTCGGTTAATTTCTTACGCGGTGCAGCAGAGCTTGGTTTCTTTTCATTGGCCGACTATGATATGCGTTGGCCGTAGGCCGTAGCGGCTAATCATTTTGTATATAATAATATATATCCTTGCTGTCTGTTATGCAGTGTGTGGTCTATGCTGAATGGAGACTGGAGTTGGTGCCCTGGAGTTGTTTAGTGCTTCTATTGATGCAAAAGTTTTTTTTTTTTTTATACAAACCGCTGCCCATGTCCTCCATGTCTCCAACCCAAGAAGTCACAGATCAACACGGAAGGAGGATGGAGAGCATACCTGGGAGACGGCGGGGTTCCCTTCTTGAGACAAAGCCTTCTCGTCAGGGCCCGCATGGGGAGTAGGAGGAGCCGAGGAGGCGCAGGCGCCACCGCTTGGACGCGGCGAGGAGCGGTGGAGGTCCTATGCGAGTGGCGCTGTATTTTTTTTAGTCCCCGACGAATGGCGTGTACTTTTTTTTTAGTAAAGTAGGGGTCAAAATAGTTCAAACGGGTCTAAACAGGGACTAATAGGCTCGCCGACATATGGGGCCCACATTTTAGCTCCATCTGCCACCTTTCTCATGTGCATCCGACGCATGGACGGGGGACAGGGGCGCCACGGCACCGGCCGGCGAGTGCGACGAAAACAACATTAGGCGATGGTGCGGCCCGAGGCCGACGTGGCAACAAGAATCGGCGGCGCCACGCTCACCGCCCCATATGTCGGTGAGCCTATTAGTCCTTGTTTAGACCCGTTTGGACTATTTTGATACCCGAATAGAGTTTAGGGACCTAGATAGTCGCTTTCGAGAGTTTAAGGACCAGGGATGACACAACAAGACAAGTTTGAGGACCGCCAAAGTGTACTTTACTTCTTTTTTTTGTTGAAACCGAGTGGCGCCAGCTTGAAGAGGACAACGTCGGAGCGGTGGGAGGCGCTGTGCGGAGCCGCGAGCCTCCGATGTGGGCGCGAGAGGGGTTGTGGGCAAGAAAGAGGCCCCGACCCCAAGCGGGATGGGTGCACGCGGTGGGTGCGGGAGGGGGGATATTTTGGCGAAATTAATTTTTGGGCCTCTAGAGTTCAAAATGGCAAATTTTTGGATCCAAATGTGTTTAGATGCATTTGCCAAAATATATGGAATAAAATGCCAAAACATAGAAAAAGAGAAAATTAAACAGCCCCTTTAAACGCGCGACTTTACACGCCAACATCCAACAATACTGTAGCTAGTCTACCTTTAGTCGTTGCGGTCCCTACTCCCAAGACAATGGCCATCAATTTTCAGAACAGCGTGTTGGACCTGTCAGAATAATAATTTGCTAAAAGAGAGTCAAAGCACAGGCCCACCGCTTTAATTGCGCCTCCTCCACCAACCTCCCAGCCGTCGACGAGGATGACTCTTCCGCGTGCAAACGCCCGCAGGATGCCGCATCATCATGCATTTCATGCCACGGACTGACTGCAGCGGCAACGCTAAACACATACTGGAGGAATACATAGCGGACCAAGGCGCCGCAGCGAGGTCCTATATGCGGTCTGCAACGCCAAGCGGGTCCGCTATTCCCGGGCCGAATAGAGGACGTCCGCTATCCGCCGTGCAGCCCCACCACGCCTCCCCATTCGGACGCTCCAACCTTATGCACTGGACGCACCTCTTCATGCATCACGTGAGAGTCCGTGAGCTCCCGAGAGCCGAGAAAACGCGACCGGACGCGTCCTCTCCTCTCCGCTCGAGCCGCCGGTGATTCACACATGCACCACCAGACGCCGTGTTTGGGTACCACACTGACATGTCGGTGCTTAGGGTGACGATGACCCAACAAACGAGCAACACCTAACGCACTGCGGAGTTCACACCATGCGTCGTGCACCTGAAGCCCATGTCTTGATTTATTGTTCGCGATCTTCTCTTTGAGCTTGGTTTCACCTTCATGCTTGGACTTTGCTTGATCCTTGGGGTCTTTTCTTGAGCTTCTAAGGTCTTGTTTGAGATGTTGATCATCAAATCACCATGTTGCCTTCGTCCCAAGTCATGTTTGCAACCTATGAAACTACAAAACAAACACTTGTAAACTTATTAGTCCCATTTGGTCATGTTGGTCATCAAACACCAAAATCCAAACTAAAATGGGTCGAGGTCCATTTTACTTACGGATTTGCCGCCACCAAATTTACCTCGAGCGTAGAAGTTGAGAAATTGCTTCACTAACCTATCCCGATGGATGTGTCTCGGAGAGACGAATCCAATGGTGCTAGCCTCGCCACCGGAAAGTTCACCGCCGAGCTACGGCCCGTCAAAGCGCCGCCTCTACTTCTGTATCTATGACATGCGGGTCCAAATTGACCATGGGGCCCAGTAGTCCGCCCCTCTAGGTGTGCTAGGCTGGGTGCGCGTAGCTCTTTTAGAATATGACGCGTGGGTCCCACTAGATTGAGGATGAGATATAAAGGATGGATAGGTGCGGGAGAAAGTGGTATAGAGAAGAGAATCTCGATTACCAGGACGGAATATTCCTTTTAGAGGATGGATTTAGAGTATGACGAGTGCGAATAGCCTCAATATACGACAATTCGATCTGGTGCCTCGTCACTATGGGCACATTTAACCGAGAACCGAACCAAACCGAAATAACCGGAGCCGAAACCGAAAGAACCGGAACCGATGAATTCGGTTATCAATTCGGTTCCTGTTTCCTAGGAACCGAAATTAGTCAGGTTAATTCGGTTCTGAGTAAGCGCCACGCACCTACTCCGTACTCGCCCATCCACATCCTCGTGCCTCCCTACCCTTCAACTTGCCTTTACACTCGGCAGAGCCGGCGAGTCGCCCCTCAGCTTCCACCCGCCTAAAGTCTGTGACCACCCACAGCTGCTTCTTGTGCTTTTGCCTGAAACTCAAGCCGCCGCCGCACCTAGAGTTCAAAGACAAGCGGCGACCAGCTCGCTTGAGGCCTCTCCGCCACCGCCGCCGCCTGCCTAGAGTCCAGCACCGGCATCGACTGCTTGGAGTTGTCCCCACCACCGTTGCAGCCAGTCTAGATCTGGGGTCGGCGGTCGACTGCTCTGTAGTGATTTTTAGGTTCTTTTTTCACAACGAACGTGTTCATTGTTGACACTACTTAGCACAATCACTAAATACCAATGGCGCCAAATAGCGTTGGTATTAAAATTACTTTTGCCACTAATAAACTAGTCATGATTCAATTACCTATACTTCTAATTGTGAGATTAGGTTGTCATCCCTAACTATGAAACTAGAAATATATATATGGCATAAACATTATTCTATAAGACTAGGCGAAAAATAATATAAAGATAAAATAAATAAATAAGTAACATAGGTTACGTAGTTTTACGATAATTATACCAATTGTAGCATTTCACCTAGAGTATTACTAGGTTATCATTTATATTCTACTACTAGGAAGGTCCAGTTATAACCGAAATGCATAGTATTGATAACTCCTCTATACTATGAAACAAGAATAAACCAATAATGAATAGCTTCTACTCAATAACGAGGGTTATGTCACAATTAAGATAAAGATAAATATAAAGATATATATGATAATAATGACACTAGTAGAGAAGCTCACATCGATGACAAAATGCTTTCGTCACGTAAGATGCCAAATTAGTCATTGAAAATCTTCGGTGATGAATTAGTGACGAATTTGAAATCGTCATAGAACGAAAGCGTCACATTTGATGCACCATGACGAATCATGAAATTTCGTCACGAAGTGTTTTTCCCATGACGAACAAACATTCGTCATGGAACAACTCATCTTCTATGACTAAAACAAAACGTCACTAATTTTGTCATGGAAGTGACTCGCCACGTGGCGCCACCTATCGAGTTCCACCCGGGCCCACTTACATCTAACACTCGGGCCCAATTACATCTAGCAACTCTCTAATAAATAAGATTGTCCTCAAACACGAACACAAGTTTTTTTTGACACACTTTGTTCTCACTCATGCGCATCCAGGAAGAACTTCCCGGTCGGTCACCCATCCCCAAATTTCTATAAGCCAAGCACGCTTAACTTTAGAGTTCTTTGGATTGGGGCTTCCTGGAAAGAAGTTGGAACTTGTTGTAATGAGTATTCTATCAATCTTATTAAGCCCTAAGCTAGGATATCACATGCTCTCCCCTTCGGAGGCCTCGGTGGGACCACGGTGGGGCGCCCACCGTGGTGGCCCACCAATTTTGTTCTATGGGACCAAGGTCGACGTGAAATGTCAGGTGGTCGTAGGGCCACTACGGCGTGGGTCCAAGGTAGTGGGGCCCACCTGTGGTCTACGCTTATGCAGTTAGTGAGATCGTGGTCGTAGGGCCCAGATTGACGTGGAAGGCACGTGGTCGTAGGACTGCGCCCAAGTATGGTGGCCCATCGATTCTATCTAGAGAACCAAGTTGGTGGGGCCCACAATGACGTGAGTGCCATGTGGTAGTGGGACCACTTCATCGTCAGACCATGGTGGTGGGGTCCATGTCACCACGTGGACTTGCGATGCCACATTGTTATGTGGTTCTATCCCGGTGGGACGATGGTGGTGGGGCCCCGGTTGACGTGGAACACCACGTGGGAAGGGGACTAGTACAGTGTGGGACCACTATAGTGGGGTCCTCGTCGATGCTGGTGGGACCGTGGAGGTGGGGCCTGCATTGATCGGAATGCCGCGTGGGCTTACAATGTGGGACCGTTGTAGTGGGGTCCACATCGCCACGTCGGCCGTAGTGGGACCATGGTACCAACATGTGGGACCCAGGGTCGGACCCACACATGTGGGACCCATATTGGTGTTGAAGCATGGACATTATTGTTTTGTGACGATGAGTATGTTGTTTTGTGATGAAAGTTTACATTCATCATTGGTTCCCATGGGATAGAGGTGGAATGATTATCTATGACGAATGGGTTTATTGTTTTGTGACGCTCTATTGCTTTTCGTCATTATTTTTAGCGGCTTGGCTCCGTCACTCATGATCTGTGATGAATTTACAAAATTCGTCACTAAAAACTACAGATTGCATGACGAAATTTTAAATCGTCACAAGAAAATCGTCATAGAAGATCATATTTCTACTAGTGTGATAATGATAAATATAATAATAAATACGTTGATCAAGCATCATAATGATAAAATAGTCAACAGTATTCTAGTCTAAGAACTAACATAGAATAATATAAGAAAAACTTACTAATGAGTAACTATCATCACAAGTTATGGTTTACTATAATTAGTGAACATCTAGCTATCATTGTTAGCATCATTACTTCATATAATACTTAAGGAACATCAACTAAGAAGGATCTAATAATAATATGTTCGCCTTTGACACGACACACGTTCTGTTCACTATATGCGGAGGGAGGACTACAGAGGACTTTAGCATCATTACTTCATATAATACTTAAGGAACATCAACTAAGAAGGATCTAATAATAATATGTTCGCCTTTGACACGACACACGTTCTCGCTGCTTCACTATATGCGGAGGGAGGACTACGAGAGGACTTAATAGGGCATTACCCCTACGATCTACCACGACTTAGCATGTAGCGGGCATTTGCAGATATAACATATCTAAACACCATGCTTACATAAGTTATAACACCTATCTTACACGTTATAAGATGAGGGCTATACAATCCTAAGTATGAAATCCATAACAAATAACTAACTCTACTAGACATATTAAAGCAAACAATAAACATTGCAATAGATAATATAATAAAGATAAAGCACAATGTCACAAGTAAACTTGAGTATAAAATATCAAAGGATATAAAAGTACCTATAGAAAACCTTGATAGAATCTGAAGTCTAAGCCTTCTTAGACTTGATCTCCTTCTAATCTACTACTATGTAGCTAATCTCTCTAGAACTAAACTACTCAAGAACTAGGGTTTGTGGCTCGGATGACTTGATCTCCGAAACTCGATAATGATCTACGAATTATCGATATCTGAATTAGGGTTTCAGGGGGTTGTCTGCCCTTGCTTATATAGCCTCTTGGGATGAATCTCAGCCATTGGATCAAACCGACTTAATTGGACGGCTTAGATTGGATCTCATGGTCGGTTAGTAGAATACTCCAGAAGCTGGACACGTGGCGTGCTTGGATAGGGGCGGCCGCCTGGCCCTTGGGGGTAGCAGCCCTGGCTGACTGCCAGGTGGGCCCCGGCTTCAGCGTGGTGTCTTCTAGATCCTTCCAATTTGTACTAATGGTCGTGATTCGAAATGTTAATTTGTATGTAGCCATTCCTTGGTATTTTCTCTCAAAATGCATCACATGTGCACCAGCCAAACCATTTCAGCATGTATGGCATCTACAACAAGTTGAAGTTAAGATTCGAAACAACAAAAAAGCAAGAGAAATTCAGATACCATTCCCCAAGTAACTCTCACAAACTTATTTTTGTGAGAGAAAACTGCCTCCCAAGAGAAAAATCGGATACCATTTTCCCAACAATGTCTGCAACTGCCTCTCAAGTCTCAACAGCTCTGCAGCAAGTTGATTGATGTCATCATTATTGTCAAGGGCAGTAGGATGAAATCCACAAGAGCTTCTTGAAAACTAAAAACAGAATATATTAGACATGAAGTAATGTTATCAAGCAAAAAAATAGTTCTACAAAACTATTAACCCAATACATGTAGAGGTAAAACCATGATGTAAAAAATAGTTCTGTAAAAACATTAGAAACATCATCATCAAATTTTAAATAGTTCTGAAAAGTTTCACTAATTTATCTCCCTAAATTAGAACAGGGTACTCTGTCATGACTGTTTCATCCAAAGACACATGCTTCAACATTTGATAATTATGTATTGCTACTTTTGAGTTCAAACCTAAGATGTTTCAAAGTAACAGCTTGTGTGATAACCCATTGCAGAATTACTTCTATGTAATAAGTTGACAAATGCTTATCTAGTACAATTTTTTTTTTTTTTCAGAACAGAATTTGTCGAATCTCAGTTGCATATCTGGTTTCTTATGATCTAAATAGAATCAATGCAGCAATGAAATCATCTATTTGCTATGATTCCATTTTAGCAATTCATGGAAGTCTGTAACCTAAGGCCAAAACCAGACATCCTGATTTCTAAAAATCCCTTTCGTCAGTCAAAATCCCTAGCAAAATTTGCCACAGAAAAATAGAAAAAAAAATCATAAGAATCATAAGGAAAAACATAATTTGGCTCAAAAGAATGAAAATATAAGCTTTAAAAGTCTCACATGAGTTGCTGACTCATGATAATTTGGCTCAAAACATGAGTTTTGGGTTAACACAGTTGATTAATGAGTACATGTACCATAAGGTCTTCCTTTTTATAGCTAGCAAACATAAATAACAAAACATATTTCATTCTCTGGATTTCCTTCAACATTACTCTGCCACAATTTCCCCTCTTCCCAATTGCACAGCTGATTATAGTGTAGATGAAAAGATACATGTTCTCTTTCTAGGAAAAGAGAGTTTAGACCTTCAAAAGATTTCTGTTCTGATCTCATGAGATAAGCAACAATGATGGAAGCACTGCAGTAAATTTACAAAAGGGAGTTGACAGTATTACAAGTGAACAATGTTGTGTGATAACCAATTTATTAAATAGAGACGCTACATGGGTAAAGGAAAATTCCAATTTGCAACTGTCAAGCAGGTAGCAGGCTACCAGCAAACTCCAAGTGGTTTGTATCACAAACATTCAGTTTCATCACACTACCAATTGGTTTGGTCAAATTTGATACATACAAATCAAATTGGTACTGCTATGCTATTTCTACCACGCTGAACCTAATTCCATAACAACATGTCAGTCTCTATCCCATTTCTAACAGATTTAAATAGCAAAAGAGAATTGGGTTAATGTGCCTAAGCCTGATGTGTATTCGTTTTTTGCAGACCTAATGCAAACTTGGCCTATGAAAATTTACAGATCGAAAGTGACAGTGCATTTAAAAGATTTCAGAGCACTCTGATCTAACACACATATAGTCAAAAAATCAACAATTACTCTAGATCCTATGCCAACTGAATATAGTCAAGCCAACTCTTTATAGCTGCAACCTACGACTGAAATGCAAATTCACATAGAAGACATGCAGACATGTGACATTCTGAAACAACTTCACATAGGAAACATGCGGCCATGCGCATACAGTGGAGAAGAATGTGCAGATAGTTGATGGCGTGTTTAATTAGTTCACACCCAAAAGTAACTGACGAGAATCAAAATCAATTGAACACATGCAGGTAACTGACAGATTGTGTGCATGCAGTTTTCAGTTTTCAGTTTTCAGAAGCTGAATAGAAACATTCAGTTTCCATGGACTTGCCGCGTACCCAGCTCACCTCCGCCATGTTGACCCTGCTCGCCCTGGACGTGTTTGCCTCGTCGGGATGCGCCCTGCTCGCTCTGCCCCGCCACGCTGCCCAGCTCTTCCTCGCCGGTGTGGCTGTGGTCCGCCACGCCCTCATCCTCGTCCTCGCTGTGAGGCTCTGCTCTGCCCCGCCCCATCCCGATGTCGTTGCCCTGCTCGCACGGCGCCTGTCTCGGTTGCTGGCGCCCCTGCTCGCTGCTCGCCCTCCGCGCGGGCGCTGGTGAGGATGAAGGAACGAAGAAGACGGCTTCGATTTTGGCGCGATTCTTTCACCTCGCGCGCAGCTGGATCCGCACGGCGTCAATTCAAGGCGACGGCTCCGTACAATGCGAAGCCAGCCGTCGAGTCCGCCTAGGAGCACGAGCCCTCGCCGTCATCTCACGACGCAACGGCTTTGCTCTCTCAACGCCGCAGCGCCCCGGCCGGCCGTCGCCTGCGAGGGACCCGGCGAGGCGGGTGCTGGCCGCCCCGCTCCGGCTGTCCATGGGGCCACCTGCCGAGTGTGGGGCGATCCGGTCGCCCGCCGCTGCTGCTAGGGGACGGGCGCGCGCCCCTGGTCTTGCGGCGGTGGACGGGACTGCCGTCGGCCTCAGGAGAGGTCACAATGGATCTCGATGCTGTGTTTAGATCAGTTTTTGTTGGTGCACCAATTGAGATTAGGACAGATAATAACTATGATAGATAGTTTTGTGTGTGGTTTAGTAATATTTTTACACTATAGCCTGCACGCGCAGTTTTATGGCCTTCCGTCTGCACACTTCTTTTTTTTAATAGACCTGTCCGTACTTTCCTTTTTTTTTAGTAAAATATGATAATTGGTCCTCCGGAGCACTCTGCCTGGGGATTTTCAATGGCCCCATAGTTTTGCCGCCAAAATTAGTGAGGCACGTGCACGTGACTTTGCGTGCTACGACCTCCTAATTTAGCATCTCTAACATTTTTCATGCAAAAATGAATTAAAATGACAGGAGGCATTCACAGAAAGGCTATTATTTTAACAACAATGCATTAGTCATCTTTGAACTCCACGTATTATCAGAACTACACAAAAAAAGAAGCTAAACGACTAAGAAGTATATGAAGAAACATAATAATGTTCACTCCACATAAGATTTGCTTCATTAATATTTCAAATGCAATATGTTTAAAGGTTCAAATGCACAACATCCGCTTCCAGAATGAGCCACACATCATTTTTTGAATTCCCTTCAAATCTTATGTGCAGTCATCTAGAGAATCATAAAATTATTAGATTTCTTCACATCTTCATCTCAGCTGGGTATTTGAAATGGATCAGCTGGTGCCTTGTCATCGTTGTCCACAACCTGCAAGAACATGTGAGAATTTTTCCACCACTTATTGTTGATGTCTTTGCCAAATTACATTAACACATGTGAGAGAAATGAGAAAAAGAGAGGAAGAACAGAAGCAGCGGGGGATATATATGAGCAGAGAAAGTCTTGTATCTCATGCAACACAGCAACCAAGCAAAGATAAAACAGTGGAGCTCATAATACTAAATTGTAGGCTGGTAGGCATAAAGACTAGTTGGGCAGGACAGTAGTTAGCTTAGCTAGCTCTGCACTAGGGGCATAACATAGATCACGGCAACCAAATCATGTTCTTAAAAAATTTATGAAATAAAGTGGGAAATCTTATCTCAATCAATAAGCTATGTCTTTGGTTAGATTATAAGTGTAGCGAAAGTGAATTGTGATAATCAATTGGAAGACAGATGCTTCCCTATCTACTGGTACATTCAAATGTAGCGGTTGTGTCTCTATAGAGTACAATGCAGCAGCATGCAGGAAAAAAAGAGAAGTTTTGAAGACAAGTGATGAAGGGGACAAGTGACAAAGAGGATGGAGGATTCCAAGTCTTAGTTTTCAAGTTTTTTTTTTGTAATTTGCAAAGATGGCGCTCCACTTAATGTAATATGTTTTGTCATCTTCTTAAGTTATGAAAAATGGTTGCTGAATTTTTTTATTTGCAAAATAAGGATATAGATTAAGTGTGCTCACTATTGGATTTATTGATTTTTTGTTTTATTTCATAAGTCTGACTTCTCAAAAATTAGTTCTTAGCCTATGTAGTGTGTATATTTAGACATTATTTGTTTGTTACCATAAAATACCCACAATTTACACCATAATTGCTTTGCTTTTCAGACATAAATGCCTTGTGTATTATACTAAATTGCTAGTTTTTTATTCCCACGCACTGGTGCACCATAGAGTTTTAATGCCCTCCATGATTTTGTTGCAGCTTTGTCCTAGCCTTTAGTCTCCCAAACTCCTCATCGAGTCCATTACCTCAAATCTTTTTCCCCCTTAGGTTTAGAACCAGCAACTAGTAGTGTCCCGCTGTTCGTGATCCGTTGTTTCCCATGGCCTCAAGCACGTGAAACATATATTACCTATGTTGTTATTTTTTTCACATCTCGTTAGTAACACAACAAATCTGAATATTGGGAATTTTAGGAAACCATTCATATGTGAACACACCATCCGACGGTGGTCGAGGTTGTTATCACCACGCCTGAATACGCGAGTCACCTGATTCCTATCAAGGCTGGCACGATTGGAGAACTGTATGCCAAAAAATTAAGAAATGCCAAAAACACAATTAAAAAAACTGCTAATGTTTAGATGTAAAAATACTTGATTATGAAAGAAAAAATGCTGAAGAAAAATGAGTAGTCTACAACTAGCTAAGCTTTAGTACCTAAGGTAGTGGTAAACACAAAGACCAGTTGTAACATGTACTATATTAAACAAAAATGTATACGAGAATCTGACCATGACTCATAATAGAAGCACACGCTACTTGTTGGGCTGACCTTGGTTTTTCTCGTGTCGGTTACTTGAATCGATCAGAACTATGTTATGTAGGTGGCCTCTTGGTTTAGGCGATGCAACAAGGTGCTCTAGATAGACATAGAACTCCCAAGAACTTACTATCATTGTCCTGCTGCCACTTAACAAAAATGATGTCGAGATAAAGTTGGTAGGATGTAGTAAAATGCTTAGCTTGAACTAAATAAATGCTTAAGGAAAATAAATAAATTGCTTAGTTGTAACTAAATAAATGCTAGAATGAAAAAAGAATAGTGAATATTGCATTCAAATTAGTATATTACTACTAATAGTGCTAGTTTTTTTTTTCTCACAAAATGATCCAAAAAAAAGGCTGGGGCTAGGCTCGGCTCCCGCCACAAAAGTTTCAGAGTTTGTCCCATTGAGGGTAGCACTACAAAAATCCAAATAACTATTGAACAGTATTAACATGGCCACTTATAATCTTTACTTAGGAGCCCTATACTCAATGCTAGAATGAAAAAGAATAGTGAATATTGCATTCAAATTAGTATATTACTACTAATAGTGCTAGTTTTTTTTCTCACAAAATGATCCAAAAAGGCTGGGGCTAGGCTCGGCTCCCGCCACAAAAGTTTCAGAGTTTGTCCTGGTTGAGGGTAGCACTACAAAAATCCAAATAACTATTGAACAAGTATTAACATGGCCACTTATAATCTTTACTTAGGAGCCCTATACTCTGTCAACTAGAAAAAAAAATCCCAATGTGCTACCGAGAAAACACTAGATTTACATTAAACAAGGCAAGCCAGAAGATACTGGGTAGCTAACCAACAAGAAAAAAAAAGAAAAAGCGCCCGATTTACATTAAACATGGCAATACCGAGAATGGGATATTTTTAGGCGCAGACAGTGCAACCAATCGGGCCAGCTTGATAGGAATCGGTGACTCGCGTATTCAGGCGTGGTGATAAAAAACCTCGACCACCGGGCCGATGGTGTGTTCACATATGAATGGTTTCCTAAAATTCCCAATATTCAGATTTGTTGTGTTACTAACGAGATGTGAAAAAAATAACAACATAGGTAATATATGTTTCCCGTGCTTGAGGCCATGGGAAACAACGGATCACACGCATACCGGACACTACTAGTTGCTGGTTCTAAACCTAAGGGGAAAAAAGATTTGAGGTAATGGACTCGATGAGGAGTTTGGGAGACGAAAGGCTAGGACAAAGCTGCAACAAAATCATGGAGGGCATTAAAACTCTATGGTGCACCAGTGCGTGGGAATAAAAAACTAGCAATTTAGTATAATACACAAGGCATTTATGTCTGAAAAAGCAAAAGCAATTATGGTGTAAATTGTGGGTATTTTATGGTAACAAACAAATAATGTCTAAATATACACACTACATAGGCTAAGAACTAATTTTTGAGAAGTCAGACTTATGAAATAAAACAAAAAAATCAATAAATCCAATAGTGAGCACACTTAATCTATATCCTTATTTTGCAAATAAAAAAATTCAGCAACCATTTCAACAAATGAAACAAATGTGTGTTCACTGCAGCCTTTTATGGCTGTTGATACAGTTGTGACATGTGTAAGGAAAAAAGAGGTGAGATTCCCACAATTGGATCCATGGATTATGTATGCATGCAAGATCGATGAGAAATGAACAGTAAGGGAATGATGAAGCCTATCAAGTCCAACCGCATTATTCTAAGCCACGAGAAGTGTGCCAAATGGTGTGCAACAAGGGAGGAGCAATCAAACAAAAAAAGAGCAGCAGTCAAACACAAAGGAATGGAGCAGTAAATTTTCTCACACCTCCCAGTTGACACACAACCTAGATTGGTAAGATAAAATTGAAAAAAAATGCTAGGGAAATCTAAATAAAGTGCTTAGCAGTAACTAAATAAATGCTCACATATGCATGTTCGATGGCATAGAGGTGTCTCGGGTAATATGGAGTACTAAAAACAAACTTGACCACCATCAGATGGTGTGTTCATATATGCATGTTTTCCTAAAATTCAGAATAATATTCAAATATGTTGTGTTTTCTTGACGCATTACTAGCGAGATGTGAACAAAAACAACACATGTAGTGTTCTCTATGATTGATGCCATGGGAGCTACGAGGGTGTGGACATTGATGTGCCAAAACAATCGAAGAGGTACGTTGAAAATTAAATCGATTCTTGTGACGCAGATTCTATACATTGGTTGAATCTAATGCACATTGTGTTATTGCAACCATGATTGTGGATTTAATATGGTCATGCATGCTCAGCACTGGGATATGGCCGTATAATTAATATGCAACTACAAGGAGAAAAAAAGATTGCCAATATATGAAAGCTAATGACATACAAGCGGCTAACACGCCCCTACAATAAAACAAGCTAGAGGGGAAGCTAAACCTGGACCATGTACGTGGAAATAAGAACTAGCACTTTTGTAGGATATACAAGACATTTATGTGTGAAAAGAAAAGCAATTATGATGTGCATTGCGGTGTTTTAGGCAACGAACAAATAAAGTCTAAATATATATAGTATATAGGCTGAGAAGCATTTTTTAGAGAACAGACCGTGCTTAAACTTATAAAAAGTAAACATAAAATGTTTTTTGGTTGACAAGCAAATAACTAATGTTCAGTAATATTAGCATATAATTTGTATAAGAAATTAACCTCACATGAGCTAGTTCGTGCCCATTGTCTACTTCACATATTTGTGCTGCACCTTAGTATTTTATAAGGTATACTAGCCTTGACGATATAGCAATCCTACGAACTGCAATACAGCTGCATATAGATGGTGTCCTTGCTGACAGAAACAAATCTAATATTGATGCAATGTCAAAGTGCACAATCAATGACCATAAATTTGTACCGGTACACGCATGTTCAGGTGTTTGTGATGTACGTCCAAAGCACAACAGCATTGGAATGATTGTGAAGAATACCGGCTCACCTTACACGCCTCCACATCCTTAAATAATTGGCAGAGTGCATGTCCTTCTGCTTCCAGAACTGGGCACATGGTAAGCGCAACATACTGGACAGTTTTGGCGGACCTCACAGCATGAAGTTGGAAGACAAACTACTAGGGTACACTGAGTGGCTGCATTACATGGATGCGAGCTTGACATTTCATGAAACACCTTCAGGGCCTCCACTGATACAGTAGCGGACCTGCTAAAGGCTGATGCAGCGTGCCCACCCCCCGCACACCACCGGCCCACGATGCCCTCCACGAGCACGACCCTTGCCTGCAAGCGCGAAATCAATTTTCAGGCATGCGGCACGGTCGAGGGGACAAAAGAGATCGCGCCCGTCCACGGGGCCTGGATCTCGATGAGGCGAGATGGATGGAGGCGCAAATTTGAGGTGGAAGGGGAATGAAAAAGGCAGGGCGCATACAAACCTGATGAAGGCTGCCGCCCGACGAGCGGTGAAGGGCGGCGAAAATCTAGCGTAGGGTGGGGTGGTGGTCCCGGTCTTCACGGATCCGTCATGGCCGACGCGGAGGAAGAGCTCGCCCCGTGACGGGGGCAGGCGGTGGGGCACGAGGCTTGGGCAGGAGGTCGCCAGGGGTTGGGCGGGGGGACCTGTGCGGCCGTGGAGATACTGCGCCCGGCGCCCGGCAACCGTGGGAGACGGAATGAGGAATGACGGGATAGACGAGAGAGTGGGCAGCGGTTTCCACATCTTCCGTTGTTTCTTTCGAGTGCAAGATCGGACGGCCATCAGGGGTGTGCGGGCGGCAGCGTGAACGCGCTGCGTGCGCTAAAAGTAGTATTTAGGTATTTTTATATGTAGAACAGAAGTAGAGATCCGGCAAGGATGTTAATTAATCACGCTCCTCCTTACCTTGGCTTTTATGGCTCAATGCCGACTATTATTACCACATGTTTAGACTCGGTTTTATGTCACATCAAGGGCCTGTTTGGATGGACTAGCTAGGACTCATCGTTAAAGGGCCGTGCACAAGGGCGTGCATCCCGTGCGATGGAACAGGGCATGCCGTGCGATGGAACAGGGCCTCGATTCTAGGGGGCCACAACATTCCAGGTCTGCCTGTAGTGAGTCCACGACGACTGCATCTTCCAACTCCGAAATAGCCATGGTCGCGTCTCTATTCTGTTGTTCCGTGCAGTATCTTAGAGGTTCTATACATCTGTCTGACACCGATTTCAGCAGCCACCTTCTCCGCTAGGAAGACAAGCCAAGGAATATGAAGGGTGCTGATTTGTTGAACTGTCCTCGCTAAGCCTATCCATCAAATTTGTGACTGAAACCTAAAAGCCCAAGATCTAAATTTCGATTTGTTGAACTATCCTTGCTAAGCCTATCCATCAAATTTATGACTGAAACCTGAAAGCCCAAAATCCAAATTTCTAAAGTTCAGTACGCAATTGTCTTGTATATTATATCATCGTTTGAATTGTTTATTTTTATAGTTTACTTATATAGTTACTTCCTAAATGTTGAAGGTTCGTCAGTTTGTGCAGAATTATGGTGCTGGCCATGCAGCCTATATAATACATTTTAGCATATATATACATTGCTTTCTTTTTCCATGTTTTAGGCCGGTTGCGGTTGAGCCTATTTTAAGTTTGGAACAGGGCCTGTAATTCTGTGGGCACAGCCAGTTGTTAATCATGGTGGTTAAAAATACTAGCCGATTAAGACCCTGTTTGGTTTAGGGACTTTTTAATCCTGGAATTAAAAAAATCTCTTTTTAGTCCCTAAGGAACCAAACAGTAGGGACTTTTTTTTTTTTTTTGACTAAAACTAAACTAGCATTTATGACTAAAAATGCAGAAGACCCTGATGAGGGTCTTTTTGGTACTTTTCCATTCCGCACTTGCCCGTGAGCCCGTCCGGCCCCACCCCACCGCCGCCGCCGCCGCCTAACCCCCGCCGCGCTACCGGCCGCCGCCCGCCCTGCTGCTGCTGCTGCTGCCGCGTGCTGCGGCGGCGAGCCACCCCCCGCCGCCGCCGCCGCCTAACCCCGCCGCGCGCTACCGGCCGCCGCCCCACCCTGCTGCTGCTGCTGCTGCCGCGTGCTGCGGCCGAGCGAGCCCCACCCCGCCGCCGCCGCCCACGTAGCGTTTCCCCGTGCTCCGTGTCTGCCTGCCTCCGCCGCTCGGCCTCCGCGCGGGCGAGCCGGGTGATAAATAGGCGCGCAGCGAGGTGGCAGCACCGGCCGGACGACGCAATGCAACACGAAGAACAGTACGATACTTCCAGTCAAGGCAACGGTCGAGCGGGTGAGGAGGAACTCAAGATGGAGGGGCACTTGTTGATGGAGCGGGTGAGTTGGGGAAGTCACCAGGGAGCGGGTACGCGCGGCTGGCGGCGGCCGCCGCGTCCGGGTTGGAGCCAGATCGGTCGTGGCTGGGCAAACGGACGCTGCCGAGCTCCACGCGGAGGAGGTCAGTGAGCGAGCAAGCAGTACTCACGACGGGGTACTCCAGGGGCACGCGCGGGAGTCGACGCTCCTCACTGCGCCGGCAAGGAGCACGCAGAGCTCGGCAGTGTCGCGTGGCTCTCCTCTCTGGAACGGCAACTCGAGCTGGGCCACGAGGAGCCCGTCCCCAGTCCGGGACAGAGCGCCCACGCCCCTGCCTGGGCGGGCCATGGCGCCGCCGCCATTTCCCTCGGCTAAGGCGCTGCCGGCGGTGGCCAGGAGTCCGGTGGACCTCCGGCCCTGGATCCGCGGCCAAGGCGCCCGTCTGGTGCACCACGCAAGAGTCCGGCGGGGGCGGCAGCGCGCTCGGGCCGTTGTTCGGCGGCCAGGGTCGGACGAGCAGGTTGCAGCGCGGCCATTGTCCTCGTCGGTCTACTTCGTTGTTGGGATAAAACACTGGTGTATTTTATTTTAGTCCCTTCACTAGTCACAGAACCAAACAGTGAAGGACTAAATATTTTTTACCCCCAAATTAAAAAAAGTCTAGTCCCTACAAACCAAACAGCCTTACTTGTTCATGTTTGGATCCTGAACTAATTGCTGGGTTGTGTAGACAAGCACCTTGACCACGTGGAACCACTAATTAGAATAGGCTAAATAAAGAAAGCGACTAGCACAAGATTGCAAACTCATTCATGGAAACAATAAAGTATCGAGCAAGAATGCTAATCACGCTCCTCCTCCTCTCCATCAGCAAATATTATTATGCTCATATAATTAAGTTGGAGGAGCCTCAATAATCTCACGACACGTAGTAGAGTCAGTATATTATGTAGATATATGTTTCATTGTTGTCATATTATCCTTTCTTTTAGACAATGTTGAACCAACCTGTGACGTAATAATTTACCTTCTATTGTTTCTTGATATATCCCTTTGCTCCGGTCACTATTTTGCTACTTATATCATGTGGCTTCTTGAATCGGCAAAACTTCTCATTACACAAATTAGCTAGTTCAAAAAAAAAAAAAAAACTTTATTGGCAAAGTAGCCATAGAAGATAAAACCCCATCATCCTTCATGATATTTTGCTTCACTTCAAAATAAAAGGAGCCAAACTTGATAAAAAGGAAATATCTTTTGTATTATTACCCGACAATGCAAGTCCATTGGAGCTAAAATATTGCACTTCTTTTCAGATATAAAAGATGAACTGACATGAGTAAGCAACCAAACAGAAATAAAAGATGAACTTCTTCCCCTTCCTTTGCTCGATCTGCTGCTTGCCTGTCTTTCCTCTGCTCTACTACCGTTTGCTTCGATTCCTCTCTTTTGTTTACTGATCCACCTTACTCCTATATGCATGCACCTGGGCGTTGTGACAGGAGTGGGTCGCCACACGTTGCCTTGCTGTAATAGCATGTCGCCATATGTGTTGCATGATGCATGTGACACTGATATTCATTTTCAACTTTGCAAATCACTGCATGACACATTCTAGTTTTTATAACTGAGGGGGGTTCAACTTTGAGGTGTGAACTAGTCCGAAGTGTGCGATTTTCTCAAGATAATCAAGATTTCTATCATTGTTCATGAATGATGCTGCCTCTGATATGGGCAACACAACACCGTACCAATTGATACAAGGTCTACAACTCACACGCAAAACAAGCAAATGTATTACATGTGGACTTCGGCAATATATTTAAAGAAACTAATATACTTTAAAATAGTGGTTACTGGTGCAATCTGACATCACTGAGCACTAAGAAACTTATCTCTGATAGCATGCATCTCTGCAGTAGCCTCACTTGTTGACAAACGCTCTGAGGGCAATTCCTTTGAGCAAAGGACACCAAGCTGAATGATGGCGGACAAACATTTCTTGTTTCTTGTTATATGCCTTGTATCGTTACTACTGCTTGCTTCATCATGCAGCCATAGGTTGGAATCTGCTATCGCCATAACTTTGTCAGGAAGAGCCGCCTCAGCATAACCATGTAGGCTTCTACCATCTTTGAACATATGATCTGTTGGCCTCTTTGCAATGAACAACTCTAGCAAGGTGATACCAAGACTAAACATGTCACCGCAGGTCGATACCGCAAGACCTTCTCCATATTCTGCATTGGATTAAAAACACGAACACATGTATGTATGTACAATAATATCATGTGAAGAACATGCAGAAACGAGAGGAAAAAATTAGAGTTACACGGAGCAATGTAACCGATGGTACCTCTTATTCCTAATGTGCTAGCAGAATTCACGGGATGATTGCTTGTTGCTTCATCTAGAACTCTTGCAATTCCAAAATCCCCAACACGAGCCCTCATGTCCCGATTGAGAAGAATGTTACTCGGCTTGAGATCGCAATGGATGATCGATGGTCGGCAACCGTTGTGAAGATACTCCAAAGCATCCGAGAATGTCCACGGCCGATATCAACCTACGTGACAAGCTGAGTGCTCCTTGTCCGTCTTGGCCTTCTAAATTTGAGTGAATCCACCTATCTAAGCTGCCATTAGTCATGAACTCAAAGACTAGTGCTCAAAGTCTTGACCACGGTGGTTGATGCTAGAACAACATGTAACGATCTTTAGAAGGCATCGGTGCCTCACTCTTCTTAGTGCCTCACATTACGCCTGAAGCTTTTGTAGGACCCCGATTGCTGGACATTAAACACCTTAATGGCAACGACAATGGCTTGATTTTCTAAAGTGCCCTTGTATACTGTACCATATTTTCCCTTTCCAAGCACATTTGATTCAGAAAATCCATCTGTTCCTTTCAGTATATCATTGTACGGAACTATTGGAAGCTCTATCTCTGCAAATGGTGGTGGCAAATCTTTCTTCAGTATTGGTGGCAAATCTTTCTTCAGTATTGTCTTGGACTTTACGTATTGGAATCCAGCCCAAACCAGAAAAAAGTAACATGAGACATCCTATTGTTGGGATTGCTATTCTAAGAAACTTGGGTATGCCTTTCTTAGTCTTTCTTGCACGAGCTTGGGCATTTTGGTAGACGGAGTTGTGGTATCCCCCCGCATAACGCATTGTTACCAACAATTGATAGTCCAGTCAAATTTTTGAATACTCCTTCTTTTGGTATTTCACCTTGCAAATTGTTGTAGGACAAATCTAGGCGAAGCAGCGATGTTAAATTACCTAAAAGCTCTGGGATTATTCCGGATAAATTGTTGTTTCCAAGATACAACTCTTGGAGGTTGGTAAGGGTAGCCAGGTTGCTCGGGATGCTTCCATTCAGTTTGTTGTTTGTCAAATTAAGTATAGTCAAGCCTGCTATGTTCTTGAATGTAGCAGGTATGCTTCCTTGGAATGAATTGCCATCCATTGAGAGGATTTCCATGACCTTGCAGTTGCCAATAGTATCAGGTATTTCACCTGACAAGTTGTTTCCTGATAGGAGGAGGTTTTCAAGGTATACCAATCTACCAACTTCTAATGGAAGTGGTCCCTCTAGCATGTTGTCGGACAAATCGAGACCTATTGAGATCGATGGCAGCTCCATAATTTTGTTAGGAATCATGCCATTAAGCTTGTTAACTGATAGATTTAGGTCCAGAAGTTTGCTCAAGTTTCCAATGTTCGGTGGAATTGGCCCCTCCAAGCTGTTGTGGTCTGCATAAAGTTGAAGTATGCTAGAAAGGTTTCCGATGGAGGATGGTAGAGGTCCTGAGAGGTAGTTTGAATAGAGTCCTACAAACTTCAACTGTGTAAGCTTCCCAATGCTTTCAGGAATGGCCCCAGTGAGTAAGTTGGTGCCCAAATCAAGCACCTCAAGCCCTGCCAAATTTCCAATATCTGATGGGATGACACCGGATATGCTGTTGATGACAATCTGCAACCACACGATACTAGTAGACAGATTAACCAATGTGCCTGGCAGTTTTCCTGAAAATCTGTTCGCTCCAAAGGACAAATCTGTAATCTACTACAATTCACTAGAGAATCAATAAATTCCCACTCTTCCTCGTTGTTTGCCTCTAACATGTTCTCACTCACAAGAAACACTTCAAGTTGTCGCAATCGCCCAATTCGGCGGGTACAACTCCAGTAAAATTATTATTTCCCAAGTCAAGAAGATGGAGCACGGAGAGATTGGTTAGCGGCAGCGGAATCGCTCCGATAAATCGGTTCATTCAATCGCTAAGCGTTTCGATGCTCGAAAGGCTTCTCCCAGTCGGATGGTAGATGGCCATGGAGTTTGTTGTTAGTAACATAAAAGATAGAAAGAGATGACAGGTTGTACAAGGAAGGAGGGATCGACCAGGAGAGACCATTGTCGGAGAGCACAAGGGAGACCGAGATACGGATTGTTCCCAATGCCTACAGGGGATTGAACCCTCCAGGAAGTTCTTTGACAAGTATAGGACAGCCAACAGAGAAAGGTTCCCAAGAGACGACGGGATGGTTCCGTGATCTTTGTTGTTTTTAGCACTAGAACTGAGATGGCATGTTGCCAATCTCAGCGAGGATGATTCCCTGCACTCCCTTGTTCTTGTAGATGTGCATCTCACGGAGGGCGATGCAACGGCTGATGTTGCTCGGGATGACGCCGGTGAGCATGTTGAAGCCTAGGTCGATCTTGCGCCGGGAGACGCCCGAGGGAGCTGATCTTTGGGAGGGATCTCTCCCCTGCAGGCCGTTGGAGCTCGGGTTCAGCGGCGCAGGAAAGTGAGGTTACCGATAGCGGGGGAGATGGTGCCGGCGAGCCCCGGGACTTGAGGTCCAGGCGACCACCCTCCACCGGTGCCTCCTACCGCGGTGACGCCCTCCCAGCTGCGGTAGCTGGTGCTCTGGTTCCAGGAGTCCAGGGGCGCCAGAGTGGTGGGAGATCTTGGCCTTGAAAGCCACAAGAGCTCTCGTCGTCATGGTCATGGCCATGGCCTGGCGAATACATGGCTGCACTGGTTGTTGCTGCAGCGGAGGTCAGTAGGAGCAGCAGGAGCAAGCGCCTGATTCTGAGGATCACCATGGCCGGTGGTGGCTTTCGGTTCATTGCCAGCAGCTGCGGCGGCGCAGAGCTTATTGGTTTCTTCGGCTGATAATATAATGATGATGATGATATTCGCTCATGTAGCACTAGTAGTAGTACATATGGAAACGCGCAGATGGACAGATGCATTGCCTCCCTCGGCTGGGGCTCATCAGGTTCAGGTCCCGTGATTCCTTCGTGGAAAGTCTGTCGAGTGTGGACACGACAATTTGGTCCTTCAGCGTATCGCACTTTGTTGAATCACTATTCTTACATGTACTGCCTGCTGTGTCCGTGGTGCTGGAGTGTCCTCCCCAAGTTTACTAGGATTGGACCGTTGATTCTATGCTTGGTTTTTTCTCTCTTGAAGAACTGCAGAGTATGATGACCGAACCAATTTCGGTAATTACGAACCTCCATCCGTAATTTCATCCCGTCCATGTGAAGGTTTGTACGTGCTACGAAGTAATAACATAGAAGATTGGTTTCTTCCAAAAAGAATTGACAGCAACTGTAGTCTCAATTGAACCACTCTGTGGACTGCTTGTTTGCACTAGTACAGTTGCTAACATCTACATCAACTGAATTGAACCAGGAGACGGTGGAAAGACCAGAGGACATGGAGGAAGGCTGTGCTGTACCATACACAAGCGCTCAAGAGGAGACGACGACTGACTCGGCTCTCATGTGCCACACGACCAGGATAGTACTGAGGAAATGACGACTGACTCGGCTCCTCGTCCAGACTGAGGAGACGACGACTGACTCTCGGCTCACTGAGGTCTCCCCCTGCTTGGCTGAGCATGTAGAGGAAGGCTGTCAATTCAGGGCTCCACCAAACGCGTCTGCTTTTTTTGGACTGTTGTCTTCCATCCTTGTGAAAATGCACTCACGGTAAAGCTGTATGCATGCATTCACCGACTTTTAGTGCTCGAGAGTCCTAGATCAGAGAATCTAGCCTCCTAGACTAACGAGTGATGACCAAGGAGACCATGACTCGGTTCACAGGGTCTCCCCTGCTTGGCTGCTTGCTAACAATAAAAATTCATGGTGAGTGCATGCAGAGGAGTCACTGCCGCCTTTGATTGAATTGCCGACATCGTTTAAGACGACTTTTGCGTATACTACAGGTTGTACTAGCGGATCAGATGGTTGACATGGTGAGTATACATGCCAAAACGCCTTCAGTATTCGATGATTTTCAGAGGGCGCCATTGTAAGCGTCCATCTCTAAAATCGATTTACAGAGACAAACGCTTTAGATGTTCATCTCTATGAATAGTTACATCGGAATATAGGGAGTTGCTATATCTCTTTCACAAGAAAAGTAACCAAAATTTCTTGCAACGTGGTAGACCCTTGGTTCATCATCCAAGGGTGAGATCTGTCATCGATGTTAGCTAGCACAATTTTACCCTAGCATACAAGAGACAATTAACAATTTTTTTCTATGGAAAAACAAGGACAAAAGAGGGGTGGTGTCCTAGCACAAAGGACAAGATACAGATTTAAACAATTTTAAGCACAGCAAACAAGAGACAATGAACAATTTTTTTCTATGAAAAACAAAGACAAAAGATCTTGTTGATGTTGGTAAAATTGTTTGTTGTTATATCGCGTCAGGGCTCGAACAAGTTTGTCAGGCTGGTAGGGCGGCCGTTTGTAGTCTCCAGTTCTCGACACGATAAGAAGGGCGGACCCGACAAACACCACAGCGTGCGTGTCGCAAGAGATGGATGACAGATTTCTTTCACCAGACGAATAGGAAAAGTGCAGAATATAATTCATAACTTTATATCAAAGTTGTAGCTCTGACGCATCTACAATTTTAAAAAAGTTTTTCATTTAAAAAAAAATTAGAGTCCCAATATATATATTTTTAAGTTCACGGATATTAACTATAAAATTTTCAAACAAGCGTAGATCACTTGGTCTATATTAAAGTTGTAGTTCTCAATACAATATACAACTTTTCAGCTGAAAAGTTTTTATTTGTAGTCGTTTAGAGTCCCAAATATGTGTCATAAGTTGATAGATTTTGATTTCTAGATACCTTGAATGTTCAAATGGTTAATACCAAAGCTATAGTAGCCGACATTTTGGCTATTCTAGACTCATTATTTTTACTATAGACTTGAATATACAACGAGTCTAGATACACAACAAAAAGTAATGTATCTCAAAAAGCTAAAAACGTCTTATAATTTCAAATGGAGGAAGTACCATCTATGGGCGGAACTGGATCTGCGAGGCACTAACATACCAAAAAGGAGAGTCTATTTGCTCAGGTCACCACGTTTTCAGGAGCTTTCGCACCCTAGGAGTGAGTTTTTTTTTTTTTTTTTTGACATGTACATTTGACAAAACCACCATCATGAACATGGAGGAAGGCTGTGCTGTACCATACACAAGCCTCAAGAGGTTGGTGTGGTGGGCGCTCATGGATTACTTGCAGCCTCCCGCTCCCTCTCCCTCTCCCTCTCCCATGTGCCCCACGACGACTGACTCGGCTCACAAAAGGTCTCCCTTTTCTTGGCTGCTTTTCTAACAATATACTTTATAGCAGCATGTAGAGGAAGGTAAATTCAGGGCTCCACCAAACGCGTCTGCTTTCTTGGAACTATTGTCTGCTTCCATCCTCGTGAAGATCAGATGCACTCACGGTAAAGCTGTACTATATGCATTCACCGACTTTTTAGTGCATGAGAGTGACGAGTGACGACAAAGGAGACCATGACTCGGTTCACAGGGTCTCCCCTGCTTGGATGCTTGCTAACAATAATTCATGGTGACTGCATGCAGAGGACTCACTGCCGCCTTTTAGACGGCTTTGCTTATACTACGGGTTGTACTAGCGGATCAGAAATACGATATACACAGTGTGTTTGGTTCGAGAAATGAGGTGCTCCATCATCTTCTCACTCCTCACAGTTTTCATTTGGTTTGTGTAATGGAATGAGTCGATCCGTCACCACGTCATTCCTCACAACCTAATAATTAGTATATGTATGAAGAATGGGTTAATTCCACAAAAAAATCATGCAATGAACTCATGATGCATCATCTTATAAAGCATGAGGTGACTTCACAAACCAAACACATTAGAAATGAATGATGATTGAATTACAGCAACAACTAGTTGTCAGTTCCCTTTTCCTGTCCACTTCGGTCAATGCTGTCCTATAGCTAGACTAGATGCATGATGGTTGTTGACTGAGTATACACGCCAAAACAACCCGGAACCTACGTGTAGATAACGTATAGGCACACAAAATTTTGAATTTTATTCCTCCGTCCTTATTCACAGAAAATTAATTTATTTCCAATTATATAGTTCTTAATAAGAATGATTTTTTTTGTCATGTACATGTCATTTGCTCGATGCAATCACTATTACAAAGACGATTTTAGGAGATACGATCTCTGATTAATTAAAAGTAGCAACCATCTCTGCAACTAGCCAGGAGGCATCCAGAAAACAAACTTTCTACCTCTGCAAATCGTTTATGGAGGCATAGGTTCTAAGGTGTCGACCTTAAAAAAAGATCATTGATTAACAGAGGTGGTTGTTTTAAGATGCACGTATCTGTAAATCAATTTTTGGAGGTGGGCACCATAAAACGCCGATGTCGATAATTTTTAGAGGCCGCCATTGTAAGTGGGATTTTTATTTAAATTGACCCTTTTTAAACAATATTTTAAATATAACCCCGTTTTAAAAATATTTGCACAAGGTATCCCTTTTGGTCGCGCCAGACCGCCTGGCGCGACATTTCCACTCTGTCGCGCCATATGCTGTGGCGCGACGGGGCCCTCCACGCTGGCACCAAAGGTTGACCGGTGCTTTGGCGTGGAGACAAGTGGAGCCAGTGTCGGCGCCGGGCGCATATGGCGCGACAGACTATCACATGAACGCTGGCGGTATATTTATTGTCGCTAGCAGCTGCTTTTTCTCCCTCTCTTCTCCCTTCTCTCACTTCTGGCGAACCTCCTGCTGGAGCTCTCCAAGTGCGATTTTTTCTTCTCTTCCTCTCTTCCTCCACTTTGATTTCTTTTACTTTGGATTTGGATTTTGGATGCCATAGGTATGACTACATCTCTCTCTTCTATGTTTCATTTTGTCATTTGGATGAATCAATTTTTGTTTCTTTAGTGGAAGTGTGCATGAATCCCCTCTAATGCAAGTGTAACTTTTGGAGTTATGGTCCATGTGTATTAGGTGAACATGGTTGTCATGATGATTGTGCAAGTTATGAAATGATTTGGATGGATTGAATATGAGTATTGAATACTTGTTTGTGAGTTAGGGTTTGGTTAGGGTTTATGGAGAAAATTTGGATTGAGCATGTATGTATATGATTTGGATGGATTTAATTTGATAAACGTAGTCCTTAGATGTTTTTCAATTTATGGTTTGTTTAGTAGAATGCACATTCATAAGTTGATGCAATATAGTGGAATTTCGTAAATAGTAGTCTATGTTGTTTTTGCCGGTTTAAATGGACTTGTCCCGGTTAATTGCACCATCCAGAGGATCATGACGGAAAGGTCCATTCCCACCACCTCGGCCGACACCGGCTTGTCACCGTGGGTTGCCGGCCTTTGTGAAGCGCCTAGCCATCCTTTCTCGGCCGGGCGTGCTTTTTTTCTATTGTCAACTATGGCGTTGTCCACCGCGGCCGGTTGATGTGGTCTAAACGGATGCAACTTCTATCAGTGGATCGACGGTGAAGATATGGTGGATCGTAACATTATGTTGTTTCCATATGACTCTTGGAAGAGCTGTCCGTATGATGAGTTCGTTCGATGGGTGCCTCCTCCAAATGAACCCACCGACATGACGTGAAGGGGAGAAGGTTGACGCTGCACTTCACCGTCTAGCGAATCCTCCTACATGCCACTTTGGGAAGACTGTGTTCCTCCAAGTTCCAAGCAAGTGGGGAATGTTTACTCCATTCTACCGGTGTGGTGAGCGTGATTATGTAAGTGGTCATGGGTTTCATGTTATTTGTGATATTCTTTATGGTTTCGAGACTATAACATTTGAATTGCAATATCAATTTCAGAGAGGTTTTCTAGCTTGTGACTTCGAGGAGTATAACTATGGACCAAAATCTCTATGGCCTACCAAGTGGTATGTAGAACAGTTTTCAAAAGGCAACATGCCATGGCCATGCTTGAAGATGCCAGACAAGAAGTGCAAGTGTGGCATCAAGGCCCGCGAAGAGTTGCTCCCTCTGAGCTTGGGTGGGGTTACTATTGTGGCAATGCTTACGGAGGGCCAAATGAGTTCTTTGTGAGTTTACTGAACTGGTTATGTACATACAAAATATTTTTTTTTTGCTAATGTTGTTTGTGTTTCCCATAGGAGGGCATGACTTGCAAGTGGGAGGATTTCTCTGGTCGTGGAGAGTTAATCGAGAGTCTTAAACCCCAATACAATTCCCCTCTAGAGCGGAAAAGGAAGATTTTGAAACGAAAAGAGTTGAAGGAAGCAAAGTCTTGGAGGAAGTACAATATCCAATAGCCAAGTTGGAAGACATGGAACAGGCTTCCGATGACTTCGTCGAGCTACCGTAGTTTACATTAATAATTTAAGTGCCCAATTTCTAGAGGAGGAGCTCATTAGATTTTGGCGAAAAAATAAGGAATGCTACGACTTCATGGAAGCCGAGGAAAGGAGGGAGATTGCCCACTTTTTTAGGAGGGAACAACGGGCCCGTGACAAGTGGCGTCGCGAGCTTTGTGAGCATTACATTCATAAATTCTTTCGATCAAGTCAATGCTTTTACATATGTTGTAATTTAAACATGCTTCGTTTTCATAGTTCCTTCACCACTAAATGATGGACATCTCCCTGCCCCCAAGGATGAGGGCGAGGGCGAGGACATGGCCAACGAGGTCGAGGACAAGGCCAACGAGGAGGACGACGATGACAACGACGATGACGACGGCGGCGACGACGACGGCGGCGGCGACTCCCAATGGCCATTTGAGGAGAACTATGAATCCGAAGATGACTGGGGCGGGCTATGGTGGTGGAACAATCGTGACTACGGGACTTAGCTGTACGTCTTTTGTGCAATGGCAGCATGGCCCTTACATATTTTGTAGATGCCTATGTGTTGGCATTTGGAACACTTATGTGGTTGGAACCCTTATGTAACTAATGGCATTTGGAACCCTCTATGTGCTTGAAACACTTATGTGCTAGGAACTCTTATGTAACTAGTGGCATTTCGAACACTTATGCCTATGTGTTGGCATTTCGAACCCTCTATTTGATCTTTATTTGCAAAAATTGCCATTTCGTAGTGATATCTCATTCATCATCAAGTGGTTTCAATTTGGCTTTTGAATGTTCGTTCAAGAAAATGCAATGAAATGGCATCTAGTTGAGTGGGTGTTTGCCTATGGTTTGATTTATTAATTGATCAAACCATTTTCATGCCATCGAATTGAAACTTTATCGTTATCATTGCCTGGAATAAGAATAGGTGCCGGATGCGGATCACCATTTGTATCTGTATTTTTTTGCTTTGAACAGTCACGCCGTAGGGGCCGGCGCGACCGACGCCAGCCGTTGACTGACTGGCGCGACGAACGGTTTTGTGTACGCGGGCCAGCTGACACACCACCACCTCGTCGCCGCCAGGGACCAGCATCGCGCGACCGTCGCGCCATGAAAACACCATCTCCAGAATGGTTCGGCTGAGGGAGCTCGACCACGCCGCGCCTCCGAGCTGGCGCGACAACTCGTCATGCCATCCTCAATGGCGCGACAGGTACTGTGCAAATGACTTCCACGCCACTAGGCTTGGCGCAACGGGCACCGTGCTTATGGCTGTCGCGCCACCTAGGCTGGCGCGACGTACACTATTTTTGCCATTTCTGGTTCATTTCCTCACCAAAACAGTCACAGAATATCACAAAAAACATACACATACAGTTAATGGAAGTAACATACACATACAGTTCACAAAACATGGTTCAGATTCACAAAGTCCACACATTGCACAAAAAGTCCACACATGGTTTTCACATGCATACATGGTTCAGATTCATTACACACATAGTGTTCACATAGTCCGCACATAGTTTTCACATATGACGCCAAGGTTCCATGCTTCATCTCTTCACATTCTCACATTGCAAACAGAAAAGACGCCAAAAGACCACATACTTCATCTTTTCGTCATGGAGGTTGTGGTGAACCCTACACCAAAGGTAATTCTAAGTTCTAGGCATGACTTCATATTTACCAAGGTACCATGGTACTTCATATTTGCCAAATACACACCTTTTCATGGGTTCGGTGAGAAGGGTTGTCTAGCACGACGCTGACGGCCCGGATTTGTGGGTAGGAGATTCGGAGTGCCAACGTTGGAGCGGTCACGGGCATGGCGTTTTGGGTTTCGTCGTCTCCCTTGTGGAGAGCTTTGCGATGCGACCTACACAAGAAGGTTGGAAACATGTTCATATATGGTCCGAATGTACTATGGTGGCCTAATTGTAAATACGGGTTTGTGTGGGGGTTAGGAGCACACCTGAGTTTGGGTGGGGTCAGGAGCATCAAACAATTGCGAAGCACCAAGAACCTCCTAGTCATATGATGTATCATGGGTGTCGTCATGGCTTGTTTCCTCGGAGGTTTCCTGAACAAATGTCAATTTTCTCCTAGAACTCCTTTGTCTCGAACCGGAGCCCTCTGCTCTCTCACGCACCAGCCTTTGTACATCCTCGGCTCTCATGCAGCCCAACTTGCGAGCTATGCGACATGTGAATCTCAACACCTTTTGCAAGCATATTCAATCAATTGCTAAAATAGCGTATCATCGTTGCAAAGGAATTTTAGAGGGAATGTTGTTCGGTGTATTACCTCTCTGCAAATTCTTGAAGGTCACTACCTTCTTGCCCCCCGCACATCCAAGGTAGACTCCGGCTTCATTTGAAAGGTGAGCTAGTTGTGTGCTCTATATTTTTCAAGGAACACCGTTACATTTTCATTTTGCATTTACATATGTTTAATGTAGGTCTTTCAATTTGTAAAGCAAATGGAGTGCTTACCATGTAGTTATCAAGAGGAGCTCTCTCGAGCTGCACGCCTTGCCTTGTTCTATCATCATAGCGGTCTTCTTGGTCGCTCCCTCCTTCATATATTGGATTCACCGATGTCGGAGGGTGGATATGGACTCTGGTGGATCTGTGCAACCACAAGAGGTACTCACGGTACTCAGTACAAGAGGTACTCATGGTACTTAGTGGACACAGAATGAGGCCCACTTTCATGATACACCCTCTCAGCGTTCATCCACTGTCCCACATACGCGGCATGGATGGTGAGCCAGTCGTTGCCACCACCAAACCTTTTCTTCCTCGATATTCTAAAATGGCCCCAATTAGTTTTCACAACACAAGTAGAAACAAAGCATTGAAGGCGGTGAAATGTGAAGTGACTTACTCGTGCAATGCTTGGGTCGTCGCGTCATGCTGTAAAGGGAGTTCCTGTCTCCGGCTGAACTGCTTCATGACTCTCATGGGCAGATGGTGCTCGACAACATAGTACAAGATCATGGGGGCATTGGATCGCCATAGGTGCTTGTCATCTTCACTTCTGGGGGGAACCTCCAAGGCCTTCACTTCATCACGTTCATATGGAGTCCATTCAATCTGCAAATTGTGATTGGTACAAAATTAATAGTACGTACATCTTCTAATGAACATATGCAGAACCATGGCTGCTACACCGTACCTGATTTGGAGTTAACAAATCCAAATCGCTCGAATACCGAGTACCGTCAATCCGGCTCACCCTTCACGCACTTAGTTTTGTGCCAAAGGTAGCACATGGGGGCCCGATAATCAGCATATGGCCATGGCTGCGAAAAAAATGAAAGACAAATCATGTGAGTTAGTAGATAGTTTAACTAAGATGACTAGTTAAATAGGACAACATGTATGGCTAACTTACATTAACCGCGCCTCTGTGTGTCCTACCAATCGGGATGCGCTCCCAAATCCATATTTGAAGCAGGTACGTGCAGCCACCTAAGTTGGATATCGGACTAGCCCTCCTACAAGCCTCACAGAGCTGCCGATACAACCATGCGAGCGTCGCAGACCCCCAACTGTACAAGGCAATGTTCTCCCAAGGCTCCATTAGCCGTGGCAGCACCATCCGGAGACGGTGTTCCCGAAGCATCCGGGAGAAGGAAGGAAGCCACCATGTGCCAGAGCCACACACGAGTGTGCCTCTCCACCACTTCAGCAACGACGTTTTGTGGGCACTTGTTGAACCAAGCACGCAACCAATTGGAGCTCACCCCCGAGGTCTTCTTCTCCTTCTTGCCTTCTTCAGGTTCTGGTGGGTGGTGGCCGGTGAACTGGTACACCAACTCCTTCCGGTTCTCCGTGTTGATGGTGCCTGTCACCGCAAGACCCCCAAACGTAGACCCAAAATGTAGTCGACATCTTGCAGCAACAATGACATCTCTCCACACGGCGGGTAGAATGAATGCGTCTCCGGCGCCATCCGCCGACGAAGGCGGTGAGTAGTGGCCCGTCCATCTCCGGGAGCCCAGCAACAATTGCTCAAGGAAGACTTAGAAAGCCCGCTCTAGCCAGGCACGGGGTGTACCGCTCGTCCCAGTCCAGTGGATGGTGAGTGCGGGGACGCAACAGTTTCAAATCCTGCAATAATTCAAACAATGTCAACTTTGGCGATGATAAAGTATACACATAATAAGTGGAAGAAAAATGGAAGACATGTGAATCACTTGCCTTGCCCACGCCGGCCAACAAGTGCGCTTGGTGGTCCTTGTCGTAGTAGCTCTCAAGAAGGTGGAACTATGGGTGCTCCATCCCGAATAAGATGAAAAAAACACAAGGTTAGAAATATGACATGAATTAAAATAATCTCCAAAGTTAAAACAACACAAGATGAAGAAATTCATGAATTATGAACAACTAACAAAACCTATGTACCTTGACACGTTGGTCATGAGTGGCAGCGGTGTGACCGGTTTTATGGCATTTTGAGCAACGGACCCTACCCGGTGCCTCATCAAAGTCTCCAAAACCATACCTATCATCACCATAGCCATTGGATTCATCCATAACACCTTGAAGCCGCTTTTTCTTTCTTCTACCCTTCTTTGTCTTTTCAAGATCCGGGTCGGGAACATAATCTAATCCATAGTACGGAGGCCATTGTGTGGGATCTAGGTATGGCTCGAAGCTCGACTCCCACACTTGTTTGACGTGAGATAGAATGGAGACATGAACTTCTCATTCTCATGGTTTAGACACCTGTATTTACAAGCTGTGATCACATGCGAGCAAGGCACATGAAAGAGCTGTGGAATGCTACACGAGCATTCCGCTTTCTCAAGGTCTACCCTATAATTCCTGCCACCGTACTTCTCGCCACCCGGATTGGTTCCTCCCGACCTTATATTGTACACTAGCCTCGATGGTCCGTAGGCTTCACCCACTTGGGTTTGAACTTATCGCCTCCACAATAGCCAAGTGTCTCCCTACCCGGCTTGCCCCCATTTTTCTTCGACGCCTTTGCTATGTTCCATCGATTAACAAAGTATTCATTGCACTTCTTAAACGAGTACTCCACAATTCCGGACACGGGGATTGCACGGATACCCTTGAACACTTTGTTAAAAGATTCTGAAGAATTGGTGGTCATCACGCCATACCTAAGACCTCCAACATCGTATGCTAGAGCCCACTTGTCCCTATTAGGAATCTGATCCTGAAGCCAGCTCCTCGCACGACTATTGAGGACCTTACTCAACTCGGCAAGCTTCTCTGCAAACTTCTCCTTGGTGTGACACGCACACACTGACTTCAATTTCTGCACAACCTCCTTCTTTTGTCGTCGCCATATGTTGGCGGCAAAGTGCCTCATGCACCAACGATGCTCAAGAGAAGGGAGTCCATCTATATTCTCTCTCGTAGCCATGAGCAAACCAAAGATGCCGATCGATATCATCCAAATCTTACGGGACGAACGACGAATGACATGCTTTCTAACAAGCTTCATGAACCAAGACCAGCTTGGTATTGTTCTCGCCCTCGGCCAAAGCAAATGCTAAAGGGACAAGTTGATTGTCCTGTCAACCCTAACCGCAATCATCGAACACCCCGGTACTTCCCTAAGAAATGTTCCATCAACAAGCACTAAGGGGCTTACAATGCTTGAACACCTCTGGCTGATTAGGGAAAACACCAAAACAATCTTTGCGAGGAACGCATGTTTTGGCGTAGCCGTCCGTGCCATCCACTATTGGCCCAAAGACTAAGCCCTGGATTGAAGTGTTTCATGGCACTAAGAATCCTTGGAGCTTGGTTGTATGCCTCCTTCCAATCACCCCACAACAGCTCTATAGCATGTTGCTTTGCTCGCTATGCCTTGGAGTACTTCACTCGATATCTGGTGAACCCAAATATGCTCTCGATCAGGGAAGAAACAGATGTATCGCTATCGGCCCTAACAAGGCTGACAAGATGATGACCAAAGTAACAGTCGTGTTTTGGGCGTGCACCCCTTCGGCTTAGAAGACCAACAGGTGTGAGGTTGCTTCACATTTTGAATCCTTCACGTCTTGTTCCTCAGCTTCTGAGCCCAAACTCCCCAACCACATGACTTCTTGCAAAGCACCGTGTACCTCTTGTTCTAGTCACAGTGGTCAACCCTATAAGGCCTGTGAAACCTAACAGCGTAATCCACAAGAAAGAACTTGAGATGCTCTAATGTTTCAAAGACCATCCCCTTCTTAATCTCCATCTCCTCACTCTCTGTCACCGCATCGTCCAACAATGACAAACCGCTATCACATACTGCTTCATCAACCATACTTATGTCCATAAAGTTTGGTATGGATGGTACCTCGACATGGACCTCCTTCAATTGACTAAGCTCCGCGTCATTGTAATCCATTCTAAGTGACCCGCCAACTGGGTCCCTTAACGAGTCTGAAAGCACTAGCTCACACAAATCGCTTTCATCCTCGCTACTAGGCTCTGACCTGTACTCATCCTCCAAAACATCATGAGAAGTACTTTGCCCTGAAGTCAGCTCATCTTCGTCCTCTCGGTCATCCTCTGAGTCTAGGGACATGTTGTCCATATCCCAACTTCTATCTCCATCCCCAAACGCCTCCTCATCAAACTCATCATTCAAGGCACCGACCATCAATGACCTATCAACTTCTCTAACGATAGCCGGTTGCAACTCTTCGTCTTCGGTAAGGTGCTCTACGGGTTCCACATCCACATTGTCATCCACAGCCACCACAAAATGCCTAGACCCCTTATCCACAACAACTTCGAAGCATCTAACGCTGCTACTCTTCACAACTTCTATGTAGTTCTTCCATTCATCGTCACATGACAAAGACATCAATGCATAGTGTGCTCGTTCCTTCCCACAGTCAAATCTCCCTCTGAAGCTAAAGCGGCCACCCATACTTGTCACGACAAAGGCCTTACCAAATCATCAAAGCTAGGAGGGCTACTAAAAAAATGAACTTGTTCTTGCATGTTTTCAAATTGTCCATTCCCTCTAACTTTGCCACCATTAAAAAAGTGCACTAAACGTTCCATCTACAAAATGTTAAGCAATACATAATCTATAAGTACATCCAAGCTTTTTTGAAAAAAAAAATATTATGAACAAACTAAAAACCTCCATGCATCAAGTAACTACATCCATGCAACTTGTACTCAATGTCAAATCCATAGGCACATCATATCCTAAACCGATTGTACGAACCACATTCTATCAATGAACGCTTCAATCACTCACAATTTCACCCTAAACCCTAAACCTAGTAACTATGAGCCACAAAGGAAGAAATGGAGGAGGTAGAGAGAAAGGATTTGTACCTAATCCCGTGATGGAGAGGGAGCAAGCTTGTCGGAGGAGTGGATGGGGAGGAAGGGGCGGCGTTAATACCGCCGCCGCCCCCTCGAGCGGGGCGGCGGCCACCACCGAAGGCGCCACCGGTCGCCGGCCGCCTCCCTCGCCCATCCCCGAGGTGGCGGCGTGGGGCGGCCACGTGGGTGCGGCGCGGGCGTGGGCCGGCGGCTTTGAGAGGAGGGCGGCGCGCGCGCCGACGGCATGGGAGGCGGTGGCGGCGGCGTGGGAGGCGGACGAACGCGTGAAGGAGAAAGGGAAGCGAGAGAAGAAGAAATAAACGGGCCGGGCCGCCGTGACCTAAGTCGGCGTGTCACGCCCGGCCGCCGTGGCCAGAGCGCCGTCGCGCCGAATCGGCGGCCGCGACAAGGCGGGCCCCATGGGCCTCCGCACGCCACAGACAACCTCCGGTGCCAGCGTGGAGGGCCCGTCGCGCCACCGCATGTGGCACGACAGTGTGGAAATGTCGCACCAAGACATCCGTCGCGACCAAAAGGGATACACTGTGCAAATATTTTCAAAATGGGGTTATATTTAAAATATTATTTAAAAAGGGTCAAATTTTAAAAAAAATCCTTGTAAGTGTCCGTCTCAAAAAATCAATTTGCGGCGGCAGACACTTTAGATGTTTGTCTCTATAAATAATAATTACATTAAAAAAATGATTTTATGGGATATATGGGCCAGGGGTACCAGCATCGCCTGTAAATTTAATCATGTCTAGCTGTAGGCCAGAGGCCGAGGGGTAGAAGGCCCACGAGGGCCGCATGGAGCGATCAATATGAAGGTCAAGGCACGTCAATCATATCCGAGAACCAACACATGGGGATGCTTCCGTTTATGGTTGCTAGCCCTTTGTCAGGTTGAGTGAACGCCGGAGTGGAATTGAGGAATTTATGTTCGGAAAAGCAAGAACTAGAGGCGAGAAGGGAAGAACAGAGCAAGTTTAAGAAGACATGCAGGGAGTTCAGGGAAGGGGATTCAGTTATTCGATGATCTCAGCAGTCAGTTACAAGGGCTTATATTCCTGCCCCGACTCCACCAATATCAATCTTCTTCGGGCTCCTTTTATTGAACAAGGGACGCCCCCATTTCCATTGCATTGGCACGGAAATACTTCAGAGTTTTAGAAATCCTTCCTATAGTCTCTGGATCCCTCCCGGATTTTTTTCAAAATTTATCCCTTTTTCAAAACAAATTTCAAATCTATCCCTAGTTTGAAACATATTACACCCGTATCCCTTTTTGTCGCCAAACCGTGGCGTGATTTTTACACATGTCGCGCCACCGCATGTGGCGCGACGCTCCCGCCACGCTGGCTCCCGGAGTTGACCGATCCGGCGTGGGCGAGTATGGGGCCCGCCACGCCGCGCCACTTGCATGTGGCGCGACAGAAAGGCCGTGAAATGCCAAAGCCATCCGCCGCAATTGACTACTTTCTAGGGCGTATGATAAAACAAGCATGCCCCGTCCTTTCATGTCAAACATTGAAGCGCGACATGCGACTCCGCCATCGGACGGTAAATCCGCGGGGTGTGTTTAACATGTTTCACATTGTACATTGTATCACGTTTTTGTTTGTCGGTGGTAAATAGTATCTTACCATGACGTAACTAGGCTCAAAAGAACCGTCTCGCAATGTACATCTAAACTGTATAATTAGTTTATTTTTTTTAACTATATTTCGTACTCGATACAGTGCCGGCATTTTAATATAATGGAGAATCTTCTTTACATAGTGAGATTTAGGGATGAATTCATTGCAAACACATGCATGCAGTGCCGGTCGCCGCATGCCCGCATGCCACCGCAGAAAGCGCCCGAAAGCGGATGCCCTGCCCCACCTCATGCACAGTTTTTTTAATCCGATGCCAAAAAGTACTTGCACGTATTTTTATACAAAACATACTCGAGCTAATATCATGATAATGCAAATAAGAAGTATAATTACTAGGTTAATTATTTTTTATTTGCGTTAACAAGTACTTGATTTGGCACATTTCTTAACAAGTGTTAAGTTAGGTAGTAGAGTGGTTTTGGGACTGGGCGAGATTACCAAGGAGCCGAACCAAGAGGCTGTTCACTTCCCATGCAAAGGCAAAAAGCAAACCCAAAAAGTGCTACAAAGATGCGTCACATCGAATCTTTTAACGCATAAATGGATCACTAAACATAGGTAAATAACAAAACTAATTACACAGTTTTAGTTGAAAAGTGCGAGACGAATCTTTTGAACTTAGTTAATGCATGTTGGGACAATAATTACCAAATACAAACGAAATGTGCTACAAAGAGCTCCAACCCAAATTATTTCGGGTTGCATGGCAACCGAACGCCCCAAAGACCTGTACTCTCTCCCCTGTATAGCTATAATAACAATTGAGTAGCTACATTAACCGCTTGTCTCAAGATATGAATACAAAGATGCAAACGCCAAGCCACACTCGCATGCAACATTTACTCTAATTAAACAAATAGATAGTGTGACCACATAGCACCGCAGCTTTGCATGCTAAATCAGACATAGCACATGGCACAAATCAGATGGCGGGCTGCATGTTGCGCTTCAATGTTTGACATGAAAGGACAGGGGCATGCTTGTTTTATTGTACGCCCCTAGAAGCGTGGCCCGCTCAAGCAGCCTACGAGCGGTACTAGTACTCTTAGGTGGCATTTCACGGTACTGTCGCGCCACATGCAGTGGCGCGACGTGGCGGGCCCCATACTCAGCCACGCCAGCATCGGTCAACTCCAGGAGCCAGCGTGGCGGGGGAACGTCGCGCCACATGCGGTGGCGCGACATGTAAAAATCACGCCACCGGTTTGGCGCGACAAAAAGGGATACGGGTGTAATATGTTTCAAACTAGGGATAGATTTGAAATTTGTTTTGAAAAAGGGATAAATTTTGAAAAAAATCCATCCCTCCCATAGTCTCTGGATCCCTCCCCGTAGTCCGTTGAAGCTCAGGTTCAGTGAACACAGGAAGGTGAGGTTGCCGATGGTAGGAGAGATCTTTGACGGCCAGCCCACGAGAGCTGAGGTTCAGAGCGACCACCCATCAGGGGTGTCTCTTCTTGCCGCAAGTGACGCCCTCCCACTTGCAAGTGGCAGCTGCTCTGGTTACAGGAGGACTGATGGATTGGAAGGAGCGGCGGTGCTCGCTGTCCTTGAACGCTCGGTTGCGGCGATGCCCGGCGGCGCTGTGACAGCGCGCACACGTGAACGCAGTTCGTAGGGGCACAAGACACGGGAATTGGTTAGCTGCTAATGGCGCAGCCTCACGGATGCATTCGTTTGAAATTTATACCGGCTCCACCCTAGATCTCCGCCACAGGCCGTTGCTGCGTGATACGCCATCATTTGTGAACGTCCACGCGACAAGCACGGCGAACGAACCCGTGGCGGAGTGAGCCTCCTGATTGCGGTCACAGCGCAGTGGCGTGCCAGTCTCCACCCCTGCCCATGATTCTACGCAAATACAAAACATGTTCATGCACCTAATGAACGAACTAATGCACCTAACATGGATACATAGGACCTGACACGATTACAGGAGCCTGAGCTCCAACAGTTCACCCCCTAATCGTGACAGACATCAACCACGCCCAGCCTCTGACGCATCTCGATGAACTTGACTCTTCCCAGTGGCTTCGTTAGAACATCTGCTAACTGCCAGTCAGTGCTGACATGTTCAACCTCAGCAATGCCATTACCAACACATTCGCGTATATAGTGATAGCGTGTGTCAATATGCTTGCTGCGTTCATGATAGACTGGGTTCTTGCTCAACTCAAGTGCCGACTTACTGTCCATCAGTAGCTTGAACTTCTGAAGCTTCTCTCCTGTCAAGTCTGCAATCAACCTGCTCAACCACACGCCTTGACATGCTGCCGAGGCTGCAGCTATATATTCTGCCTCACAGCTAGACAGTGAGACCACTCTTTGCTTCTGAGAAGTCTAGGTAACCACATTGTCATTCAAGAAAAATAAAATCCCTGAAGTGCTCTTCCTCTTCTCAAGATCACCAGCATGATCACTATCGGAATAACCCAATAGTTTCAGACCTGAAATGGATCCCTTCTGAAACTTGCAACCGTACTCACTTGTGCCTGCTACATATCTCACAATTCTCTTTATAGCAGCCCAATGATCTGAAGTAGGAGATTCCATGAACCTGCTCACCATTCCCACAGCAAAAGCTATGTCTGGCCTCGAGTTCACCAGATATCTCAAGCTTCCCACTATGCTTCTGTACTTGGTTACATCTCTGACAAGATCAGGTTTACCAGGGAGTAACTTGCAATTCATCTCCATTGGGGTATCAACTGGATTGCACCCACTCATACCACACTGCTCAACAATCTTAGCAGCATATGCTCTCTGACAGATAGTAATCTGCCCAGGACTTTGTTTCACTTCTAACCCCAAATAGTAACTCAACATGCCAAGGTCGCTCATGCTAAAGGTACTGCACATTTGGCTCTTAAATTCAGCAATCTTGCTCTTGTCAGGCCCACATATAATGAGATCATCCACATACACACCTAGCAGCAACAGTGAACTGCCACTACCCTTTTTGTACACAGCATGCTCCTCTTCACTCCTGACAAAGTCCAACTTCTTCAGCTTTAACACCTTGCTTGGATATTTAGGATTCAGAAAACCTGGTGGCTGGTGAACATAAACTTCTTCTGCCAAAACCCCATTGAGAAATGCTGATTTCACATCCATGTGATGCACCTCCCATTCACCTTGTGCAGCTAGAGCCAGGATCAGTCTTACTGTCTCTAGTCTGGCAACTGGAGCAAAGACCTCCTCATAGTCCACCCCATGTTTCTGAGCATAACCTTTCGCCACTAATCTTGGCTTATACTTCACAATGTTCCCCTCTGGATCCCTCTTGACTTTATAAACGCACTTCAGTCCTATTGCCTTATGTCCTTTAGGAAGATTAGCATAGCACCATGTGTCATTTTCCTGAATGGACAGTAACTCAGTTCTCATAGCATCAACCCAGCACTGCTCCTCTAGTGCTTCCTCCACCCCCAAGGGTTCATCAGCAGCCAATAAACACATGCCACTGTATTCATAATTTTGCACTTCATCAGTGTTATCAAACAGGTCATTGAGAGTTCTGTACCTCGGTGTCCTCTCCTCTGAACTGTCAGCAACATTACTAGGTGGTGTTGCAAAATTAATATGTGGAGCTTGCACCGATCCTGGGGTGTTCTGATTACTTGGCGTTGCTTGCTGAGGAGTCACAACACCATTCCGCCCCGTGAAAACCTCCCCTCCGCCTCCGCCGTTGGTACGCTCACCCGCATCACCGGGCAAACCATTGTTGTCGGATTTTCGTCAGACAACTCATAATGCACGACGAACGTATCTTCTCCTTCACTTGGCACTTCACCAGCATCAGTCCAGTCCCAGGCCTGCCCTTCATCAAAAAGAACATCTCTACTCACCACCAAACGACCAGTTGATGGATTGAACAGCATGTACCCTTTAGTGCCCGGCTCATAGCCAATAAGCACCATTTTGGTTGACCTGTCTGACAATTTGCTCAGACCAGGACCTGTATGCTTCACATATGCCACACATCCAAAGGTTCTGAAATGATTCACATTAGGTTTCCTCCCATACCAAGCTTCAAATGGAGTGATGCCGTCAAGACTTTTAGTTGGTGATCTATTCAAGATATACACAAATACAAGATCGCCTTCGCCCCCGTAACTTTGCGAGCACCCTCATTGACTTTAACAGACACCTGGCCATCTCCACCACTGTTTGGTTTCGACGCTCTACTACACCATTCTGCTGGGGAGAATGAGGTGTAGTAGTGTAGTGCTTGATGCCCTGCTCATTACAATAAATTGAGAATAGATGAGATGTGAACTCTCCTCCCCTATCTGTTCTCAAAGCCTTGAGCCTCTTGTCAGAATCCAGCTCAGCCCGGTTCTTGAACTTCTTAAAGAATTCCAATGCCTGATCCTTGGACTTTAACATTTCAACCCACATAAATCTGCTATAATCATCAACAATTAGCAAGAAATATGAGCACCCCACCAATGTTTTGGGAGTAATATGGCCACAAAGATCTGCATGAACCAGCTGCAAACACTGACTTGCTCTAGCACCTGAAGCTTTGGGAAAAGGAACCCTGTGCTGTTTCCCAAAGACACACCCATCACAAATCTGCTCCACCTTGTTCACCATTGGCATACCTGACACCATCCCTCGACTGCTCAGGTCTCTAAGTGCCCTGAAATTCAGGTGACCGTACCTAGCATGCCAGCGCCAAGATACATCTTCTAACTTTGCTAACAGGCGTATTGGATCAGTTAACTTTAACTTGACAGTATAAAGCCTATTAGCTGCCCTAGGAGCAGAAATCAACAGTGTACGTCCCTGATCATACACACACATCTTGCCACCCTCCAGAACTACTTTGAACCCTTTCTCCTCAAGTTGTCCCAAACTGACAATACTACTTCTCAACTTCGGAATATAATAAACGTCGGTCAATACCTTGTGTTGCGGATGGCAGCCTTGAACCACCACCGATCCGATGCCCTCGATCTCAACGCTGGACCCATCGCCAAAACGCAATGATCCGTGGACGCCTCGATCTAGGCGTAATCGGCGCCCGATCTCGTCCCGGGTCATATGGTTTGCTCGCGCTGGTGTCAAGCACCCACACACCGTCCGGCACATCGATGGGGATCACATTCTCCGTCAGGTGCACCGACTGAGCTGACCCGTGCCCAACGGCACACATAGCCAGCACGAGTGCACCGGCATCACCCGCACCGACCACCATGTTTGCTTCCTGCTGGGCTGCCTCCTTCTTCTCCTTCTTAGGGGCGTTTACAATCTTACGCTCAATGCCCGTAAATACCACAATTTCGGCACCGGCCCTTTCTCCTCAACGTGCCCATGGAGGTCAACTTGACTGATCGGGGAGCACCCCCTTCTAAACGAACTTTCTCCTTGCCCTTCGAGGTTCCAAAGACCAGACTTGCGTCCACCTTGCTTGTGGAAACGATGTTTGTTCCTCTCAAGCCACTCATCTTCAGCGAGGAGAAGGCATCCAGCTTTATCGATGATCTGATCGACCTTGTCATCAAGACGATCTTCTGTTGCTCTCAGCTTGCCAATCAACTCCTCCACTGTCAGCTTCTTGAGGTCACAAAACATCTCTATGGATACCACCAGCTGAGTGAATCTAGGTGGCACCACACGCAAAAACTTCTTTACCACACGAATATCTTCGATCTCCTCGCCCAAAGTCTTGAGGTTTCCGACGAGATTGGTGATTCGCATCCCAAAATCATCGACGGACTCCCCCTCCTTGAACTGAATGTTCTCAAATTCCTTCAAGAGCTTTTGGGCGTTCACTTCTTTGACTCGATCTGCTCCTATTCGCATGGTTCTCACCGCCTCCCATGCATCCTTCACGGTCGTCTTCCTCCCCAACGCTTGCCACATCTCCTTCGGGACTGAACGCAGAAGAGCGCTCATCGCCTGTCGATCCTGTGCACGCTTGACATTGGTGCCTAGGTCGATCACCCCCCAGATCTCCAACACCTCGTAATTACACTGCATCAACATTGCCCATTCGGTGTAGTTGTCGCTGGTTAGCATCGGCCACATGAGAGAACTCTCCTTCACGCCGGTGCTTGAAGACTGCCTGTCGCCCATGGCGTTCGATGAGGAGTGGCGGCGCAGCGCGCGGTCTTCTCGTGTCTTCCCTCGCTTGGTGGACTACTGAGTCCACCGGATCTCTCACCTCATAGCTTTGATACCAGACTGATGGATTGGAAGGAGCGGCGGTGCTCGCTGTCCTTGGAACGCTCGGTTGCCGGCGATGCCCGGCGGCGCGGTGACCGCGCACACGTGAACGCGAGTTCGTAGGGCACAAGACACTGGAATTGGTTAGCTGCTAATGGCGCAGCCTCACCAGATGCATTCGTTTGATATTTATACCGGCTCCACCCTAGATCCCCGCCACAGGCCGTTGCTGCGTGATACGCCATCATTTGTGAACATCCACGCAACAAGCACGGCGAACGAATCCGTGGCGGAGTGAGCCTCCTGATTGCGGTCACGGCGCAGTGGCGTGCTAGTCTCCACCCCTGCCCATGATTCTACGCAAATACAAAACATGTTCATGCACCTAATGAACGAACTAATGCACCTAACATGGATACATAGGACCTGACACGATTACAGGAGCCTGAGCTCCAACATCTTCTTGCCGCAAGTGACGTCCTCCCACTTGCAGTGGCTGCTGCTCTGGTTACAGGAGGACAGGGCAGCAGATCGTGTGGCTGGTGATCTTGGCCTTGAATGCAAGAAGAGCTCCCTTGTTGTGGCCATGTCCTGACGAATACAAATCTGCTGCTGGACTGGTTGTTGCCGTTGTGGAGATCAGCAGGAGCAGCTACAGCAGGCGCCAGAGCAGGTCGTCAGTCTTAGGAGCAGCATGGCCGGCGGCGTAGAGCTTGGTTTCTTTGCGTTGGATGACTATGATACGCTCAAGGTTAGTTCTGTGGCTCTCCTACGCCGTAGTGGCAGGGCTCTGTGCCTAATTAATCATGCTGTATAATATATTCTTGCTTCCTGTTGTGTCGTCTTCGTCTATTCTTGCTGCTCTGAATGGACCGTTGGTTTGTAATTTGGAATTAGGATGACCAGGTGACGTGCGTTGATATATTAATAAAATAAACGGAGATATTACAGCTGGAAAAGGAGAAGCAAATATATTATAGACTTCAACAATACATTCAGAGAACCTGTAATGGTGTCGTGAGTCGTGACATCATCTTTTGAGACCATCAACATTTTCTAACCAATAATAATGCATATCAGCATATGACAGAAGGGTTTGATACAATCAAATAGGCATTAATAAAAGATAAGCAAATATATTACAGTCAACAATACATTTAGAGAAACTATTTATCTCTAATAGCATGCATCTGTGCAGCAGCATCGCTCGTTGACAATCGCTCCGTAGGCAATTGCTTTGAACAAAGGACACCAAGCTGAATGACGGCTGAGAAACATTCCATGTTTCTTGTTATATGTCTTGTATCATTGTTGTTGTTTACTCCATCATGCAGCCAGATGTTGTAATCTGCTATCTCCATAATCTTGTGAGGAAGAGCTGCCTTGGCATAATAATGCAAGCTCATCCCATCTCTAAACATATCATCTGTGGGGCTCTTGCCTGTGAACATCTCGATCAAAGTGATGCCAAGACTAAACAGATCTCCAGAAGTTGACACCGCAAGCCCATCTCCATATTCTGTAGTGGAATGAAATATGAGGATACATAGGTATACATATATATGTATAAAACTCAAACACTACTTGATTTGCATCTTAATATTAGTAATTGGATAATCCTATTTAGCCCCTGCACTGGTGCTCACAAGACAAGCCATAACAAAAAATAAATCCAAGATGTTCTCACAAAAATAAAAGGCATCGGCCATCAATTTAGTATACTATAGTTATTAATGGTGATAATATGCATTTGATATATTGCGCTTTCTAAAAAATTACATACCTCTGCCATTATAAAAACTCTCTATATCTTGTATATTGAATTACCAACATATGACACTGTGGAAAACCCTTGTCTTCATCTAAATTATTCATTATGCCATTGTGAAAAATAATGTACAGTAGGCATTAAATTTGCTTCTGAATTACCCAATTATACTTTTGTAATAAACATTCTAAAGTAGTACCAAGTCTGTTGTTTTTTTTTTCTAAAAAAAAACTCAAAAAGGAACCGTATATATTATCCATGTTATCCACTATATGGTATAAATGCATGCTGTGTGTTACAATGCAGAAGATGGGAACGTGTCTGAGGTAAGCATTGAATATGCCAGATTCCATAGTGGAAGCTAAGATTCAAACTAAAGGCAAACATATGAGCAAAGATAAACAATTTTGTTGAGCTTTAACCCAATTATACATGATTTTTTGACTTACTTTTTTTAACAAATTACTAACACATGCAGTAGCACAAATTGAGTAGCTAATAGGTAGATGCCATTTTTTTTTTTTTTGAGATTACACAAGATAACGCAGACGCTCAACACGCACGCACACTCATCCCTATGAACATACGTGCACGCAAACCCTACCCCTATGAGCACCTTCGAAGGACTGAGCCGGCAAATCTTGAAGTTCCGAAGTCACCACCGGCGCCTCGCTATCGACGGGGGGCGTCGCCTACCACTTAATGCACAGCGCCGGAAAATCCTGAAATAAATCCGGATAAAGTGTCGCACCCAGGATTTGTAGAACAATGAAACAAAAAACTTGAGTTACCTGGCGCAATATATCCAATGGAACCTCTTATTCCTATGGTGCTACTGGAATTCATAGGATGTTTGTTTGTTGCTTCATCTAGAACTCTAGAAATGCCAAAATCTCCAACACAAGCTCTCATATCCTGATTGAGAAGAATGTTACTTGGCTTGAGATCACAATGGATGATCGATGGCTGGCAACCATTGTGAAGATAGTCCAAAGCATCCACAATGTCCACAGCGATATCCAACCTCTGTGATAGGCTGAGTGCTCCTTGTCCATTTTGGCCTTCTAAATTTGAGTGGATCCATCTATCTAAGCTGCCATTAGCCAAGAACTCAAAGACTAGTGCTCTGAAATCTTGACCCTGGTGGTTGATGCTAGAACAACATGTAATGATCTTTAGAAGGCAGCGGTGCCTCACTCTTCTTAGTGCCTCACTCTTCTTAGTGCCTCACATTCTTCTTGGAAGCTTTTGTAGGACCCTGATTGTTGCACATTAAACACCTTAACGGCGACGACAATGGCTTGATTTTCTAGGGTGCCCTTGTATACTGTACCATATCTTCCCTTTCCAAGCACATTTGTTTCTGAAAATCCATCTGTTCCTTTAGTATATCATTGTATGGAACTATTGGAAGCTCTATCTCTGCAAATTGTGGTGGCAAATCTTTCTTTGGTGCTATCTTGGACTTCATGTAGCGAAATGCAGCCCAAACCAGAAAAAGTTAGAGGAGGAGACTTCCTATTGTTGGGATTGTTGTTCTAAGAGATTTGGGTATGGCTTTCTTACTCTTTCTTGCACTAAAGCGTGCGCATTTTGGCAGACGAAGCTGTGGTATTCCACCACATAATGCATTATTACCAACAATTGATAGTCCGGTTAGATTTCTAAAAACCCCTTCTTTTGGTACTTCACCTTGCAAATTGTTGTAGGATAGATCTAGGCGAAGCAGCGATGTTGTATTACCTAAAAGATCTGGGATTGTTCCGAATAAATTGTTGTGGCCAAGATACAACTCTTGTAGGTTCGTAAGGGTAACCAAGTTACCGGGATGCTTCCATTCAGTTTGTTATCTCGTCAAATTAAGTACAACCAAGCCTACCATCTTCTTGAATGAAGCAGGTATGCTTCCTTGGAATCAATTGCGATCCATTAAGAGGATTTCCATGACCCTACCGTTGCTAATAGTATCGGGTATCTCATCGGACAAATTGTTTCCTGATAGGAGGAGTCTGTCGAGATGTACCAAACTACCGACTTCTAATGGAAGTGGTCCCTCTAGCTTGTTGTTGGACAAATCAAGAACCATTAAGATCGATGGTAGATCCATAATTTCTTTAGGAATCAATCCAAAGAAGGTTGTTATGTGACGTAAGTAGGGCTAAAAGTTTGCTCAAGTTTCCAATGCTTGGTGGAATTGGCCCCTCCAAGCTATTGCCGCCTACATAAAGTTGAAGTAGGCTAGAAAGGTTTCCGATGGAGTATGGTAGATGTCCCGAGAGGTAGTTTGAAGTGAGGCCTAGCTGCTACAATTTTGTAAGCTTCCCGATGCTTTCAGGAATGACCCCAAGAAGCAAGTTTGCACCAAAATCAAGCATCTCGAGACCTACCAAATTTCCAATGTCCGATGGGATGACACCGATATGCTATTGTTGCGAATCCGCAGCCACCGGAGATTACTAGAAAGATTAACCAATGGATCCGTAATTGACCTCGAAAAATCACATTGTATGCAAAGGGCCGCTTCTTTATGTAATCCGCTACAGTTTGCCAATGAACCAATAAATTCCCAATCTTCCTCATTGTTTGCGTCTAACATGTTTTCATCCGCACCAAACACTTCAAGATTTTGCAATCTGCCCAATCCAGAAGGAACAATTCTGATAAAACTATTGAGTCCGGCATAAAGAATCTGGAGCCTAGAGAGATTGGTTAGCGATTGCGGAAGAGCTCCACTAAATTGGTTTCCTGAAATCCCAAACTCTTGGATGGTCGGAAGGCTTTTCCCGAGGTCAGATGGTAGACGACCGTGGAGCCGGTTGTCGACCATATAAAAACAGATAAAGAGATGAAAGGTTGAACAGGGAAGCAGGTAGCAGACCAGAGAGGCCATTCTCAGAGAGCTCAAGAAAGGTGAGATATGGATTGTTGCCGATGCCTGGAGGGATTGATCCCTCGAGGAAGTTGCTTTTCAAGGACAAGATGGTCAACCGGGAAAGGTTCCCAAGAGACGATGGGATGGTTCGATGTGCTTTCTTGTTGTCCAGCGCTAAAACCGAGAGCACTGCGCAGTTGCCAAATTCAGCGGGGATGCTTCCCTGCAGGCCTTTGTTCACTACTAAATTTTGACCCCGCCGCATCACGTCCCCTTGCATCAAACTAGAATCGATGCAATACGTGGTTGCTATTGCATCGATTTTTGGAATGTGATGCAATATGTGGTCATTATTGCATCAAAAAAGAGTTGGATGCGATAGTATTTCTTGTCGATGCAAATAGGTGTGATCTATCGCATCATTTGGAACAAGGGATGCAATAGGTGTGCAATTATTGCATCGACACATTTGGTTGGGTTAGTATTGAATTTTTTGATGCAATATGTAGGTGATATTGCACCAATTTAGAATATGGATGCAATAATGAAGTACTATTGCAACATATTTGTGTTTGATGCAACTAGTATTTTTGAAAGAAAATTGACTAACGAAAAACACCCTGTGGGTATCTAATAAGTGAATTTTTAGTTTTTAAAAACATGGGCGTCTAATAAGTAAATTGTTAGTTATTTATTAAAAAAAACTTCCACAATTGTTAATTTTAAGGAAAAATATTAAAAATAATTAGGTCAAGTAGAGGAGTCGAACATGTGCCCTTAGGGCTATCCAAGTTGTGGACAAACCACTACACTAGTTATAGATTGTTGCATAGACTAGTATATTTTTACTTTTAGACTATTATCTAATCATGTTTTTGACTGCGTGCATAAGCTAACCCAGCCCATTAGGACATGTCGTATACCCTTTAGGTAATTACATGGCCCATCAAGCATCAGCAAGGATACGACATTTGTTTCTGGAGGCAAGGAGTTGATCGTGGCCCATCACGCATCGGACGTCATTTGTTTCTAGAGACAAGGGCTCGATCGGTCCAGCCGCCAGCGCCTGTGCCCGACGCCGCAGCTTCTTCACGATCGCGACCTACTTGATCCAGAGGACGGCGCCGGCGGTGACTAGCAATCCAGCACCAGACGTTGAGGCAGGGCTCCACGAGTTGAGACCACGAGGACGACGATCGATGGTCGACAGCATCTGCATCTGATCTTGATCTTGATCTTGATCTTGGTACGTGCTATTGCCTTTTTACCCCTTTTTGTGAACCTTTGAATCAGTTCATGTCCAACCTCCAAATTGTCTATCTATATATAACTAGTACAAATGACAATTGTTTTGTCCATAGTTCAACTCTTACCCAATTATAGTTGAGCATTTATACAATCCGGGAAAATACTTTTTGCGTAAGGCATAATAAAGTTATTTGTCACATCACATTAACAATCTAATTTACATTGTGCCTAAGTTCTTAAACATGCCTTTGAGATCTTCAAGTAAGCTTTCAAAACATTCGTTTGCATGGCAGAAAACAGGGCACAGAATATTGCTTGTGATAAAGATATATCTAATACAAAACCTAATAATTTGCAAAATATATATCTCAGCCTCGTTTTCATTCTGAAACTGTTGTCACCCCACTGGCATTCTGTTGTGCACTGAAGAGACTCCAGATCTCTTTCATGAACTTCACTGTGTTCTTCTACATGAACCCAGTTTGTTGGATCTCAATCTTTATTCCATCGGCTCCCTGCCATTAAAAAAACAAAGGCATAAACACACCTTATTGTCATAAGCTACCATCTTTGATACAGACAAATAAACTTTAAAAATTAGAACAAACAATCTAGCTATCCGCAGATAACATTAACGAAAATTTAGATAACAACTAGCATTTAGAAAAATTTGGACCACTCTAATTTAGATAAGATTGCAATAGGATCAAAGTAATATAATTTCTAAAGAATTCTGAGATGTCTCCTTTTATCGAAATCATCACTGAAAATTCCAGCTATTGCATGGACACTGAAAACTAACGAACCGGTGATGTTGGTGAGACTCACTTGGACTAACAATGTTGAGCAAGTTGTCGTCGTGTAGCCCAGACTTAACCTATGCCTTCTGATCGAGCAAGTCCTGACAATCCAAATCACAGAATCATAAACTAATCCAATCCAATTCACAGAATCCTAGACACCAGAACTCAGTCCTGGACTGAAACACCTGCAGTTACTCAAAGTCAGCTAGCAAAACAGGCTTACTGATAGGGGCATTTGGCTAACAGATGTTTCAGCCATGTGTTGGTCTTCTATGTGATGGATATTTGCATTTGGATTCAGGCTACGGAAATGGGGGAGTCGATAGTGATATTGTCCTCTGGAATTGTCCTGAAAATGAAAACTGGCGTCAATAAGCGACATGCTGCAAACTGCACAAAGAGTTAAGAAATGTATTAAACTATTAAACTAAGAGAAAATCGTAATCAAAGAGTAATATTTTTCTGCAAATTTTCAGAATTTAAGAATCTCAGCACAATGACAAGATATATATCTCTACTATAATGAACTCTTCCATTCAGTTAAAGAAAATGGTTGGTGAGTAGTTGGCAAGGAAAATGCACGATCGTCATCGAGTTGCTAACAGGGACAGCTAAAACAATATTTCAGTGATCATAGGCTAACAGTACATAGGGGTTAAGACATGATTTGAACACTTTCTAAATTAGAAACATGTTGCCTGGCACCACAAAACCTACATCTGCATACCATACCGAAAGTTTGGCCCCAAAATCTGTTGTAAAAATCAGACAAGATATCAACCTGAGTTTTCAACATTCAAATTCCTGGGCCAACCAACACAACTGGGGCAAACAAGTTAACACCCTATTAGCAAATAGTAGAAAGGCATCGCAAATACACAAGAACTAATGGCATGTATACCTCTATTAGCAAATAGTAGAAAAAAAGCACCACAAATACACAAGAACTTACATTGTCAGCAATAGTATAGTGTCCGTACGTTGCACATGAAAACAACCATGTATAAAGCACCACAAAACAATTAGGAGGAGTCAGGAGGTGGAACTCACCTTGGCCGGCACCTTTGCGGTGTCGCGGCCTCATCCTCCACCACTGCCATCACCGACGGAGGAGGTGCGTCCTCAAAAACCGACCAGTGCCACTTCCTCAGCTGTCCACGATCGCCTTGACACTACCATCACACAATTTTGCTGTCACCAACACTGATTCTGCAAACCACCACTGCCACTACAAATGAGAACAACAAACATCAGACCAAAGCTCCGAATGTTAGTGTGGAATGAAACTGATGAGCTTTACTAAATAGTTAACATTACAGTTTACGCTCAATAAATTACCGAGGAGAGCTACACAGTAAAATAATCATAAGAGTTCAAGTTTCATGTCCACCTTAAAACAACTATACAGAATGTAACATCGTCACTAAGCACAATACGCTCTACTGTCAATGAACAAGAATCGACAATTGAACTGCATGTACCAATAACTCTCAAGTTTTCAACCAAGTATCATAAATCTGCCGTTGGAAAAATCCATGACACGGGCCAATGCTCTGTTACATCTATTCAAGCCTCATATCTCCTTTTCTCAGTGCCAAAGTGAGGACCTAATTTTAGAGTGACAAACCGAGGACCTAATTTTAGAGTGACAAAGTGAGAGAACGATTGAATGGCGTAGCTACATTTTTTTTTAGATAAAGGAATGGCATAGCTACATAGGGCATTGCGAAGGATTTTTTCTTTAGACAACATTAATATCCATACTGATTTTGCATCTTTTTGTTACACAATTGCTATTTACTTTGTCTTTGTTTCCAATACGTAGCATATTCTTATTTATCTTTGTGTGTGTTTGTCGGTGTTCAAAACAATGTCACACCAAGGTAGAAGTTGGATGCGGCTGGATAAGGCCTCTGCAGAGTGGCAACAAGGATTAACAGATTATCTTGATAGCACCTTTGGAGGCAGCTCCAAAGGAGGAACGGCACCATGTCCATGTCATGTCATTTAGAAAGCAGTCGGATGTTCAGAATCATTTGCTTCGGAAAGGTTTTGATGAAAGCTTCATTTGAGAGCAGGAAAGTATATGTGAAGGTTCAGCAATTGATGATGATGATCATGTTGATGATAGGGCTCGTACCACAGAATTGTTACATTCTATGATTAGGGGTGAAATACATGGAGAAATCGATGAGGAACAGCCAAATGAGATGGCAAAGAAGTTCTTTAAATTGCTACAAGAGGCCAAAAAGGAGTTATTTCCAGGCTGCACGGAAGCTACCCAGGTTTCTTTCATTGTCAAAATGTTTCAGATGAAGTGCATGTTTGGTTGTAGTAATGCTTGCATGGAGTACCTACTTGGGCTATTCTTGCTTATTCTTCCAAAAGGACACTGCCTCCCAGATAGTATGGAGAAGATAAAAAAAAAGGTTGTTAGAGATCTTGGTCTAAATTATGAAAAGATAGATGCATGCTATAATGATTGTGTGTTATTTAGAGGGGAAGAATATAAGGGCCTGGATAATTGCCCAAAATGTGGTGAGACAAGGTGGAAGCAGTCTAAAGAGGTAGAAGATGTTGGCAGTAGTTGTGGCTCAAAAAAGCGTGTTCCACGTAAAATCCTACGGTACTTCCCACTGATTCCACGGCTCCAAAGGATATATATGTCAGAGACTAGAGCATCAGATATGCGTTGGCATAAGGAAGAATTGGTGGTTGATGGAAAAATGCGACATCCTGCAGACTCCAAAGCATGGAAACATGTGGATGCAACTTATGAATGGTTTGCAGAGGACCCTCGTAATGTCAGGCTTGGTCTGGCATCTGATGGATTCAATCCGTTTGGTATGTTGAATGTGTCATACAGTTGTTGGCCTGTGATTTTAATTCCTTACAATCTTCCACCATGGTTGTGTTTGAAACAGTCGTATTGGATGTTGTCGATGATGATACCAGGAGCGACATCGCCTGGTGTTAGCATTGATGTGTACTTGCAGCCTCTAATTGATGAGCTCAAAGTTCTCTGGGAAGAGGGTATCAAAGCCTGGGATGCAAAGGAGAGGAAGCCTTTTGATTTGCATGCAATTCTACTGTGGACAATCAATGACTTTCCAGCGTATGCGATGCTTTCTGGATGGAGTACGAAAGGCAAGTTTGCATGTCCATACTGCCATACGGAAACAGACTACTTATGGTTGAAGCGTGGGCGCAAGTTCTGCTACATGGGGCATCGTCGCTTTTTGCCTATGGACCACAAGTGGCGTAGAAACAAGGTCAGTTTCAACAACAAGGCAGAATATAGGGAGGCTCCACAACCACTGACGGGAGAACAGGTGTTGCAACACTATGATAGTTTTGACCAAGTCACATTTGGCCCTGAATCAAGAAAAAGGAAGCGCAGTGATGAAGAAAAGAGATGGCACAACTGGAGGAAGAAAGAGTATTTTCTTCCAGCTTCCGTACTGGAAAAAGTTGCTTATTAGGCACAACTTGGATGTGATGCATATCGAGAAAAATATATGTGAGAGCATATTGGCCACTTTGCTAGACATAGAAGGTAAAACTAAGGATAATGAGGAAGCTCGGCTTGACATGCAGCATCTCGGGATAAGGGTGGATCAGCATCCAGAGCGTGAGAATGGTAAGTTCACCTTGCCACCTGCTTTGTACAAATTAAAGAAAGATGACAAGAAACTTTTATGCAAATTTCTACATGAAGTTAAGTTGCCTGATGGGTACGCGTCCAATATCCGAAGATGTGTGGATGAAAATCGGTGTCAGCTGTCTGGTCTGAAAACTCACGATTATCATATTATATTCCAGAAACTTTTACCATTAGTACTACGCAACATTCTGCCTCAAGAAGTTGTTGTCCCATTGATTGACTTGAGTAGGTTCTTCAGTTCGCTTTGTTCAAAGGAGCTAGATGAAACGGAGCTTGCTAACATGAGTGCTTCGATTAAGGAGACTCTATGTCGGCTTGAGATGATATTCCCACCTACTTTTTTTGACATCATGGTACATTTGCCGGTTCATCTAGCTGAAGAGGCTTTACTTGGTGGACCTGTATGCTATAGATGGATGTATCCCGTGGAGAGATATCTACGTACGGTAAAAGGTTATGTGAGGAACAAAGCACATCCTGAAGGCTCAATAGCGGAGGGATATATCACAGAAGAGTGCATGACATTTTGTTCTGTGTTCTTCGAAGACATGCCAACTCGCCCAGAGCGTCATGAAAGCGCCGCAGTGCCTGAACCACCATCTGGTTTGAGCGTTTTTGCTGACCTTGACTACAGTAGGAAAGGATATAGTTTCGAGGTCTTGGACGAATCCGAGATGCTGAGAATGAGGCACTACATACTCACAAATACGCCAGAGTGTGCTACTTTGCCTGAGTGAGTTAAATTTAACATTTCAGCATGCTATTTTTTTGTTCACATGATATATTACTAATTGTTTGCATTCTTGTTTGGTCTGCCCACTGCAGTGTACATAAGGCTTTACTAGAGAAATATAATCCACATAATGTTGAGAGAAGGCACAAGCAGCAATTTGTTGGTTGGTTTGAGGACAAAGTGAGTCACTAGAATTTTTTTTGTTCATTTTATTATGCACGTAATTGAAGCATCTTATTAATTTTTGTTAAATGGAAGTGCAGACCAAACAAGAATATGACCAAGGAAAAGCTAGTGAGGAGATGTACAACCTTTCTCAAGGACCAGATGATATTGCTCGTGTATTCAATAGATGTTTCATCAATGGCTTCCTATTTCGGACGGTGTCGGCAGAGATGAGCTCGGTCACTCAAAACAGTGGTGTCTTTGTCAAGGGTGATGAAAGTACGGGTAATATGGACTGGTACGGAGTTATTAAGAAAATTATCTCTCTACAATTCACTGGTGGAAAGGAAGTGATGTTGTTTCAGTGTGATTGGTTCAATGTCCCCGCTCCAACAAAGAACAAAGGTAAAGGGTACAACAAAGATCAATATGGAATTATAGATATTGATACTACTCTTCTCCGATATTCAGATGAGCCCTATATTCTGGCAACACAAGCAGAGCAGGTGTTTTATGTCAAACATGCAAATAAATCAAATTGGTGTAGTGTTGTTCGAATCAAACCAAGAAACCTTTTCTCCATGCCGGAATCAGCTAGTGTTGAAAAGGAAGCAGAAATTGATGTTGACTCATTGCTTGTTGGGGTGGAGGACATGACTGTTAGAAGCGATAAGGGGGACTTGATGAGTTGGCGACGAACGGACATGGAAGGGGAAGCAATTGATACTTTTGTTATTGAGAAAGCAATTGCTCAATCTGTACCAGAACCAAATGAAGAAGATTTTAGTGATGACGTTGAAGATGAGGTAGATGCATATATTGATGATGGAGTTGTCGCACCTGCCGTTGCGACAAATGACGAAGCTGATGATGATTTTTTCGTTTAAGTATTCACAATTTTTATTGAATGGCATTCTTAGTTGATCAACAACATGCTTATGTTCAAACGTGTGTTTTTGTGTGTCTGTGTGTGAGCAGCAACTAGCAGGTTTGCATTTTTGTGAACGATTATTTTCTGGAATCCTAGCTACTAGCATGTCTAAATACTTGCGTGACTCATTTTTTAGAGCACCCGCCAAAACCAATTAGAGTTCTTTCATTAGTTACTGTACTACCAGCAGCACATAATGTGCACATGTCAGTTCTCTCAGCGTCTGTACAGAAGAACACTTCTTGGTCTGCTCAACTGGTGCGTCTCGAAGGACTCATCAACTAGAGAGGACGACTTTTTATATACCATTGTGTTGCCACACTATCATGCATATTCACACAATCTGAACAAACAGGGAGTTCACACTTTTGACTAAACATTTAGAAAACAGTTCAAACTGCATGGGCACTACATATTCACATGATCTGAACAAAGATTCAACTTATGGCTATCTGTTATAATTTTTTTTAAAAAAAACAAAACTTATGGCTATCTAGACATCGCCATTCAGAGTATGTAAATGGTTATCTAGGCATCGCCATTCAGAGATAACAACAAGATGCTCTGGTCTGAATATGCTCTACTGAAGTATGGCAAATTCTGATACTGATTGAGCACATTACTATATAAGTTGCTTCTGGGACATGATCAAAATCACTGGTATTGATAAGAATCACTGAATGGGGAGGCAACAAAATCAGGGAATCTCTACTCAGAATCAGTATTGATCAAGGATTCAGTGTAAAAACGAATTTCAGTAAGTTTCTACGAGATCCAACAATAAATGGCCAAAGAAACGAACCTACTCAAATTTGTTCAAATCATAGAGGACACAGTTGTAACCATTTGGAGAAAAAATTCAGAGATAACATTTTCCAGCAAGGTAGATATGATAGTGCTAGGTAGATATGATGAGTGCACTATCTAGGAACAGATGTAGCTACATTATTTTTATCAGAAAGAAATAAGGAAGAATTCATATCAAAATTTATCTGCGTTGTTTTGGCTACCTTTGTTCTGACTAGTCTACCAATACTACAAATACATCAAGATAATACTGCAGCAGTAGTAAAGACATCAAGATAATAAGTGTGGGGAAAATTATCAAATTTCAGCTTAGCATTTGTATTTTTTTACAACTATTATGTTTATTCAGGTGTCCAGGCAATAGCATATAACTAAGATACTACACTTAGTGGTTCCACACACAAGCACATACAGTGTATTCAGATAGATCAAATCGATTCACATAAATCAACCAATATCTCAACAGAGGGATTGGGGATCTACTTTACCTCAAGCGTCTAAGTTGTCGTAGCAGTCAGTACTCAGTAGACAATGGAGGTCATAGGAATTAGACGTTGACGCATAGAGGTTGCAGTAGAGGATTCGTTGACCTGGACTGGCCGCTGGACCTGCGCCTCCCTCCCCCATAGCAGCACCTCCCTTCGCGCGCCCAAGCAGGAGGACTGTGTTGGAGTCGCCGGAGCCCCTCCCACCTAGCTCCTGCACCGCCGGGTAGAAGCAGGCAGGGGAACCAAGTGAAGCACCAGTGCGATGGCCAGAGCAGTGCTAGTGGGTGTGAGGGCGAGTGAAGGAGCCACAGGTACCTGGGAGGCGAGGAAGAGGAGGCGGAGAGGGTGGAGCGTGGAGCCGCCGGTGACCCGCCCGTGACCCCGTGGATCTCGGCCACGAGGACGAGGAGGCGCAGAGGGTGGAGTACGGCGGGCGGCGGCGGGCAGGTTGCCTCCCGTGACCCCGTGCGCCGGGAGGCAGAGAGGAGGCAGTTTCTGGGTCCAGTGTAGTGGGCATTACTCCCGGGCATTACGGGCTGTGTGCAGTCTCAGTTTTTACTTTTTCTTCTTCCCATGCTGCAGCAGAAATGCATTTTGAATGCGTTTCAATTAAAATGCCTCAATTGCTATATGCTTTTTGAGGTGTTTTGATAAAAATGTCTTTCAATGGTACAAGGACTTAAAGGCGTTTTTTTTTTAATTTGGCCTCCTAAAAATGTCGTCATCGCCGATGATGCAGATCACCTTGCGCACGGCAAACTGGCGGTGCGTGTTGCGATGCGCGTTATGGGCGTTGAGACGGCGCTTGCCGTGAGCGATGGCCGGTGTCTCCGTTCGATTGACGCCGCCACCACCCTGGGAGACACTCCGGCCACTACCGCAGTCGCCAGTCTCGAGAGGATGGGAACAAGTGGGGGGTCATGGGAGAAGGTCACGGGTCGTGCGAGACACATCCAAAGCCCATCCTACCAGCCCAAAGAACTTCCCTCCCTCTCCTTACGGGTGGATGCATCTAACATGTAGACTCATCTCATGTACTACCACATCATGTGTCACCAAGTCTCCGATCATGTCCAAATTAGTACCTAATTGTCATGTCACCGAGTTTCCAATCATGCAGTGAACTTGATGTGTCCTACGAGATCTCACAACATGGGCATCATACCATCAATCGAGCCCATCCTAGACACCAATTATGGAAACATAGTGATTTGATCCTCGTGCAGAAGAGCGCGCCCTTTAACGTTTCGTTTATTCTCATCAAAGACGCACAAACATTTGAGCACAACCTCGTAGCAAAGCCGCCCCCAAATCGCACCCAACAACAACACCGGATCTCACAACATTGGTGTCATACCCCTGACATGCCAACTATGGCCCCTGCCACAATGGATCTCAAAACGCCACAACGGATCTCAAAACATGAGCGAGGCGATAAGCAGCTCAGCATATAACAACAACACCCCTAGTCGACTTGGCAACAAGACTATGTTGGTGCCCTTACCGTTGCTTCCTCCCCCCTCGGATGTTGCCGCTCTGGACTAGAGATCGTAGGCTACGCCACGGACTTGAAGCACGCGAGGAGTGCTATCTATGTGATCAAGGATGGGAGACCATTGACCATATCCTTGTCAAGTGCCCAGGTCACCGGGACATATGGTTCCATATTTTGCCGGCATTTGGATTGCCTTTGCCCGCCCGTAGCTACTTCTTCTCTACATTGGTGGAGACGACTCCAATCTCTTTTCACCGGCGAAAAGCGCAAAGGACTTGACTCACACTTTTCGCTCGTTTCTGGGAAATTTGGAAAGAGCGCAACACACGGTGTTTTAGGGAGTCCATTTCCTCGATCATCGATGTCCTTCAAGTTGTTCGGCCGGAAGGCGATAGATGGATTGAAGCGGGAGCAAATGGGCTTCGAGCTTTGGCTCGACCATGAGTTTGGTGTCTTACTCCCCTAGTTGTTTCCTTTTATGTAATTTTTATTTTTAATTTTTATTTTGTCGGGTTTCGACAATCTTGTACATAAGCTCTCGCTTCTTCTTAATACAAAGATACACACACTCTCGTGCGCATTCGCGAAAAATGTACTATCATTTTATTAGTTTTGTAATATGATGTAATTATCTTAAAATTATAAAATGTAAAAAAAATAAATCCCATAAGTATTAGAAAAAGTACAAAATAAATCACACAAATACAAAAATAAATCATGTAATTAGATTAGTTAAATACTTGTTTTATACTTAAATTATAGATTTGAAAATTCAGTATATGACATTCCTATTATTATTAATATTATTATATTAATATATATTATTATTTTGACAGGTGGGGCAAACAACAACTTTAATTTTGACCTCTATGATGTCTGCACTCATGCATCGCATCGCACTATGTGCAATGTGCATGCTGATCGATGAGAAGCATGGTCATTGGACCGGACGTAATGGAAGGAAGAATTATGACTGCCGGTCAATCAAATACGCAATCAAATACGCAGACGGACGGATGCACCACACCATCACCATGGATATGTCGCGATCGAAACAATTATCTTGGCCAACGAAATTTACCCCGCGCGCGCAGCGGCTGCACTTTGCGTCCGTCTCTGCCACTTCCCCACTCCCGCGTTAAGTTGCCGCCGGCCCATCCCAAAACCGCGAAAATTTCCGGAGCGCGCGCCCTTCTCCCGCGAAAATTTCCGGAGCGCGCGCCCTCCTCCCGCGAAAAACAACTGGGCCGCTAATTACTCTCCCTCTCCCTAATACATGGTTAATATTCCACTAATTTGCATCACGGTGGAAGCAGTTTTCCATCGCATCTTCTCCAGTCCGAGGCGCGATGGAGGAGACTGCACGCGCGCCGTCGTCGTCTACTACCGGTAGGTTGCCGGCGCCGCCGCCTCCGCGGGAGGCCGTGTACCAGGAGGTCACCGTCGCCGCCACCTCCGCGCAGGCCGTCTACCAGCAGGTCCCCGTCGCCGCCACCGCCGCCTCCGCGGAGGCCGTCAACCAGGAGGTCGCCGTCGCCGCCTCCTCCGTGGAGGCCGTCTACCAGGAGGTCGCCGTCACCGCCGCCTTCGCGGAGGCCGACTACCCGGAGGTCATCCCTCCATCCAGCAGGAGGTTCTCCACGCAGTCCAGCCCTGAAGGTGTCATAGACACACCTCATCGTCGACAAGATGGATCCGAGAAGCAAAAAGATGAGCAACCCAAGTACCTGTCCATACGCAGTTTATGTGCTCGTATTGTTTTGCCATGGGCATTGTTTCCCTTCTCATGTGCACTGCATGCCAGTAGAACAACCATGGCAATGCCCGTGCGTCTCCAATAATCTGCATGCAATTCACCAGTCAGTTGTCAGCAATGATTCTGAATTTCTGATGCTAGGATCACTGATCAGATCTCTGCGCTCATATGCATCATTGCTGCTACTTGTGTCCCTGTCATAAGGTGCAGAGGGATCAAATTGCTTGTGTTGTTTAAAACTGAACATTTCAGGCTACAAAGAACTGAACCAAAGTAGTCATCTCGGCTGCAGCATTTATGCTCTTTTCTTAGAGGGTTCTCAATCTATTTACAAATATTTGTAGTTTCAAGCTTTCGATAATAATTGGTTGGTATGCTTGTGTTTCCTGGGAAGAGATAGGATAAGTGCACACATGATATTATAACACTACTGTTTTTATTGAAAGAACAATTTAGATATTGGGAAGGGCCTGCACTCTAAAATCTGCAATTGTAACAGGTGTTTGGTGTTTCTTTTCAAGAATGTTGGTGGCACCTGAAAACATTGACACCTGAATAATTTTCTTATTAATAATGCATCCTCACCGTGTGAATTGTACCTCTATAGTTATGTTTTTCCATAAGTAATTCCTATCTGTCTACTATGGTTTGGGTTTCCTGTCCCATGCATACATTTATTTCTGTTAGGATTACTTATAAGCTAAGGTCAATTGCTTTTTGATGTATTTAGTAGCACCATGAACTACTAAGTGGAGACTCATTTCAATCTCTTTTGTTTAACGCTGACTAAATGGCACTTCATGCATTATTTAATTTTACAGTCATAAGATAAATTTGATGATGGAAGTTAAAATATTTTGTAGGAAAACACACGAGAAAACAAGAGATAAATGGAAAGTATTTATTGATTTCACGAGTGGACCCATGGACCGTAAACGTGCCATAATGGACATTTCTCGTGCTAAAATTACCTTTGCCAACTTATTAAAGTACAAAGTTAAGGTGGGTTATTCTGCGAGGGACTTCATGTACTATCTGAAGAGATGTGGCAACGATACGCCTTTCTTTGGCGTATAGATTACGAAGAAGATGCATTGACAATGATAGAAGAGTGTACGTAAGAGAAGACAATTAGGGTAGTAGTTTCAATGACTCGGTTAGATCGGGAAGGAGAATATGCAATCACACCGATTAAGCAACGTCATACACATGAGGAAGTTAGTGGAGAAGGAATTCAGGATGAAGACATCGATCGTACAAAATGTGGCTCAATAAGCTGCCACGGGATAAAAACAACCCGGTACTAATGTACTAGAAAAATACATCTCAATGATTTTTAGTTAATGATCTAAAAACTGACACTATATATACAACATCCGTCTATGCATCTCACAGAATTTAAGGATGACAACCGGCTGAATATTGTTGCAACATATAAAGAATGGTTGAGGAGGGAAGGGCTTCTTCAAGATATATGTAATCTGATTTTATCTTGGCATTAGTGGAAACATCAATATATTAATTTCAAACTCCATTGTAACTGTGTACTTTCACTTTTTGTATGTGCAGATGCATATTTAGATGATGAAACCATTGAAGAAGACGGAAGTGGCGACAATAGCGCAACACCAATGCAGTTTCCAGCTCATGCTCGTAGGCCAAAGTCCTCTCATAAAGGTATGCAATGGTTCGAGTGTTCATACATTACTATAACATTAAAATACTAATTTATAATGTTAACATGCATTCCATTTTATAACATCAATTTTACGATGAGGGGTTGGCAACAAGAGAAAGAATGGGCGTGGAACCTTGAAAGGTTTATCGGTCGAAGCTAAGAGATTTAAACTTGCCACCGAGAAACTTAGTATAGATTTCTCATCCACGAAAAGGTGGTCCTATAGGAGATAACTATCGTGGGTTTGTTGATGAAATAGTTCGGTTTACAAGAAAAAGGACTCCACTTATTGGAGTTAAAAAGTGGGGAGATGTCAAGCGAGGTTGTTAAGGATAAAATAGCACAAGATATAATGGTATCGTTACGGTCTTGCTCCCGCATATGATAAATTAATTCTTTGTAATATCTTATTTGTTCACAATTTGTTGGTATCCCTTTCCCTACGAGGTTAGGTGGAGGCTTGAGAACAATGACGATGAGAAGGCTAGGATATGGAAGATTGCAAGGTATCGTTACAAAGGATGGCGAGCTCAATTGAGTGCCACATACAAGGCATACAATAGTTATCATGAAAGAATGAGACATAAGCCGGATGATTTGGACATTGTGGAGTGGCACTACTTGGTGTTGTATTTTTGGAAGTGACAAATTCCGTGTTCTAAGCCTCGACATATATGTGTTTATTGTCTCAGATCTTTTTAGTGCAACTAACATATTTGTGTTTATATTAGGAAATAAGCACCACAAACTCTAGTAATTCCCAGCATCGACAGACAATACATCGTACAGGATCAAAACCTTTTTCACAAGTTAGTTTTGAGCAGGTAATGATATGAAACCTAATCTTCTTTTATTTTTTACCTAAATAGTAACAATGTTCAATGTTCACATCTTAGAGAAACCTAGAGACTGGTGAAGAGCCAGATGGTTTGACATTTTGGAGGAGTACACGCACCAAGGACGGCCGATGGTCTTCTGATGCTGCTAAGGAAATATATGTAAGTGCTACTTTGTTCATTAGTACTTAGTGATTTTGCATTTATATATAAAATAATTATTATATTGATGGTCGTACATGCCCTCGATTGGGTGATAAAGGTCATCATCTCCTTGTCCTTGTGTTCGGTTTGGATGCATTTATATCCGTAAGTTGGGAACATCATTAATTCTTTAAGTGACCATCTGGATAGATCTGGGGACTTAGAGAAGTTCACCTTGATAAGTTGGTTTCTGTGGGAAACATTTGAATACCAAAGTTCACCTTCATATCTAGCTCTTTGTTCAAATTTGAGCTCATTTGGCCTAGTGGTTTGAAAGCTACAAACTGATTGAATTTACCTCCCGTTTTTGGTGCTCTCTGTTTCAGCAGAGTAGTTTCGTAATTCTGCTATTTCAAGTACTTAATTTCTAAATCATGCTTTGATGTCTAAATATGAAATCTAGAGAATTTTATAAGCTTTCGAGAATGTCCTCTTGCAAGTCATTTGCCCTTGTACATCTCCACATATCATTTATTTTAAATACAATTTGTTGCATGCCTAGATTTCTAGGAGCTTGCTTGGAAAGCAAGTTGCTTATGCTAGATGCTTTATTTAGTTAAGTCATGTTCTTTAAAGTGATTTGAATAGAGCTGGACTACTCGATGAAACGAGTGTCCAAAGTGATGTATGTTCTCATATCATGTTTTATTCATTTATCTCCAAAATGTCATACATATCTCGAAATGCTAGCGTTCAATTGTCGATTGCTTTTAACCTCTCAACATGCTTTGCTAGGAATCATATTTGCATGATTAACATGGACTTGGATTTTTTTTTTTTTGAGAAAGTAATCAGTATATGAATCTAAGCGTCGATACAAAGTTGATTTCAAATTATCCATTTTACCCAATTCTTATTAAACTTGAACTGAACTAACATTTGCTACTTGCTGAAGTTGAAAACACTAATTGTGTTCTTAAATTTAGGAAAGCGCCTTCTCCAAAGTTGTAGAGAGAATTGAGTTGGAAGGTTCTGTGATTTCAAAAGAACAAGAAAGACACATTCTTCATGAAACCTACAAGGAAACCACTGGATGCGGGGAGGCGAGAAAGGTCCCGGACATGGATATTTGGCAAAGTATCCGACCCAGCCAACTTATGAATGAATGAATTGAAGAGCAAGCTCGTGCATCTGCATTAGCTGCAGCAATATGACAAAAAAAATAGTGAGATGCAAGCTGAGTTAGAGAAGTTAAAAGAACAAATACCGTTCAAGCCGAGAGGGAGAGCGACAAGGAAAAAAATTCAGCAGTTTGCAACATCAATTGGAGAGTACAAGTAGCAAGATTAGAGAAGAGCTTAGAGAAGAACTTAGAGAAGAACTAAGGCAAGAGTTCTTTTCACTAATGAAACAACACAATCAAGCACCGCCTTTGGTAATAATAGTACTTCTTCATTCTTTCCAACATCATTGATTTTAGTAAAGATTTATTGCTAATATTTCTCCGTACAACTCCAATGCAAGAATGCTTTTCACCAACCACAACAGCCTCTCAACCCTGCGAAACAACCACTCATCCTTTAGAATTCACAAATAATGCTACTGGTATTGAAAATAGGGTTAGTGGAAATGAAGGTGCAGATTTAGCACGTATATTTTTTTGATAAATGCAAACGCAATGTAATGGATACCTACATTTATTACGGCATAATGTGTGAATCCTTTTTTTAAATATGCGGTGGGTACAAAATCTACCCTACACACACATAGTGAACCTACTGTTGTTCCCACTCCCATCCAAGGATCGAACATGTGCAAATGTAATATACTTCAAAATTATCACCTACTGATTGAACAAGTTGTTAGAATTGCTAAGTGGCGATTGCTCCTTCAAATCTTTTGGTTTTACACATCGCGGCGGTGACAAGGTATTGTTGAGCAAACGTAAGAGTATCCAACATAGTCGCCTCACTTTCGTAGCGCCAACGGATCACTTTTTGCAAATGATAAAGATAGTAATGAGTCGGTGACATTTATTACATCACAAGCACCGAGGAATACTTCTTTGCAACAAAAAAAGCGACAATGCAAAAAGAAAGGAGGAATGGTATGAGCAATCGGTGTCATTTTAAGTTGTTGTCCACATTATTAACATGAACTTTGTTCACTTATACATGTATGTTTGTTCACTTAACATGAGCAATCAGGAGTTCATGCCTTGTGTGTGTTATAGCTTCGGCTTCATTATCCATTCTATTTGTTAAACCCAAAAATGTTGTTGTCTATGTTTGGCTCCAACCGTGTGATCAACTATATATATTACTAATGCAAGTCATTTTGACTTTTTCAGGAAGATGAACCTTGAGTTAGTCTTGGCAAAAGCTGAAATGAATCAAATATTGTGCAACGAGAAAGATGTCATGCTGTTCTATGCTAAGAGACATGTATTTCTATTTATGGTTGCCTATTTATAGCATAAGTTAGTGGTTTGGAATGTAGTTCAACTTTGCAATTACCTATTCGAAGTAGGAAGGCATTTGACTTCCTTACATTGTACAAAAGATTGAATGCTTAGGATCCAAGTTATTAATATGATTGCCTTTTTGTGCCATTGAATTTTGTAATTTATGAATTTATATGCAATGAATTCGATATGCAATAATTGGTTGTCCTTCAAATCTCATGTCGGTGCAATAGTTTGTATTACATCTAACCTCATGTCGATGTGATAGCTCGAATCTCATTGAACCTCATGTCGATGCAATAGCTCGAATCGCATCAAACATAGCGTTGATGCAATAGAACCTCTTGCATCGGATCAAAATGGTGATGCACAAGATTATATAGCATCGGACCTAATATCGATGCAACATAGTCTCTTGCATCGAGCGATAGCCATTGCAATAGATGTATTGCATCAACATGGTTTCGAAGCAATAAGCTATTGCATCTCTCAATTTTGATGCAAAAGACAATGGATGGGCGATGCAATAGTTGCTTATCGCATCAACCATAAGTAACCGATGCGAAAAGGCTATTGCACCAAGAGCACTTGCATCGGCTCGCATCCAACACAGAAATGATGCGACACCAAGCTATCACATCAATTTCGGCCCTATTACATCAATAAAATGCCGATCTTGGCGGGGATCTCACCTTGAAGGCTGTTGTAGCTCAGGTTGAGTAAGCGCAGGAAGGTGAGGTTGCCGATGGCGGGTGAGATGGTGCCGGCGAGCCCCCAGGAAGTGAGGTTCAGGGCTACCACCCGCCACGGGTGCCTCCTGCCGCATGTGACGCCCTCCCAGCTGCAATAGCTGGTGCTCTGGTTCCACGAGTCTAGCACGCCGGAGTGGCTGGAGATCTTCGCCTTGAAAGCCACAAGAGCTCTCTCATCGTCGCCATAGCCTGAAGAATACAAGGCTGTTGCTGCAACGGTTGTCACCGCGCAAAAGATCAGCAGGAGCAGCTGCAGCAGGCACCGGTAGGCTCTTAGTCTTAGGGGCAGCATGGCTGACGGCGATGGTTTTCGGTTTCTTACGAGGCGTCGCAGAGCTTCGTTTCTTTGCAGTGGCTAACTATGATATATATGATGATGATTTGGCTCACACTACGTGATTCCGTAGTGGCTAATCATCCTGGAGTATAATACTGTGCTTGCTTCCTGTCTGTCTTCCTGATGGAGACGGAGACTTCTGGGAGTTGGTGATTTGGTTCACATTACGTGATTTGGTTCACATTACGTGATTTAAGTAACCAGGAGTGGACCGTTGGTATGCACTTTGCGATTAGTTTGACTAGATGACGTGGAGTTTTTCTACGCTTCTATCTTTTGTATAATATTTTTTCAAAGGGCAAAAGCTTTTTTATAAATACGAAAGGTAGTACCATAGTATAACTTCCATATTAAAGACATTGTACAAATGATAAGAAACGACGAAAAAATAAGAAAGAAAAGATATATAAAAGGTTTACAATGAATAGAAAAAATAGATAGATGCACATCATGTATATTTTTTTTTTTCGAGGGGTGGCAAAAGTTTTGCCGCCGCGATTTATATTTGACGAAGAAATAGAAAACAAGTATCGGCCCAGTTTTTGAATCGAAACCAGACCCAAAAACCATACAGCTAGGGAGAGAGCACCTCTCATCCCAAACAACTTTGGCACAACGTAACCGCCGGGCAACTAACAACTCAGCACTACTTTCTCTCCAACTAGACCACTTACAACTTCACGCCACCGATCACTACGGTGAACTGCACCGAGCCAACTCAACTTGGTCGAAAAAACCGACCCAACTAGCAACTCAACTACACAACTAACAACTAGCAAAACAAAGAAAAGATGAAGCTAAACACCACCAGCGAAGCCACAAGAAGCACGCCCACGACCAAACGGCAAGAACGGCGCAACGGAATGGATTTGTAATGCCTCGCAACGCCTTTAAAGGACACGATGCCAAAGACACCGACATCGCAAGCCTGCATGGGAAGGTTTTCACCTGCAATCCAAAATGCGCAAGAGAAGAGGTAGGGAAGGACGCCTCCAAGAGGAAGTGGCATCTGCAGACCTCATCCTCTAGGCTTTCGCCATGACCTCACACCCCAGCACCATCACTGTACGCTATTGGTGACTGCAAAGGAGACAGTCATGAAGGAAGGTGCCAGTGATGATCGCGGGTGTTCCTGCCGACACTAGACGCCACCATGCGTCCCACGAGCGTCCTCACAGCAAGCATAGCCGCATGATGACGCCACGGACCCATCAAAGCCGGGTCACGGATAGATAAAGGGAGCTGCAAGAGGTCATGGATAGGACATCATGTATATTAATAAACAACAAACAAGCTACTTCGTATGAATGATTTAAGAAAAATATGCTAGACCGTTCAACGAGACAACGACTCCCGGCCTGCTACGATGTCCTGTAGCAGCCGTCGAATGGCATGATACAAGAATATAAAAGGTGATGAGATGACACGTCTACGATTTTCTCGATCTTCCCCAGTTGAATATCTTGGATAAATAGTCTCTGAAGTTGGTCTCAAGCAAACAACCATAGGAAAAAATTATATTATTTAAATATGTGCCAGAAGGTATATCCAAGCGCAATTAATTAAATATCCCGTGATAATATAATTAATAGAATCGCTAGTCAATAGTGCACAGCAATAAGAAAACACAATGGCTGTTTGTTCACACCTGACATGTCATGGCAACTATATTGTCCAAATTATCAAAAAAAAAAAAACTATATTGTCCAAATGAAATAATCCAGATGGTAAAAAAGAATCCCGCTTGATTAATCAACACAAACTGTAGCAATATAAATGAATGGATTTGGCCGAGATTGCGAGAGCCGGGGCGATGGCTCATCCACCCGGTTGCCGAGACTGCGCGGATGGCCACCGGGGAGCGTGATGAGCGCATTCGTGGGCACCGGCCATGGAGGCGGGAAGGGATCGTGCAACGGTAAGAAGACACGCGAACAAATGGGGATTAAGGAAGATGGGCTTAGCGCAAAAATCAAAGGAATCATTGGTCTTTTATCTCTTTTTGTGCAGCAGAGGAGCCGTTTTGCCAAACAGAGTACCAAAGTGGCTCGAGCTCCACCGAAAAAAAGTTGATTGTGGAGGTGAAGCAAGGAACAAAAAAAAAAAAAAAAAAAAAAAAAAAAAAGGCTTCAACTGTTAAATGGAGCCCGGCCAAATGGGCACTAATTAGAAAGTTACTAGCACCAGATTGTAAACTCTTGCATGGAAACAATAAAGTATCGGGCAAGGATGCTAATCACGCTCCTCCCCTCCTCCTCTCCATCAGCAAACATTATTATGCCCATATAATTAAGTTGGAGGAGCCTCAATAATCTCACGACACGTAGAGTCTGTATATATAGACATGTTTCCTTGATGTCATATTATCCTTTCTTTAAGACAATGTTGAACCAACCTGTGACGTAATAATTTAGCTTCTATTGTTTCTTGATATATCCCTTTGCTCTATAGCTCAAGTACAAGAGCATCTCAGCACGATCATACATCTCAAGTACCTGAACAAATCACGCCCCACGCATCTGCCGTGCGCCCGCGCGACACTGTCCGCTGGTTCGCGACGCGTCCCTGACACCGGTGCGGCGAGACCCCATTCTCTCGTTCTGGGAGCTTGCCTGTCTTTCCTCTGCTCTACAGTAGAGCCTCTACTGGTACTACCTCTGGCTTCGCTTACTCTGCTTTGCTCTTCTTCATCCTACACCTGCAGCTGCAGTATAAACTCACGTGCTTGGCGGCTTATGGATTTAGGGGATGTTTGGTTGAGTACTCCAACTCACCACGCCACGCCTGTGGCCGCCTCGGTGCGGAGGCCGGTGTTTGGATGGCGCCGCTCCTTGCCATGCCTGCATGTAATAATTGCATGCACTTTTGTCTTATGTGGTTGTTCTTTGCTCTTGCTCTTTGTTGTTTGCTGCTGGCCTAGCTACTGTTCGTGGCGAGCTGTGGCGGCCGATTCGGCCGCCACAGGTTTGTGGCCGCCACAAAGTCAGCGTGGCAGAGTTAGTGTTCAACCAAACAGGCCCTTAGTCCATTACCCAGCTATGTTACTATGTCAGTGGTTTGTGGTGCCTCTGTGCTTTGTAGCTCACTGCCTCTGTTTTATTTACTGATCCACGTGACTCGCTGTAATAGCATGCTCAGTATATGCCCACGGCGTCGCCTCGCCTCGCGTCTTATGCGCCTAGACGTTACGAGGGTAGTGGGTCGCCACAAGATAGCATGTCACCATATGTGTTGCATAATGCATGTCACAATGATATTCACTTTCAACTTTCTAAATATCTGCATATTGTGCACATTCTAGTTTTTGTAATGGCCGGGTCCAACTTTGAGGTGTGAACTTGTTGGAAATGTCCAACTTTGAGGTGTGAACTTGTTGGAAATGTGCACATTCTAGTTTTTAATCCACTGACAACATTTCCACTGCTGCCTCTTATCTTGGCCACCGGCCATCACCAGCCTTGTTCCCCTTCCTCTTCTCTGCTGTCTTTCCTCTGCTCTACTACCGTTTGCTCTGCTTCGCTCTTCTTTCCCCTGTTCTGCTCTGCTCTGCTGCGCCTACTCTGTCTTTACCTGCAGTATAAAATCACCTGCTTGCCTCTGATTTGTTCACTGATCCATGTGACTCACTGTAATAGCATGTTCAGTACATGCCATGGCGTCGCCTCACCTCGCCTCGCGGCTTATGCGCCTAAAATAACATGTCACCACGTGTGTTGCATAATGCACGTCAAAATGATATTCTTTTTTCAACTTTGCAAATTACTACATACATTGTGCATATTCTTGTTTTCATAATGGCGAGGCTCAACTTTGAGGTCTGAACTAGTAGTCTAAAATGTGCAATTTTCCAAGGATAATCAATATTTGTATAATGATTCATGAATAGTGCTGCCTATGATATGGGCAACAGAGCACCGTACAGACTGATACAAGGTCTACAACTCGCAAGCAAAAAAAGAAGCAAATACATTACATATGGACTTCGATAATAAATATAGAGAAACATGGTAGCCAATAAATATAGGTCGTGGTTACTACTAGTGCAATCGTGGTTACTAGTGCAATCTGAAATCACTGAGCACTGATATACTTATCTCTGATAGCATGCATCTCTGCAGTAGCATCACTAATTGACGGACGCTCCGAGGGCAATTGCTTTGAGCAAAGGACACCAAGCTGAATGATGGCAGACAAACATTTCTTGTTTCTTGTTATATGCCTTGTATTATTGCTATTGCTTGCTTCATCATGCAGCCATAAGTTGGAATCTGCTATAGCCATAACTTTGTTAGGAAGAGCCGCCTCAGCATAACCATGTAGGCTTCTACCATCTCTGAACATATCATCTGTTGGCCTCTTTGCTATGAACATCTCTAGCAAGGTGATACCAAGACTAAACATGTCACCGCAAGTTGATACCGCAAGACCTTCTCCATATTCTGCATTGGATTAAAACATGAACACATGTATGTCTGTAAAATAACATCATGTGAAGCACATGCAGAACAGAGGAACAAACTAGAGTTACCTGGAGCAATGTAACCGATGGTACCTCTTATTCCTAATGTGCTTGCAGAATTCACAGGATGATTGCTTGTTGCTTCATCTAGAACTCTTGCGATTCCAAAATCCCCAACACGAGCCCTCATGTCCTGATTGAGAAGAATGTTACTCGGCTTGAGATCACAATGGATGATTGATGGCTGGCAACCATTGTGAAGATAGTCCAAAGCATCCACAATGTCCATAGCAATATCCAACCTCTGTGATAGGCTGAGTGCTCCTTGTCCATCTTGGCCTTCTAAATTTGAGTGAATCCATCTATCTAAGCTGCCATTAGCCATGAACTCAAAGACTAGTGCTTTGAAGTCTTGACCCTGGTGGTTGATGCTAGAACAACACGTAACGATCTTTAGAAGGCATCGGTGTCTCACTCTTCTTAGTGCCTCACATTCAACCTGGAAACTTTTGTAGGATCCCGATTGTTGGACATTAAACACCTTAACGGCAACGACAATGTCCTGATTTTCTAGTGTGCCCTTGTATACTTTACCATATCTTCCCTTTCCAAGCACATTTGCTTCGTAAAATCCATCCTTTCCTTCGGTATATCATTATCTTGAACTATTGGAAGCTCCATCTCTGAAAATTGTGGTGGCAAATCTTTCTTGGTGCTATCTTGGACTTTTCTGTGGTGAAATCCAGCCCAAACCAGAAAAAAAGTAAGATGAGACTTCCGATTGTTGGGATTGCTATTCTAAGAAACTTGGGTATGCCTTTCCTATTCTTTCTTCCATAAGAGCTTGGGCATTTTGGCAGGTGGAGCTGTGGTATTCCCCGCATAATGCATTGTTACCAACAATTGATAGCCCTGACAGATTTTTGAAAACCCCTCCTTTTGGTACTTCACCTTGCAAATTGTTGTAGGATAGATCTAGACGAAGCAGCGATGTTGAATTACCTAAAAGCTCTGGGATTCTTCCGGATAAATTGTTGTGGCCAAGATACAACTCCTGTAGGTTGGTAAGTGTAGCCAGGTTGCCAGGGATGCCTGCATTCAGTTTGTTATCCGCCAAATTAAGTACGGTCAAGCCTGCCATGTTCTTGAATGTAGCAGGTATGTTTCCTTTTAATGAATTGCCATCCATAGTTAGGATTTCCATGACCCTGCGAGTTGCCAAAAGTATCGGGTATCTCACCTGACAATTTGTTTCTTGACAAGAGGAGCTCTTCAAGATTTACCAAATGACCAACTTGTAGTGGAAGTGGTCCCTCTAGCATGTTGTCAGACAGACGGAGAGTAATTGAGATCGATGGGAGCTCCATAATTTCGCTAGGAATCAAGCCATTAAGCTTGTTAGTTGATAGATCTAGGTCCAAAAGTTTGCTCAAGTTTCCAATCCTCGGTGGAATTGGCCCCTCCAAGCTGTTGCCGCCTGCATAAATTTGAAGTAGACTACAAATGTTTCCGATGCAGGATGGTAGATGTCCCGAGAGGTAGTTTGAATTGAGGCCTAGCTGCTGCAATCGTGTAAGCTTCCCAATGCTTTGAGGAATGACCCCAGTGAGTAAGTTTACACCAAAAAATCAAGCATCTCAAGACACGCCAAATTTCCAATATCTGATGAGATGACACCGGATATGCTTTGTTGTTTTGAATCTGAAGAAATTGGAGATTAGTAGACAAATTAACCAACGAGCTTGGTAGTTTTCCTGCAAATCTGTTCCATCCAAAGACCAAGTACACTGTAATCTGCTACAATTAAGCCAAAGAACCAATAAATCCCCACTCTTCCTCATTGTTTGCTTCTAACATGTTACCATTCAAAGCAAACAATTCAAGATTTTGCAATCTGCCCAATCCGGAAGGAACAATTCCGATAAAACGGTTACCGACGGCGGAAAGAAGCTGGAGCCTGGAGAGATTGGTTAGCGACGACGGAAGAGCTCCAATAAATTGGTTTGTTCCAATCCCAAGCTCTTGGATGCTCGGAAGGCCTTTCCCCATGTCAGTTGGTAGATGGCCATGCAGATTGTTTTTTGCCACAAAAAAGTAATAAACAGATGATAGGTTGTACAGGGAAGGAGGGAGCAGACCAGAGAGATTGTTTTCAGAGAGCTGAAGCCACTTGAGATATGGATTGTTGCCGATGCCTGCAGGGATTGATCCCCCAAGATAGTTGATTGACAAGGATAACTCGGTCAGCCGGGAAAGGTTCCCAAGAGACGGCGGGATGGTTCCGGTAATGCTGCTGTTGTCCAGATCTAGAATTGAGAGCACCGGCATGTTGCCAATCTCGGCTGGGATGCTTCCTGTAGCCCTTTGTTGTTTTGGATAAAAATCTCATGGAGGCTGATGCAGTGGCTAATGTTACTCGGGATGGCACCAGTGAGCATGTTATCGCCCAAGTCAATGCTCCAGAGGCGCCTGAGGGAGCCGATGCTGGGAGGGATCTCGCCTTGAAGGGTGTTGTACCTCAGGTTGAGTAAGCGCAGGAAAGTGAGGTTACCGATGGCGGGGGAGATGGTGCCGGTGAGCCCCTGGGAACTGAGGTTCAGGCCTACCACCCTCCACGGGTGTCTCTTGCCGCAGGCGACGCCCTCCAGCTGCAGTAGCTGGTGCTCTGGTTCCAGGAGTCCAGCATGCCGGAGTGGCCGGAGATCTTGGCCTTGAAAGCGAGAAGAGCACTCTCGTCGTTAGGCCATGACCCATGGCCTGACGGATACATGTCTGCACTGCTTGTTGCTGCAGCGGAGGTCAGTATGAGCAGTTGGAGCAAGCGCCTGATTCTGAGGATCACCATGGCCGGTGGTGGCTTTTGGTTCATTGCCAGCAGCGGCGGCGGGGGCAGAGCTTATTGGTTTCTTCGGCTGATAATATAATGATGATGATGATGATATTCGCTCATGTAGCACTAGTAGTAGTACATATGGAAACGCGCAGATGGACAGATGCATTGCCTCCCTCGGCTGGGGCTCATCAGGTTCAGGTCCCGTGATTCCTTCGTGGAAAGTCTGTCGAGTGTGGACACGACAATTTGGTCCTTCAGCGTATCGCACTTTGTTGAATCACTATTCTTACATGTACTGCCTGCTGTGTCCGTGGTGCTGGAGTGTCCTCCCCAAGTTTACTAGGATTGGACCGTTGATTCTATGTTTGGTTTTTTTCTCTCTTGAAGAACTGCAGAGTATGATGACCGAACCAATTTCGGTAATTACGAACCTCCATCCGTAATTTCATCCCGTCCATATGAAGGTTTGTACGTGCTACGAAGTAACATAGAAGATTCGTTTCTTCCAAAAAGAATTGACAGCAACTGTAGTCTCAATTGAACCACTCTGTGGACTGCTTGTTTGGTAGCCCACCAGATTCGTTTGCACTAGTACAGTTGCCAACATCTACATCAACTGAATTGAACCAGGAGACGGTGGAAAGACCAGAGGACATGGAGGAAGGCTGTGCTGTACCATACACAGGCGCTCAAGAGGAAACGACGACTGACTCGGCTCCCATGTGCCACACTGGAGATGACGACTGTGCTCCTCGTCCAGACTGAGGAGACGACGACTGACTCGGCTCACTGAGGTCTCCCCTGCTTGGCTGAGCATGTAGAGGAAGGCTGTCAATTCAGGGCTCCATCAAACGCGTCTGCTTTCTAGGAACTGTTGTCTTCCATCCTTGTGAAAATGCACTCACGGTAAAGCTGTATGCATGCATTCACCGACTTTTAGTGCTTGACAGTCCTAGATCAGAGAATCTAGCCTCCTAGACTAACGAGTGATGACCAAGGAGACCATGACTCGGTTCACAGGGTCTCCCCTGCTTGGCTGCTTGCTAACAATAAAAATTCATGGCGAGTGCATGCAGAGGAGTCACTGCCGTCTTTGATTGAATTGCCGACATGGTTTAAGACGACTTTTGCGTATACTACAGGTTGTACTAGCGGATCAGATGGTTGACATGGTGAGTATACATGCCAAAACGCCTTCAGTATACGATGATTTTCAGAGGCCGCCATTGTAAGCGTCCATCTCTAAAAATCGATTTACAGAGACAAACGCTTTAGATGTTCATCTTTATGAATAGTTACATCAGAATATAGAGAGTTGCTATATCTCTTTCACAAGAAAATTAACCAAAATTTCTTGCAACGTGGTAGACCCTTGGATCATCATCCAAGAGTGAGATCTGTCATCGGTGTTAGCTAGCACAATTTTACCATAGCAAACAAGAGACAATTAACAATTTTTTCTATGGAAAAACAAGGACAAAAGAGGGTGGTGTCCTAGCACAAAGGACAAGATACAGATTTGAATAATTTTAGCACAGCAAACAAGAGACAATGAATAATTTTTTTCTATGGAAAAACAAAAACAAAAGATCTTGTTGATGTTGGTAAAATTGTTTGTTGTGCGTGCGTCAGGCTCGAACGCGTTTGTCAGGCTAGTAGGGCGGCCGTTTGCAGTCTCCAGTTCTCGACACGATAAGAAGGGCGGACCCGACAAACACCACAGCGTGCGTGTCGCAAGAGATGGATGACAGACTTCTTTCACCAGACGAATAGGAAAAGTGCAGAATATAATTCATAACTTTATATCAAAGTTGTAGCTCTGACGCATCTACAATTTTAAAAAGTTTTTCATTTAAAAAAATTAGTCCCAATATATATATTTTTTTAAGTTCACGGATATTAACTATAAAATTTTCAAACAAGCGTAGATCACTTGGTCTATATTAAAGTTGTAGTTCTCAATACAATATACAACTTTTCAGCTGAAAAGTTTTTTATTTGTAGTCGTTTAGAGTCCCAAATATGTGTCATAAGTTGATAGATTTTGATTTCTAGATACCTTGAATGTTCAAATGGTTAATACCAAAGCTATAGTAGCCGACATTTTGGCTATTCTAGACTCATTATTTTTACTATAGACTTAATATACACTGAGTCTAGATACACAACAAAAGTAATGTATCTCAAAAAGCTAAAACGTCTTATAATTTCAAATGGAGGAAGTACCATCTATCGGCGGAACTGGATCTGCGAGGCACTAACATACCAAAAGGAGAGTCTATTTGCTCAGGTCACCACGTTTTCAGGAGCTTTCGCACCCTAGGAGTGAGTTTTTTTTTTTTTTTTTTTTTTTTTTTTTTTTTTTTTTGACATGTACATTTGATAAAACCACCATCGTGAACATGCAGGAAGGCTGTGCTGTACCATGCACAAGCCTCAAGAGGTTGGTGTGGTGGGCGCTGGGAGCAGCATGGATTACTTGCAGCCTCCCACTCCCGCTCCCGCTCCCGCTCCCTCTCCCTCTCCCTCTCCCTCTCCCTCTCCCATGTGCCACACGACGACTGACTCGGCTCACAAAAGGTCTCCCTTTTTCTTGGCTGCTTTTCTAACAATATACTTTACTAGTTAAATGCCCTTGCGTTGCTACGGGGTAACTAAATTTTATATAAAAAAACACGGATCGCATGATAAAATAGCAATACTCTGAAATTAAACAATGATATTAAAGTGATATTTAATCCAAACAAGTTTTGTGAAAGTAACACAATCAATCACGGATTTTACGGGTTTGTAAACTCTATTTTGTGAAAGTAAACAAGTTGTCATGGGCAATCTTTACCAAATAATCAAATTTGAGAAAAAAAATCAACAATGAAGCCACATATACAGACCGAGAATATAACATGTACATATGATTTTACATTCATGTATTGTGCGTATAACACCTCCGTGTAAAAGTCGATAAACCATTTAGAAGTACCTAGGAATATCAACAAATATGGCGTTAGTTAAATAATATTTGTACAATATAAATTGAACTTAAAATTACATTGTAAGTGTTAGTAATCTTCTATTACCTCGTCTATTGCGTTAGAACCTCTTTTCATACAATATTCTTTGTGAAAATTCCATCAACTGGCTTTGGGTCTTCTTAACCTTACCTTTTTTTACTTGGTGCATTCTTTTTATTTTTTTTGATGCCATTCTTTCTAGTATATTTCTTCTCCAACTTTTGGGCCTCCTCCTCTCATGCGTCCGTATCGGGCGGGGAGGGCGAGGATCTTGATATTCGCTCTTGACATGGCTCTAGACATCGCAACACATACAACCGACCATGAGAGAACACCGGCGCGGGTAGATACACACCCACGTTCGGGATAGTTTGGCCCCAATGACTTGTTGACCGTCATGGCGAAGCTCACCGATAGGAAATGCTTCCTCTTAAACTCGAGCGGGAACATCTCATCGGGATAGGCGCGCGGGGTATTCGAGGAAGGAATACCCGCTTCCCGAAGATGCCGCCCCACCACGATTTCAGCGTCGATTGTATTTCTTGAGAACCCCGCACCAAAGAGCCTTGTACCGTTACGTATTAATCGGTAGGATCAATATTCTGAAGCAAGATGACGAGAACACCCAAGCTTGAGCTTCAAGACGTGTGGAGGCAAGCCGTTGGGGTTCGCCCCGATAAGGAACTCTACTGGATAGTAGTTATGTGGATCATCTACAGCAGAGTCAAAACTGTGACACACCATCTCGCCACCTTGGAACATATCAATCATTTTCATATTGATCATGTCCACCCAGTCATTACGTGTAGATAAAATTGCTCTAGTGGTGATGTAGTCTTTGTCCGCCATGTTTGCGTTTAGGTGCGGAAATATGATGTCGATCAATGTAATGCGAAGATCCTTCTCAGCATCGCTAGAGTACGGGACACAGATCTCGTCTGGAATCCGTACATCGCCATCTCCGTTAACCTCTTCCGTTCCATTACCAATGCGCAACAAATAATTTGCAAACCACGGGTCACTCTGAGCCCTCATGTTGCGGACGAGCTTTAGGTGGTGCATGGATTCCCAAAGATGAGAGCTTCGAGAGAAGCTCCGACTATTTGAGCCCTAGATCCTTTTCGGCACAATAGGGAGGACCTGCATGCGAAATCCCCGCCAAAGACAACCGTCTTCCCACCAAACGAAGGTCCGACCAGCCCATTGTATCTCGTAGGCTCTTGTCTAGTGCTTCCCACGTTTTGCCTCCTTGTCATAGATGCCTCGTCCCATATTATGAGAGTCGCTTGTCGTAGCAACTTGGCGGTACCACTGCTTTTTGAACTTGCATCCATCACCATCTTTAGCATTGAGAGGTAATCGGAAACACGAGTGGCTTGTCCTCCCACCCGGCATTATGGATCTTTGCGACTCCGGATGTTCTTTGTAGCCACGACAATCTTGTCCCGACTCGTAGTTTTGCGAGAAGTGCCTATCTTTGTGACACCCGGCCCAATAAGGATGTGGCCCGGTAGGGGGCCTATGAGTCTTCGCGCGCACATGTTTAGTACCACCTTGCTAGTTGAGTAAGGGTGGAATCAACTTATAAGCCTTCGCCATCCGGCCATATCACCTTGGGTTAACCCTTTTACATGAAGCGGGGCCGAAAGTGTAAGCAAGGTGTTATGTGTGCGCGTCGCGCCCCCCTCGGAAGGGGCTGTGCGGTGCGGCTTTGGAGGGCGGTGTCACAAGTGGTATCGAGCCGACCTTGGCGGCCCGCGGGCGTCGCGGGCGGCCGAGGCGCGGACATGGAGGTTCATTGCGCGTGTAGGCTCTGCGGAGTGCGGCATAGCACATGTGCCGCCCCGGGCGCACGGTTGCGTGTGCCAAGAGGGAGGTCCTGGTTAAGTTGGCGCGGCGAGGGCGCCGAGTCCTTTGAGGGTGTATGTGACACCCGCCCAATAAGGATGTGACCCGAAGGGGGCCTATGAGTGCTGCCAAGACATGTTTAGTACCACCTTGCTAGTTGAGTAAGGGTGGAGTCAACTTATAAGCCTTAAGCCATCCAGCCATATCACCTTCGGGTTAACCCTTTTACATGAAGCGAGGGGCGAAAGTGTAAGCAAGGTGTTATGTGTACGCGTCGCCCCTCGGAAGGGTCGTGCGGTCGCGCGGCTTTGGAGGGCGGGGTGTTACATATACAAAAAAGGTCTTTCCCGTACCACCAGGTCCATCCACAAAGAACATCCGCCTTTTTGCTTTGTGGGACGCGGCTATTATCTCATCGTAGGCGCACCTTTGCTCGATGTTGAGTGAGTCGCACAATAGCTCATCTTTGGGATTACGCTCGGCGCTAATCTCCTCAAGTACCTCTTGAGGAATATGGTCAGCGTTGTCATATGTGTCATCAATTTTTGGAAGAGGCAATTCATCAAACTCCTTCCCCATAGACTCCACCATGTTTCTAATTTCTATCAAAACCATTTGTTGGACCAGAGGTGGAGATGGATTATTACGGCTTGTAGTCCTCGACATTGCATCATAGTGTTTTTCCCACAAACCAGCCACATCATGCGGCTCACAGAATACCAATATTGTTGCAAATAGCCTTCATAGAGAGGATGGCATCTCGAATGAAGTAGCTTCAGTTAGACACTCATCTAGTGTATTGTCCTCCTCGATTAGACCCCTCCTTTCCGCAGCTTCACGGAATGAGGGTAGCAAAAGACGCCATCAACGGTCCTCAGGTGTTCATATGAGGTAGCACCAGCAACATTGTTTAAGAGGACATGAAGAAAGTAGCGTTCTCCCTCTGCAGGATGAGTCGATATGACTCTGCCAACTTGGAAAACAGAGTTCTTTCTAGCCTGCCAGAATTTACCATCAGACTACCAAGTAAAATGCTCCGGGAAGTCCCGATACAAGATTCCACGGGATTCCTCATGCTTCCTCGTTATAATCAAAATATGCAATCAACATTGAATCTTCTATGCCCGGCTTATTAACAATCCTTTCAAGCTTGTCCTTTTTATGAAACGACACCATGTGCATGCCTGATAGATGAAGCTGCAGCTGCTGTACTGGTGGATAGTTCTTGCTCAAGTCAAAACCATATATCCTCCATAGTGCCTCTGGAGGCGTCACCCAATGGGCCTCTCTATATAGCTTAATCTCATCAATGTCCCCCTGCTTATCGGCTTTGTCAGCCTCCCTCATCACCACCGATGCCCTGTCATGTCCCTTGTATATGTACTTGAAAATATACTTTACTGATTTGATGCTCCCACAGGCCTCAACATTTATATGGCGCTTGAAGGTGCGCGGCGAGACGAGATTGTAAGGAACAACCCATTGATTGTCCAATAAATGGCCTCGTACTTTTTCCGTACGCCCGTCATTGCGTCGCCGATAGACGGGGTATGAATCCTTTCCTTGTGACGTTGACTCACAGAATGGTCGCAGGTAACGGTTCTTGCACTCACCTTTAGCCACCGTGCACGAACAATATGGATTAAGCACCCCATAGGGACCGTGCATCATATGCTTTGTTACCATCTTGTAGAGCTCAGGGTATTTCTTCTTGTTTGGTAGCTCTGCACTGATAATCATGTCATATTGTTCAGGACATGTGAGCTTATACTTTCGTTCCACGATTAATAACCAGTGTGCATGCCGCAAACCCCTCTTCTGGAACTCCACTACATATACGTAGGCCTTCCCAAGAATATCTTTCTCCATCAACATTTTCCTCATTGCATCTAACTTTGCTCTAAAGACTCGTGTGACGAGATCTGGACGGTCTTGTGGTGTCTGGCCTGGATAAAGTTCATTCTTGATCTCGTCCCAGTTAGGGTTGCACGTCATCGTGAGGAAGATATCAGGTTTACCATACTTTCGTACCAAAGCCATTGCATCCATGTACCGACGCTTCATATCACGGGGTCCTCCAATGAATGAAGAAGACAACACAAGATGCGCCTTCCCCGACATTCTCAGCACTTCCTTCACCCGCATGCATGCTGTCCACCAGGCCTTGATATAGGTCAGCTCTCAAAGAGTCCTGATTGTTCCGTATATAGTCCAAACGGGAGCTCTCAATCTTGATGTAGGTGTCGACAGCAAACTGCTGGAAAAGTCGGCCGCCATAGAGTATTGGATTAAATATACCTGGCCGCATCTAGAACTTGTAGCAGTAGTAGTCGCGCACGGATACACATACATTTCCAATAGGTTCTACGGGGAGACAATGGTCGAGTTAGAACTACGGGTTAACAAAGCAAAGTTTGTATTGAATTAATGAAAAGGATTCAAGTTACCTCCATCATCATCACCATCAGCAACACCATCTTTCTCAGCACGCCTTTTGCGGATCTCTCGAGCTATCTCAACTTGATCCATAGTCACATCCACTTTTGGAATGCAATTGTGCCACCCGAGCTCACCCTTCGGGGCGAAAAGCGGGTATGAGAGCGGGTCATAGCACGCCATATATGAGCGGATGCCATGTATAGACCGGTCCTTCCCTTGCAGGACAACACTATGCTGGAATTGACCTAGACGCTCACTCCCCTCAACCTAGACGGCGGCCTCCTCTGATGCGATAGGCACGTTATATGTTCTCTGGTCAAGCCGCTGGTCAAGGTTCAACTCGATACGATAATCCTCGAGGTTCTCAACATTTCCCATATGCCTTAGTTCCTGAGAGTAGGGATTCCCATTAAGAATCCTAACCAATTGCTCAATAACCTCTCTGTCTTTTTCGGCAAGACCGCTACGACACTTGCTCATCCGATGCTTGAGAGACGGATCGTCGTCGTAAAAATAAAGCTCAAGGTGTCTCTTTTCAACACCATCCTCTTTACCAAATGACTGTATGTTATGGTAAATCTGGCCATGGGCACGGAACATGTAGATACCGTAGGTTCTCATGTTAGTGGTCACACGATCTAGGTGGCAGTACAGAGAAGTGAAAGAGAAGTGGCCATTGAAATATCTAATGTTTGCACGAAAGTGCCTAGCATCAGCGTCTGAGCTTGACCACAACCTCTTGAGCTCTAGTGGTGTATCGGGAGTTGAAAGATGAATTTTTCCACCCCGACAATGCGAAAACCGTGTGGTTCACCCTCGATTTTCTTTGCATCACGATTGCTTGCGGTTTGGCACCGGCCCGATGTGTGACTCGATGGGAGATTAGCATAAACCCGGTCGTATGGATCCGGGACATCAGGTTCACTATTCTCTTGGTCATCCATGTCGTCATTGTGCTCGACTTCATCTCCATCCTCGTCATATTCTGCCAAAATATTGATGTGTTACACGTGCATAGAAAGTTTGTGAGAGAATGTTTTGTTTATTAAGCATTGTACCTTGTCCGCTGAAAAAGTACGCCTCATCCTCTTCAACGTCTTCCTCAAATACGACATCCGCATCATAGTCTGTGCACAACACAAACACATATATGCATGACTCACGAAACATACCGGCATATAAAGTAAACAAAATTGGATAAATTTAGTAAAGAAAATACCATCCTCGACCATATCATCATCGGTAGCTTGTGCACCGTTTGGAGGCATTGGAGCCCCATCATCAACTCTGACGGTTGTGTCCGTGGTGCCTTTGCAATTATTAGGTGGTGGAGGCATCGGAGAGGTACCATCAACTACTGACGGCTGTGTTTGTGTGCCTGTGCAATTATTATGTGGTGGAACTTCGAGAATCCTGTGTGACACCATCTGCAGATAAACAAAAGGTATGAGTTTTTGGAATAGAAGAGTGAAGATGAAAATGATGACATTTGTATAATATATGTACGTTATAAACCACACTTTCGAATGAGTATGGTCGTTTTGCATCACCGCTATTTGTATTTGCACAACCTCTAGTCCTTCTTCCAATGTTTGCTTCAAAAGCCCGATTAAAGCGGGATATAAGGGCATTTCTCTCTCCACCGTCACTTTCGATGCCTATGTATGGTATGTGCCGCCGATCGAATTCGGGGTCTCAACTTCGGATCTTCAACCGCAGCCGGGCGTGATGTAAACAAAGCGTGCCACCAAATTCAGGTATCTCCATATCAAGTGAAGCCGCTTTAGGCGTTTGAGGTGGAGAAGGGAAAATAGGTTTAGGGTTGCGGTGAGGGCTCTCCATGGCGATCGAGTCCGGATGCAAGGTGTTGGCTCGGTGTTTTCTCACGGGACGTATTGTAATTTTTGTTGATCTCCTTTCGTTTCAACTTCTTCTCTTCTTGAGTCATTTCTATCATTCTTGCAACATTGTTGTTTGCATTTTTGCCGCCGCAACTCACGTTGCCTCTTATTCATTTGTTCCCTTGTCTCGGGGAGACATTGCGGCCCTTTGTGCTCTATCTAGCTCACGCTTACGCTCCTTTGGACACGTGATATTCTCGATAGAACTGGATGCATTTACAACACCTGTTTTATAATAAAGAAAGAGCAATCTCAAATAAAGTACAGAAGGTGTTGAATTGCAAGAATATTAATTCCTTATTCATCTAGATATATATAACAACATGAAATTAACTTTGGCTTCGGCGTCATACAAACAAAATAAAAATAATTAGTATTAGGAAAAAAACAAATTCGCACATGTATTGTCTCTATCGATCTCCATGGGTTCGTATGAGTTGTTTTAGATGTAGCCAGTCACCATCTTCATTGCCACACGTGTTTTCCGTTGTTGATTGAAGTCCAACTGCTACAACATAATTACACAAAAAAAATAAGCGGATAAACGATTGCTTGCAAGTAGATGGCATCATTCATAAAATATAATTTGAATGAATTGATGGACTATAACTGTGCAAAAAAGATTAGCTGAATGTATATATGTTTCAATATGTACATCACTATTTTTATTAAGAGTAAATTGCATTCACAATACAACAACTATGCTAGTGCGTGCAAATAACCCCAACAACTTCGTAAATTGCTTAATTTAGTTGAACAAATTGACAAACTGGTGCGAGATACGGCCCAAATACGGTGATGGTAACATGTTGAAAGACTGGACGTCGATCTATCAAGGGCCACCGTACGTATTCGGGCTGATCGGCTCGGCTTCAAATGCAGTGGTTCAAAAGATGGCGCTCATGCTGCAGAATGCAGTGGTTCAACTACAGGAAGAGGAAGGGGAGCAGGTCATGCTGGCAGAACAAGAGGCAGGGGAAGAGGAGAAAGAAGGGGGCATGGCAATGATGATAGTATGGCAATGTTCTTTGGAAATGGGGAACAATCTCATATTGCACGCGAAGAATTGAACAATAGTCAGTCTGCTCCGAGAGAGGACCTGAGTGAAGAGGTCCCAACTCGTGAAGACTTAAATCTACAGCCGTGATTTTTTTTTTAGATCAAAGGGCGAAGCCCAGCTTATATTGAAAGCTGTAAAATCTGCACCCGTGATTTTTAAGTGATGGATTGTAACGTGTTTTAATAGAATCTGAATATTTTTCGACAATATTTCACCTTCTAGATTTTCTTATTTTAAAAGAACCAAACAATTGGATTCTATCAATAGAAATATCTATCTATGTATTATCGTCATTAGAGATTATGATTCCAGTTTTACATGGATAAACATTTTCTTGTTTTCTAGCTCCTTCGATTGAGCCGTGACACCCTTTCAAAATGCTAGGCCAAGCCGATTGGGCTAAGCACGGCAGGCTGCAATTGAGCCGGATAACGCAAAGGAGCTGAGTTCCACTTCAAGCCATCCGAATGACCAGGCTGGAGCTGAGTTCCACTTCAAATGAGCCATCCGATTGACCCAAGTCAAGCTGATCGTCTGGAGAAGGCCAAAATACGTAAACCTGACCGTACATGCTCATGTTAGCCTAGTTCTTCTACCAAAGAACACAATTTATAAGTTGTTGGACTAATTTGCACCCACCTCCATAGTTGTTGTATCTCTGGTGTAATTTACTCTTAATTAAATAAACTAAAATAGTAATCCTGGATTCACAAAAGGAAAATTAAGTGTACCTCCTTTTTTTTTTTAGATGATATTGTTCCGCGGCGTTTTTGTTTTTTTTTCATTTCTTTCTTCCCGAGTCATTGCCGCCAATCTTGCCTTTTCCCTTTCACTTTTTTAGTTTGGTGGCATCCGTGTTTTCATTGTTCGAATCAACGTGAACACCTGTTTAGATAATAATTAATTATAATATCTCTATGTGGGAACAAATTATCTATGTAGGTCGAAGAAAATTTGTTTTGCGATGGACCTCTCGACCCAGCAGCTTCAGTTTCTGTCTTTCTCTGATGATATTTTTCTCTCTGTGTTTTATTTCTTTCATCCCTTTCTTCTTGAGTCATTGCTTCTCGTCGTGCTTTTCTCTTTCCCTTTTTACGCTTGGCACGTTCATCAACTTGCGCCTGTGAATCTGATGATGCTGTCTGGACACCTTTTTGGAAACAGATGGATAGATATTTAATTGTTGACCATAAATAATACAATTGAAAGTCCAAATGGACAAGCAATTAATTACCTCCATTGATCTTGTTTGTCAAGTCTCCAAATGGTGTACGGCCTTCATTATTTTGCATAGGTTCCATTACGATGAAACTGATCCCAAAATTATTCCCTAGTTAGCAAGCATATAATACATGTCCACCATTGTAATTATACTGTTTCTCAAAAAGTTATTAACCGGGGATAAGATATTTGTGACTTTGAAGCCAGAGATCACCTTTGGATTCACAATAATGATCTGTCAATTTGGTAGCTCCTTACTGAAGGTCCTGAACTCACTTTCCTCTGTTGTATTAATTTTACCTGAAAAAATTATGGCACCCTGAGTTCAGGACCCAAAAAGAAAATGGTGACTGAATGGTAATATGGAGTTTAGAGAATTATTATTTATGAGAATGTAGAGTTCAGAGAATTATAGCCCATCATCCAATAATGTCAGCAAGATACCCAGGAATGATGACTGAATGGTAAAAGCTCCTGCCTTTCCATTGAAGAATATCGTGTGCATACCAATTCGAGATCGAGACCAACTAACAGATGGTCTGCTAGCTAGCTTCTACATCTCAGTCTTGTAAACAATTATCCCAGAAAACAATTCCTTATTTGTAGGTGGAATTATTGCAGTTAATCTAGCAAACTGCAGGCAGATAAAATTAATATAGTAATTTTAGTTAAGTCTTATCACCAATTTCTAACTATGGTGGAACTCCATACAGACTATCAGTAGCCATTGGAATCCTTTGCGCCTCTCCATTGAAAAACAAAAAAAAGCAAGAAGCTGCCGCATCCATGGACGCTGCATAAATGGCCACCCGCCACCGCATCCATGGATGCTGCATAAATGGACAAATGACTGTAGGTAAAAAAAAAATCTGAGAACCAAGCAATGTAAAAAAACTTGCAGGAAAAATCATTCAATCAATGTTTATTCGCACAGTTAACTACTAATACAGGATATTTAGATTATCAAATAAGAGCATGCAATTGAAACCACTAATACAGTTAACTACAATATGTTAATAATGATTGGAATTAGTTGACCTACTTCTACACAAATGAGAAAGGGAAATCTGAATATAACCTCCGGCATCAGCAGCATATCATGTCAAAGTGCAACACCGTCAGATTTCCAATTCCAAATGCAATCTGAATAATGATTGGCGTGCACCTAAGCAGCACAACAAAATTAAAATACACGTAAGATGCAGGTTCAGTTATCTAAACAAAACAGAATATGTAAGATGTAGGTTCAGTTATCTGCACAAAAACAGCATATTAAAAATACAATCCTTCTTACCTAAGCTAGCTAAAGCTATCAGTGTTTATCTAACATTCAAATACAAGCATCCACCTATGGTCCCGGTTTAGCATGATTGTAACAAGAGCCAGTAGCCAAGAAGATGCACTTGTCAGACAATGAACAGATATTCACCGAAGTTTCAATGCACTGATCAAGAAAAAATAAAAAGTGACCAAGCTCATAACGTGTGTGTGATTAAATTGCTAAATGTATTAGTTAATTCAGCAGTACAAAAGATCATTCCATACACGAAAAGAAGTTAAGCTAATAGGCATATTGCATTAAAAATCCTGAACTGTTTCTTCGCACACTTAACTACTAATACATGATTTTTAAATTATCAAATAAGGAGCATGCAATTGAAACTACTAATACAGTGTTAACTACAAGAGGTCTTTTTCGGATATAGAGTGCATGCCAATTGAAACTACTAATACAACATACAGAGTGCATGCCAATTGAAACTACTAATGCCTGTAATAGACAATGGCAGGATTTCATTTAAAAAAATAGCATTAGACTTGGAGAGAACAAAACCGTGCAAAGAAATTGTTAATACTGACTGGAATTAGTTGAGCATAAAGTAACTATATAATCATTCCATAAACTTGAGTAAACCTGATTTAATGCCTGTAATCATCCGACGTAGCAGCAAGGGCAGTATTATCAAAATATCAGACCTCATTTACAGTCAAAGGGTTTATAGAAAATAACTTGAGTAAACCTGAATCCACTGTGTACTTTTGATTCAGAAGAACAAATAGGTTCAAAATATTTTTTCTAACCCTCTACCGAGCAAACCAACAAACCAAGAACAACTCCAGGGGCAAAATCCAATAGCTTTGGCACCGAAACCGAATTTGGGTCCTCGGCATGGCACAAGTGGGAGAACAGAGAAGAGATGGGCATACCTGTAGGGCGGCGGCGAGGCTGAGGCTCGTCACGGCAACGGTTGGAGCCTCGCGTGGAGACGAATACGCGGGGCGGTGGCAAGCGCACGGAGGGACGTTGCTGCAGGCCGTGGAGGCGGCGGCACTGCAGCCGAGGACTCCGACTTGGGTGAACGGCGCTGGCGAACAACGACGGCTTGGGTCGCACGGAGGCATGGACGGGTCAGCGTCGAGGCGGCGCGCTGCGGTCGGACGTGCAGGGGAGAACGCACGGGAAGCGGGCTTTGTAGTCGCACCGGGGAGAGGATATTGTGGTGCCTTGATTGACTCCGGTTTACAAATTTGTGGCACGGGGCCTCTCCTTCCAATCTTGCCGTGATTGGGCTTTCCTTATGTACGTGCATGGCAGGGCTGTTTTGATTGCATGAGATGCGCATGCATGAGCGTGATTTCCTTTTCCTATTCCCGGCATTAATTTCTTTTCCAATTTCACTGCATGCGCGGGGTGACTTGGATCGCACGGATTAGGGGATTAGGGCGGGAGGGGTCGCATGAGGGGAGGGCAGGCGGACAAAACCAGATTATCGCATCATTAGGAAGTGCTTACTTTCGTTCTTTTTATGTTGTAGAGTAGAAATAGCAGCATGTAGAGGAAGGTAAATTCAGGGCTCCACCAAACGCGTCTGCTTTCTTGGAACTATTGTCTGCTTCCATCCTCGTGAAGATCAGATGCACTCAGGGTAAAGCTGTATATGCATTCACCGACTTTTAGTGCATGAGAGTGACGAGTGACGACAAAGGAGACCATGACTCGGTTCACAGGGTCTCCCCTGCTTGGATGCTGCTGATGCTTGCTAACAATAATTCATGGTGACTGCATGCAGAGGACTCACTGCCGCCTTTTAGACGGCTTTGCTTATACTACGGGTTGTACTAGCGGATCAGAAATACGATATATACAGTGTGTTTGGCGAGAAATGAGGTGGTCCATCATCTTCTCACTCCTCACAGTTTTCATTTGGTTTGTGTAATGGAATGAGTCGATCCGTCACCACGTCATTCCTCACAACCTAATAATTAGTATATGTATGAAGAATGGGTTAATTCCACAAAAAACCATATAATGAACTCATGATGCATCATCTTATAAAGCATGAGGTGACTTCACAAACCAAACACATTAGAAATGAAATGATGATTGAATTATAGCAACAACTAGTTGTCAGCTCCCTTTTCCTGTCCACTTCGGTCAATGCTGTCCTATAGCTAGACTAGATGCATGATGGTTGTTGACTGAGTACACACGCCAAAACAACCCGGAACCTACGTGTAGATAACGTATAGGCACACAAAATTTTGAATTTTATTCCTCCGTCCTTATTCACAGAAAATTAATTTATTTCCAAGTATATAGTAAGAATGATTTTTTTTTGGTCATGTACACGCCATTTGCTCGATGCAATCACTATTACAAAAATGATTTTTAAGAGATAGGATCTCTGATTAATTAAAGGTAGCAACGAGCCCTCATGTCCTGATATCCACCGTAGATGACCATCGGACGGTTGTGGCTGAGCCAGACAGCCAGCTGACATTCTCTCCTCTACGGCAGGCAAGCAGCGGCTGCGGGGAGGAGATGACGGCGCCGGTGTGGGCCCACTCGCCGGAGCGCGAGCACGGTCGAAGCCGCGCGCGGCTCTGCCGAGCGGCTCCTCGCCGGTGCCGGTGACGTCTGCGCTGGGGAGGTCTCCAGCACGGTGGCTCAGCGGAAGCGGCGTGATGGCCTGGTGCAGCATGGCGGCGGCTCCGTCGCCCTTATGTGCGGCGCGGGCCGCGGTGGCGGCAGCTGCGGTGTCACCCTAATGCGCGTGCGCAGCGTCAGCAGATGCGCCCTGATGCGCGCGCGGCATCGGAGCCTCGCTGCGTGGCGGCGGCGGCACTACGGCAGGGCTGGCAGCTCGTGCGTGCGAGCTCGGCTGCGCACGCCTGATGGCCCGTCCGGCAAGGCTGCAGGAGCGGACACCCAGCAGCGACAAGAAGACGAGATAAATCATCCCGAAGCCATAATCCTTAGGGAAGTTAGCGTCTCAATTTTGGGTGAATTTGGGGAAAATCATGATCTAGGGTTGGGGAATTCGGAGAAATTTGTCTGTGATTTACATGTTTCCCCTCCGACAGGCTGGTCGAAACCTTAGCCTGAATTTTGCACATAATCCGAGGATCGATTGGGCATACTCGTGACTGATTAAGGAGCAATTGACGTTATGCTCACTGATTTCATACACAATTAGGACTACATCTGTGAGCAATTAGGCATCAAATTGGGCACAACGTCGTTAATCCCTTACTAAGGAGCATAACTAGGTTTAGCCCAAGATGATTTGGCATAACCATAGACTTAAGGAGCATGACTAAATAGGCCAGAACAGCATCAGCACAGCTAATTAAGCACAACAGAGAACAATTAAGGCACTACTCAAGTAAGGGCCTGTTTGGTTCCCATGAGATTAGAGACTAGAGACTAATTTTTAGTCCCATTTAGTCCCTAAATAACCAAACATAAGGACTAGGGACTAATTTTTAGTCCCAATTAGTCCCAATTTCACTAACTCTTGGGAGGGGCTAGGGACTAATTTTTAGTCCCTATTAGTCTCTAGTCTCTAGGCGCTCCATCCAAACATGCCCCCTAAGTTGACCTGAAAATTAACTTATATCCCCGGTGAATTCCACACCATTAGTGGTCCAGAAATTAGATCAGTTGGCTCCCATGGCATAATGTATTAGATAAATTCGGGAGTGAACCACAGGACTCTGATCTAATTACTTGGACACAAATTATTCTAATGTGAATCAGTGACTAACCATAATCTAGAGCTGATAGTCCACCATCAGCGAAGTAGATCGATGTTTGCTGCCGTAGCACCTCACCTCTGATTCATTAGTGCCACCTCCTAGGATCGGTCAGTCAGTTTTGGAATTGGGTGGACACCATTGTGCTTTGTGCATGTGTTGGCTCACACAGGAACTTTCTTCCCACAGGCGCCCTGTTGACGGTAACCAACGACATATTTTTCCCGTCAAACTTACTACCATAAAGGGAGTAAAATTATACCTTTTATACTCATATACATTTATCACTAATAAATTCCACTTGTAGTGTCTAGAATTTTTATTTTGCAGATTTATAATAAAAGCAAGTGGAAAAGCGACCAAAAGTACGCCATCAGGGGAAGCGCATTATTGCAAAATACAAGCCCGGTAGCAAATCGACCCAAAACATCAAAATTGGGCGAGCCAAGCCCGACCCATAACTTTTCAAGGCGAAGGGCGACACCCCATCGAGACCGGGCCAGGCCGAGCCGGGGTCTTGTGCTGCACCACCACAATGCGGCGCACCCTCCTCTGAGGCGGTTTTCGGCCCGACCTCGGGGAGGCGGTTCGTGCACCTGCCAAATGGGGATTCCGCCCGTGGGATGGTCGGTTTGCTTTCAGATTAGGAAGGTTTACCAGGTCGGTTTTGGTGTAAATTAGCACTTAGGCTCCTCCTCCAAGTGTATAAGTAGTCCCCCTCTCTCCCTCTCTCAACACACACCACTTGGAGTCCGACAAACCAGCAATCTTCCTCTCTCTACCACCTCTACCTCTCTCTCTTCTTCTACTTCTTCTTTCTTCTTCTTCTTAGTTCTTGGTTAGCAACTTGGAGTAGAAGAGCTATAAGAAGGGCTTGTCTCCTAGAAGAAAGTGCCTTGGTAATATATCTTCTCAATGGAGCATTCTTCTATTTGCAAGTCTATTATCTATTTTCTTGGCCTAACTTATGAACTAGAGTATAGTCTTGTTCATGTTCTTGTGTTGGTATATGAACTAGCATATAGTTTACATATCATAATCTTGACATGTTCATCTCAGTTCATCATCGATCATCATATGCCTAACTTGATTAGAGGTGGGATATCGGTTCGTTGTTCCTTCGGGTTTGCTCTTGTTCTAGTCCGTCCATTCGGCGAGTGGGGATCACTGGGGGACAAGAGTAGTGCTTTCGATATGCGGGCATGGTGCGGGGGTATTACGACACCTGCGAATATGAGTGCATGCCACGGTTGAGGGGGTAGGCGGCTTGGTGCGTGACAAGCCTTGACCGTCCCTTGAAATCCCCCGTTACGTATGTCTTTGTAGGAGTTAAGTAAATGCTTCCCATCGGGCCGTATGGTATCAGGGAGTCTCCCTGTTATCCTAGACCTAACCATGCCTAAATCAGTTTGTATATGATCCTAACTATTCATTTTGTATGGCCATGACTAGATACATTAGAATCACTCCATTAGGTTATTCATTTATTCTTTATCTATTTTCTTTATCCTTTTCTTTGGTGGATTCTTAAGTGTGTGTCACACTATCCATAAACCGTTATTGCTTACCCTGTTATGAACAATTTGGTCTAAGCAAACACATGTTCCTCTATTCAGATGCCATGCTAGCTTATTAATCACATGCCTTCCTTTGGGAAAATATAAATAACGATACCACGAATACTTCGGGTGAAATGCTACAATGATAGATCCGTGCGCTTGCGGATGAAATATCTAAGATGGCAAGATCTATCCGTTGACAATCCCTTTCGGATCACCGATATGGTGGTTTTACTTGGGAATGTCGTGGCGCATTTACTGGCGTGTTATTGGGGATGGGTTTTATACATTTTCCTTTGATTGCGCTAAGAAATGTCAACACGCCCCGATTGTGGCGCATAGAGGAGCTACATGCTCCCCTTGACTCGGGGCTCAACGGTTCTGGCGTTGGCCCATCTCCACTAGCCGAGATCACTTTTCCAACACTTTGTAAATAGCATTTTCAGTATATGCCCATGGCGTCGCTAAGCCTAAGCCCTAATGCGCCTAGGCGTTGTGAGGCGAGTGGGTATACACATTACCTTACTGTAATAGCATGCCACTACATGCGTTGCATAATGCATGTCACAATGATATTCTTTTTCAACTTTGAAAATTACATCATACTGTCACATTCTTGTTTTTATAATGGCAGGGCTCAACTTTGGGGTGTGAACTAGTCACTAAGTCAGAAATGTGCAATTCTCTCAGGGTTATCAACATTTCTATCATGATTCATGAATGATGCTGCCTATAGTATGGGGCTATGGGCAACACAACATTGTACCAACTGATATGAGGTCAACAACTCACAAAAAAAAACAAATATATTCTATATGGACTTCGAACAATAAATTTAGAGAAACATGGCAGCCAATATATAAAGGTAGTGGTTACTGGTGCAATCTGAATTCACTGAGCACTTGTATACTTGTCTCTGATAGCATGCATCTCTGCAGTAGCATCGCTTATTGACAAACGCTCTGTGGGCAATTGCTTTGAGCAAAGCACACCAAGCTGAATGATGGCGGACAAACATTTCTTGGTTCTTTTTATATGCCCTGTATCATTGCTATTTTTTGCGTCATTATGTAGCCATAGGTTGGAATCTGCTATCTCCATAACTTTGTCAGGAAGAGCTGCCTCAGCATAACCATGTAGGCTTATACCATCTCTGAACATATCATCTGTTGGCCTCTTTGCTGTGAACATCTCTAGCAAGGTGATACCTAGACTAAACATGTCACCACAAGTCGATACCGCAAGACCTTCTCCATACTCTGCATTGGATTAAAACATGAACATACGTAGGTATGTACAATATCATGTGAAGCAAATGAGGGAACAAAACAACAAATTACAGTTACCTGGAGCAATGTAACCGATGGTACCTCCTATTCCTAATGTGCTAGCAGAATTCACAGGATGTTTGTTTGTTGCTTCATCTAGAACTCTAGCAATTCCAAAATCTCCAACACGAGCCCTCATTTCCTGATTAAGAAGAATGTTAGCTGGCTTGAGATCGCAATGGATGATCGATGGCTGGCAACCATTGTGAAGATACTCCAAAGCATCCATAATGTCCACAGCGATATCCAACCTCTGTGACAAGCTTAGTGCTCCTTGTCCATTTTGGCCTTCTAAATTTGAGTGGATCTATCTATCTAAGCTGCCATTAGCCATGAACTCAAAGACTAGTGCTCTAAAGTCTTGACCCTGGTGGTTGATGCTAGAACAACAAGTAATGATCTTTAGAAGGCATCGGTGCCTGACTCTTCTTAGTGCCACGCATTCAGCCTGGAAGCTTTTGTAGGACCCTAATTGATGCACATTGAACACCTTAATAGCGACGGCAGTGGCTTGATTTTCTAGTGTGCCCTTGTATACTGTACCATATCTTCCCTTTCCAAGCACATTTACTTTTGAAAATCCATCTGTGCCTTTTAGTATATCGTTGTACGAAACTATTGGATGCTCTATCTCTGCAAATCGTGGTAACAAATATTTCTTTGATGCAGCCATGGACTTTCTATGGTGAAATCCATTAAAACCAGAAAAAGTAAGAAGAGACTTCCTATCATTGGGAGTGTTATTCTAAGTGATTTGGGTATGACTTTCCTATTCTTTCTTGAACTAAAGCTTGAGCACTTTGGTAGATGGAGCTGTGGTATTCCACCGCATAATGCATTGTTTCCAACAATTGATAGACCCGTCAAATTTTTGAAAACTCCTCTTTTTGGTATTTCACCTTGCAAATTGTTGTAAGACAAATCTAAGTGAAGTATAGATGTTGAATTACCTAAAAGCTCTGGGATTGTTCCGGATAAATTGTTGTGGCCAAGGTACAATTCCTGTAGGTTGGTAAGGGTAGCCAAAGGCTGCGGGGATGCTTCCGTTCAGTTTGTTGTCTGTCAAATTAAGTACAGTCAAGCCTACCATGTTCTTGAGCGTAGCAGGTATGCTACCTTGGAATGAATTGCCATCCATTGAGAGGATTTCCATGACCCTGCAATTACCAATAGTATCAGGTATCTCACCTGTTAGTTTGTTTCCTGATAGGAAGAGCTGTTGAAGATGTACCAAACTACCAACTTCTAACGGAAGTGGTCCCTCCAAAGATGTTGTTGGAGAGATCGAGATATGTCGAGATCGATGGCAGCTTCATAATTTCGTTAGGAATCAAGCCAGTAAGGTTGTTATTTGACAGAATGAAGGCTAAAAGTTTGCTCAGGTTTCCAATGCTAGGTGGAATTGGCCCCTCAAAGTTGTTGTTGCCTGCATAAAGTTGAAGTAGGCTAGAAAGGTTTCCAATGGAGGATGGTAGATGTCCTGAGAGGTAGTTTGAATGGAGGTCTACCTGCTTCAATTGAGTAAGCTTCCCAATGCTTTCAGGAATGACCCCAGTTAGTATGTTTTCTTCAAAATCAAGAACCTCAAGTCCCCGCCAAATTTCCAATATCGGATGGGATGCTACGGATATCTTTGTTGGTGCGAATCTGCGGCCGGTGGAGATTAGTAGATAGATTAACCAATGGACCTGGCAGCTTCCCTGAAAATCTGTTCGATCCAAAGGACAATATCTGTAATCTGCTATAGTTCACCAGAGAATCAATAAATTCCCACTCTTCCTCATTGTTTGCCTCTAACATGTTCTCACCCCTGGATAAAACTTTTCAAGATTTTGCAATCTGCCCAATTCAGCAGGAACAATTCCAGTAAAATTATTATTTCCCAAGTCAAGAAGCTGGAGCCTAGAGAGGTTGGTTAGAGACAGCGGTAGAGCTCCGGTAAATCGGTTTTCTCAATCGCAAGCTGTTGGATCTTTGGGAAGGCTTCTCCCGGTCGGATGGTAGATGCCCACGAGCTTGTTGCTAGTCACATAAAATAGAGAGAGAGATGACAGGTTGTACAGGGGAAGGAGGGAGCAGACCGGAGAGATCATTGATGGAGAGCTGAAGGAAACCAAGATACGGATTGTTCCCGATGCCTGCAGGGATTGGTCCCTCAAGGAAATTCCTTGACAAGGACAAGACAGCCAATCGGGAAAGGTTCCCAAGAGACGACGGGATGGTTCCTGTAATCTTTGTTGTTGTCGGCGCTAGAAACGAGCACTGGCGGGTAGCCAATGTCAGCTGGGATGCTTCCCTGCAGGCCTTTGTTGCTTTGGATGATAATCTGACGGAGGCTGATGCAGCGGCTGATGTTACTCGGGATGACACCAGTCAGCATGTTTTGGCGTAGATGAAGACGTTGGAGGCGCCTAAGGGAGCCGATGCTGGCAGGGATCTCACCCTGAAGGCTGTTGTAGCTAAGGTTGAGTAAGCGCAGGAAAGTGAGGTTACCGATAGCAGGGGAGATGGTGCCGGCGAGCCCCTGGGAAGTGAGGTTGAGGGCTACCACCCTCCATGGGTGCCTCTTGCCACATGTGACGCCCTCCCAGCTGCAGTAGCTGGTGCTCTGGTTCCACGAGTCCAGCACGCCGGAGTGGCCGGAGATCTTCGCCTTGAAAGCCACAAGAGCTCTCTCGTCGTCACCATGGCCTGGCGAATACATGGCTGCTGTTGCACTGGTTGTTGCCGTGATGAAGATTGGCAGGAGCAGCTGCAGCAGGCGCCGGCAGGCTCTTAGTCTTAGGGGCAGCATGGCCGGCGGTGATGGCTTTCGGTTTCTTACGAGGCAGCGCAGAGCTTGGTTTCTTTGCATTGGCTGACTATAATACGATGATGATAATGATGATGATTTGGCTCACATTACGTGCAGTGAGTCCGTAGTGGCTAATCATCCTGCACTATAATACTATGCTTGCTTCCTGTCTATTCTGGATGGAGACTGGGAGTTGGTGCCCAAGGGTTTTTTTAGCAAGCAGGAATGGACTGTTGGTTTGCACTTTGCGATTAGTTTGACTAGATGACATGGAGTTTTTTTTTTATGCCTCTATCTTTTTTATATAATATTTTTTTCAAAGTGCAAAAGCTTTTTATAAATAAAAGGTAGTACCATAGTTTAACTTCCATATTCAAGACATGATGCAAAAAAAGATAAGAAACGACGAGAAAAATAAGAAAGAAAAGATATATAAATGTTTATTAACAAATGTTTATTTAGGTGTGTTTATTTAAGTTAAGTTCTCTTATACAAAAGATAAGAAACAAAACTTATATATAATAAACAAAAAAAATCGAGAGAGGCACATCATGTATATGAATAAACAACAAACATGCTACACCGAAGAAATTTCCCTTTTATATTTCCATTAATATTGTACATATGTACCCTTTTCATATCATCCCATTAAGATTGCTATGATTGCCCTGATTTAAGTACGGTTTCTAGATTTCTCTGAGTTGGAATGCAGTCAGGTTCCCTTCAGACTAAAAACTCGATGATTCTGTAGTTGCCTTTTTTTACTGTCATTGCTTATTGGTTTGCATATATCACGCTGATACGTTGAACTGAAACCTGCAAGTCATGGTGTGCTTGACACATGCCCTCTTCTTTTAGGAGGTGGGGCAAGGCGGCCAGGGACCTGGGACCTGGAGGTTTAGCCCGTCAAGCGGGTGCCAGAGAGGACGACAATGGTGGCGCGGTGTAGCAGGCCCAGGCTGGGAGGCATGCAGCCGTCTAGGCAGTTGGCCGCCAGGTAGAGCATCTTGTGGTTGGGGAGCACTCGTGTGAGGCCCGGATGGGGCCCGGGATGGCATTGGACTTGAAGTTTAGCACGCGCAAAGCGGCACCACAAGTGCGGCTGTGAGGGCGCTTGTGAGGGAGCTTGTGAGGTTGTGGCCCTCCATCACCAGCTTGATCACGCGGCCAACTCCAACGACTTTGACGTGGTGACCTTCCTACTTTGAATTTGATCTCTTGTATATGCATGTAACTATCCTAAGATATATTTTTTTGGGGCCTGCCGGGGATCTACATCTGTACAACAATGTGTCGGTTTGTTTTTCACCTAATTTACCTATGTATATTGTAGTGAACTTTCAGTATGTTTTTCCACCTAAGTTACAATGAGTTCGCAGATCCGGCAGACTCCTTCAGGGGCCTGCAGCGATTCAAACTGAACTGAACCAATTTTGGATCTCTGCTCAAGAAATTGAACATGAAGCTCACCAAATGGGAGAACCTGAAGGTATGTACGAAGTGCATCCCCAACAACCAATTTTAAAACTTTGTAATTTGAGTGCTCCCAATTTGGAGCATGTCCTTATCTGAGGATGCTGTTCTGTCAGAGTTCAGATAACTAGATCAACTTCAGTTTCTGCAGCTATTTGCTTGGATCTGCACAGTGCTAGAGCAACTCTGATTTTTCACAGGCCTAATGAGAACTTGTCAGGCTGTCACTGAGTTCAGTTGATTCATGCAGTTCCTGTTCCTTATGCACTGTATTAAGCAGTACTTTTGGTCATTTGGCATCTCTTGCATCGGCACAACTTCTGTCTTCTTTATAAAAATATTTGGTCATTTGGCATCTCCTTGGAACTTGTAAGTTCTTCGTTCTGCTTTTGTTTTCTGGCCATATATTCTGATTTTGTTCTGATGACTCCACATGAGTACAAACCTAAAGTAGGAAACTCTATTCATGTGGACTGGATTCCCTAAAAGGCAAGTGACTATATGATTTCAAAACAAAATGATTTTATGCACAGTAGAGGGATTTGGATGTAATGACCACTAAGCAAACAATGTGTAAATAGATTCTGTGGGAATTTTAAGTCTTAATAAGATGGATCTGCACATGTGGAATGCCATATTTAAATTCACAATACACTTGAATGCAACATAGGTGCTCATCTTCATGTGCATTGAGCGTCATTTTGTCGTCAGTATATGCAGATTTAAGTTTACACAATGAAGGTGCCAGTCTGGTGTCCATGTTAGATATATGCCGGTAGACCTTGAATTTTGAGTTATGCTTATTTATTTATTTATTTTTATGACATTTACAGACAATGAGACAATATGCTTAGAGATCTTGTGTCCGGAAGCTCCCGTACATTGCAGAGCTCGAAAGAAAAGTTCATCCCTTACAAGTAATCCTTGAAGCAACTGTGCTCCGGCTAAAAACAGAGGATTGCCATATTTCATCACTTCCATGTTTCTGTCATATGTTGTCAATCTTTTTTTAATGTCCTGAAGCTATGCTAAAAACAGAGAGGATTACAATATTCAAACATGCTACTTCGTATGAATGATTTAAGAAAAATATGCTAGACCGTTCAACGAGACAACGACGGCCGGCATGATTTATGTCCTGTAGCTGCCGTGGAATGGCATGATAGAAGAATATATATGAAAGGTGATGAGATGACACGTCTACGATTTTCTCGATCTTCCACAGTTGAATAGCTTGCTTAAATAGTCTCTGAAGTTGGTCTCAAGCAAGCAACCATACAATATGAATATATTATTTAAATATGTGCCAGCAAGTATATCCAATCGCAATTAAATATCCCGTGATAATATAATTAATAGAATCACTAGTTAATAGTGCACGGCAATAAAAAAAAAAAAACAATGGTTGTTTGTTCACACCTGACGTGTCAGGGCAGATTAAAAAACTGACTATTTTAATCGGCCAATAGTGCTGTAGTAGCAATTGCTATACCACTGACGAGTGACGACTTCCAATTTTGAAGCGATCTCAGCGCACAGCATCAATTGGTACGTATAATTAGTAGATACAGCTGATAAATCTCGTGGCAATTATATTGTGCAAGTGAAATAATCCAGATGGTAAAAAGAATCCCGCTTGATCAAACCTTAGGTTATCCTTCCACCCACAGCACGCAACAATGTAACCCAATCAGAAGAATTCCAGCACGCATCCAGGCAACAACTCTTGATCACACACTAAGGGCACCTGCAGCGGGTGACTCGATCGTAAGCTAGCACAAATAGTCTCTTAAGAAGTTGATCGATCTCCAGCAAACAACTATAGAAAAAAATATATTTTAAATATGTGCCAGCAACTATATCCAAGCGCAATTAAATATCCCGTGATAATATATTAGAATTGCTAGTCAATAGTGCACGGCAATAAGCAAAGGCAATGGCTGTCTGTTCACACCTGACGTGTCATGGCAGATAAAAAAAGCTGGCATTATTTTTAATCGGAAAAGCCCCCTGTTGTCGGAAACTCGTCAGGTACAGAGATGGACCAAACCAAATCCGGGTATCTTCAAGATAAATTCGGATGGTGCACATGATAGCAAGACTTACCATGGCGGATGGCGCTTCATCATTCGAGATGATCAAGGAGCAATGGTGAAAGCTGGAGTGGGTAAGAAGAAATTTCTACATAAGGCATTCCATGTGGAATTGCTTGCGTGCTTAGAAGGGGTGAAAATGGTGGCCACGCTGGATCTACAGCAGGTGGTCCTGGAAACTGATGCTTCTCTTGTCAAGCTGGCGTTGGAAGGAGATTAGTACAGGCTCTCAGCTCTCGGTGGCATTATTACGGAAATCCGATTATATTGCTGCTAATGTCGGAATTTTTATCTTTCAGTATTTGTGTGTGTCCTAGAACAACTTGTAATAAGACTTCTGACGCTATCGCAGCATATGGGTGTCATGTTTCCAGTGACGACCATGTCACTTGGGATGATGTACCTCGTTTTGTAGAAGGTCTGGTGGCCAGCGACTTCGCTGAGTCTAATGACTAATAAAGCATTGCTGTTCAAAAAGGTATCCGGCAAGGATGCTAATCATGCTCCAACTAATTAAAGCATTGCTCTTCGATGAGGTGGGCTTCATGGGGAGCATGAGGCCGGACTAGGCCTAATTTGAGGAGAGGGGGATGATGCCTGATTTAGATGGTTGAGCCAAAAGCCAGGAGTGACATATTTTTGGAGATGAACCAAAACTCCAAACACAACCAAGAAAAGGACCAAGCCCATGCATGCTTATATGGTTTGCATGGGTTAGTTTACAAGTGTTGTTTGTAAGGGAGGAAAGAAATAGAGAGTTAGGGTCTTAGGTTTCATGAATGCTAGATAACAAGTGGGGGCGGGTTGATTTTTCAATTCGAGTGCGGCTTGAATTCAACCAAGGTTTCTAATTTATCTTCAAAACATTTTATGTGAAAACATCATCTATTATCATGTTGTTGACTGGGTTCAACTTTGTCACAAGTGGTTTGTTGCAAAAGGTTTTTGTCCTGATTTTGAAAAATGAGTCGAGAAGGGAACACACAAGCAAAATGAGGAGCGACACAAGTATATAGGCGTCACTGCGTCAGTTGCACCTCTTAAAGAGATACGGTACTCTTGTACAGTTGCAGTTGCACCTCTTAAAGAGATACGGTACTCGTGTACTGTCCATCTCAAGTCTCAACTACATAACCAGTAGGATGGGCACAAGGCTTGTCGAATTTGACTACTGCAATATAACTCCAGTGCTTGCACGTTGTAGGATTTGGAGAGTGATGCTAGTTTTTGACAGCAGGCCCAAACTTTTTATAGATTCAGTTCCACGCTGTAGAAGGGTCCATGGAAAGCCAAGGCGTCGCCTGGTCGTCCAGTATACGAGGGGGTCTGGGCATTTCTCCGCCTTCCGATTGCGTATGGCATTCGCCTTGGGTGCCATAGGCGTCCGCGATGCGTGCCTGACATGCCGCCCCGCCTTCCGCTAGTGAGCAAGGCAAACCAGGTCATCACCAGCATACCTATTCTCCACAGGTCATCACCAGCCTTGTTCCCCTTCCTCTACTACGGTTTGCTTTGCTTTTATTTTTTCTCGAACACGACTTCACGTGTTATTTTCATTAAGAGAAAAAGCCAAGACTGGCTGAACAACACAACACAACACCACAAGACAAAACATAACGCAACCACGGAGAAAGTGGTCACAAAACAGACAAGATGGCAACAACTGCCGAAAGCAAGAAATAGCACCCCACCAAACCACACAACACCACCGCTAGAGGCAACATGCAACATCGCTAGGCCGATACTCGGGAGACGCCAACTGAATAGAGGAGTGGAAGTCCGGGTCGCCGGCACCCAAGCATTGAAGCATCTAGGGGCGTCACCGCGATCGGCACCGACTGCCGAGGTGGATCAAAGCGGCGCCGTCGGTGGCCGCGGCCAAGCAACGACGACGACGAAACAATGGCGTCAACCCCCGAGGCGTCGCAAGCTGAGCGCAACGCCGGGGTCACGCCCAACGACAACGGCGACCACGATGGCGTCAACTTCCAAGCGCGACGGGCGGGGGTGACTCGTTAGGGCGAGCCGCAACAACCACAAAACAAAGGGACGCTACGAGAATAAGCGCAGTGTAGAACTCGGTCTCCGAACTCAACATCGCTGGCCCTCGGCCAAACGACGGCGGTAGCGACGGTGGCGCTAACCCCGCAAAGACGGGCCAAGGCGACGGGCGGAGTGGAAGGCCGGACGGCGGGCGACGAAAGAAGTTGGGGCGGAATCGCAAGGCGACGCAGAGCTCAAGTGGATCGACGCAGCCTTCGTGAAGGGAATGACGCCGCGGCACCAATCTGCGATGAGAAACCCACTTTGGAACTTTCGCTCCCGAGCCTCGCGCCGCCACCACGGCACGAAAAAGACGACGCCAGGGAAGGAATGACGCAGGGCGCCACCGCTGCCGCCCAAGGCGCACCGCCCGGGGGCATAGGGTTTTCACCCAGCGCCATCGCCGCAGCCACCACCGTTAGCCCGGGTCAACCATCGCACCGGCAGCCCAAGACTAGGGGCGCCTCGCGCATAGGGTCGCCGCCGTCCGTCCTGCCCCCCAGCCCGAGGGACCGGGCCCGGCCATGGCCATCCATCGACCCACCATGCCGGAGGGGAGCACGGCCACCGCTGCCCGCATCGTCGGCAAGACACGCCGGGGCTCCACAAAGCCAGCAACCAGCCGGTGTGACGAGCAGGCCCGGCCCTTCCACCCACCAAACCGAGTTGCCGGTGGGGAGGACGGCGCCGCCCGGCGCCGGCGCGGCCCCCGCCGCGTGGAGGGAGTGGGGGCGGGGAGAGGAGGAGGTGGCGCCGCGCCCGGGGCGCCGGAATCGCCGCCGCCGCCCAAACCCTGGGGCAAGGCACCGCCACGGCCCATCCTTCCACCCACCAAACCGGAGTTGCGGTGGGGAGGGGCGGCGCCGCCCGGCCGCCACAGTGTCCCCCGCCGCCCGCCGCGAGAAGTGGGGCGGGGGAGGAGGAGGTGGTGCCGCCGGCCGCCCAGACGCCGGGGGCCGCCGCCCGGCGCCGACCCCGGGGCGGCAGATCCGCCGCAAGGGGCCCGGATCCGGCCGAGGAGGAGCCAGATCGGGCGCCCGCCGGCCGGTGGCCGGAGCCGGAGATGGTGTTGGAGGAGGGGGGTGGAGGAGGGGGAGCACACGGGGCAAACAAGGAGCAGGGAAGCGCGGGGGGTGGGGGTGCCTTGTTGGGCCCTCCCCGCTGGCCGCCGGGCCGCCGAGCGGCGGCGGCGAGGAGGGGGAACTGGGGGCGGGCGGTGCGGGGAGCCCTCGAGCCGCCCCCGGGGAGCGACGCGAGGGAGCGGACCAAGTCTGTGTACGAAGGAAGCTGAATAATTCTTTGCTTTGCTTTTCTTTCCGCTGCTCTGCTGCACTTACTCTGTCTTTAGCTGCAGTATAAAATCACTTGCTTGCCTCTGTTTTGTTCACTGATCCATGTGACTCGCTGTAATAGCATGTTCAGTATATGCCACGCCGTCACCTCACCTCGCCTCACGCCTTATGCGCCTAGATAGCATGTCACCACATGTGTGCATAATGCACGTCACAATGATATTCTTTTTCAACTTTGCAAATTACTGCATATATTGCGCACATTCTTGTTTTCACAATGGCGAGGTTCAACTTTGAGGTGTGAACTGGTCTGACAAGTGCAATTTTCACAGGATCATCAATATTTGTATCATGATTCATCAATAATGCTGCCTATGATATGGGCAATAGAGCACCGTACAGAATGATATAAGGTCTACAACTCACAAGACAAAAAAGAAGCAAATACATTACATATGGACTTCGATAATAAATATAGAGAAACATGGTAGCCAATACATAAAGGTAGTGGTTACTAGTGCAGTCTGACATCACTGAGCACTAATAAACTTATCTCTAATAGCATGCATCTCTGCAGTAGCATCGCTTATTGACAGACGCTCTGAGGGCAATTGCTTTGAGCAAAGGACACCAAGCTGAATGATGGCAGACAAACATTTCTTGTTTCTTGTTATATGCCTTGTATTATTGCTATTGCTTGCTTCATCATGCAGCCATAAGTTGGAATCTGCTATCGCCACAACTTTGTCAGGAAGAGCAGCCTCAGCATAACCGTGTAGGCTTATACCATCTCTAAACATATCGTCCGTTGGCCGCTTTGCTGTGAACATCTCTAGCAAGGTGATACCAAGACTAAACATGTCACCACAAGTCGATACCGCAAGACCTTCTCCATATTCTGCATTGGATTAAAACATGAACACATGCATGTCTATAAAATAATATCATGTGAAGCACATGCAGAACAGAGGAACAAATTAGAGTTACCTAGAGCAACGTAACCGATAGTACCTCTTATTCCTAATGTGCTAGCAGAATTCACAGGATGATTGCTTGTTGCTTCATCTAGAACTCTTGCGATTCCAAAATCTCCAACACGAGCCCTCATGTCCTGATTGAGAAGAATGTTACTCGGCTTGAGATCACAATGGATGATCGATGGCTGGCAACCGTTGTGAAGATAGTCCAAAGCATCCGCAATGTCCACAGCGATATCCAACCTTTGTGACAGGTTGAGTGTTCCTTGTCCATCTTGGCCTTCTAAATCTGGGTGAATCCATCTATCTAAGTTGCCATTAGTCATGAACTCAAAGACTAGTGCTCTGAAGTCTTGACCTTGGTGGGTGATGCTAGAACAACATGTAACGATTTTTAGAAGGCATCGGTGCCTCACTCTTCTTAGTGCCTCACATTTGCCTGGAAGCTTTTGTAGGACCCTGATTGCTGGACATTAAACACCTTAATGGCAACGACAATGGCTTGATTTTCTAATGTGCCCTTGTATACCGTACCATATTTTCCCTTTCGAAGCACATTTGCTTCAGAAAATCCATCTGTTCCTTTCAGTATATCGTTGTACGGAACAATTGGAAGCTCTATCTCTCCAAATGGTGGTGGCAAATCTTTCTTCAGTGCTGTCTTGGATTTTCTGTATTGGAATGCAGCCCAAACTAGAAAAAGTAAGATGAGACATCCTATTGTTGGGATTGTTATTCTAAGAAACTTGGATATGCTTTTCTTATTCTTTCTTGCACGAGAGCTTGTGCATTTTGGTAGATGGAGCTGTGGTATCCCCCTCGCATAACGCATTGTTACCAACAATTGATAGTCCACTCAAATTTTTGACTACCCCTTCTTTTGGTATTTCACCATGCAAATTGTTGTAGGACAGATCTAGGCGAAGCAAATATGTTAAATTACCTAAAAGTTTTGGTATTGTTCGGATAAATTGTTGTGGCCAAGATATAACTCCTGTAGGTTGGTAAGGGTAGCCAGGTTGCTAGGGATGCTTCCATTAAGTTTGTTGTTTGTCGATTAAGTATAGTCAAGCCTGCTATGTTCTTGAATGTAGCGGGTATGCTTCCTTGGAATGAATTGCCATCCATTGAGAGGATTTCCATGACCTTGCAATTGCCAATAGTCTCGTGAATTTTACCTGACATGTTGTTTCCTGATAGGAGGAGGTTTCCAAGGTTTACCAATCTACCAACTTCTAATGGAAGTGGTCCCTCCAGCATGTTGTCGGAGAGATCGAGATACATTGAGATTGATGGCAGCTCCATAATTTCGTTAGGAATCAAGCCATTAAGCTTGTTAACTGATAGATCTAGGAGTAAAAGTTTGCTCAAGTTTCCAATGTTTGGTGGAATTGGCCCCTCCAAGCTGTTGTGGTCTGCATAAAGTTGAAGAACGCTAGAAAGGTTTCGATGGAGGATGGTAGATGTCCCGAGAGGTAGTTTGATTGGAAGGCTAGCTGCTGCAATCGCCTAAGCTTCCCGATGCTTTCAGGAATGACCCCAAAGGAGTAAGTTTTTGCCAAAATCAAGTATCTCAAGACCTGCCAAATTTCCAATATCCGATGATATGACGCCGGATATGTTGTTGTTTTGAATCAAAGAAACTGGATATTAGTAGACGATTAACCAACGAGCCCGGCGCGCTTTTCACGCAAATCTGTTCCATCCAAAGGCCAGTAGCTGTAATCTGCTACAATTCGCCAAAGAACCAATAAATTCCCACTCTTCTTCGTTGTTTGCTTCTAACATGTTACCATTCAGATTAAACTCTTCAAGATTTTGGAATCTGCCCAATCCGGAAGGAACAATTCCAATAAAACTATTGTGTGCAACGCCAAGAAGCGAGAGCCCGGAGAGATTGCTTAGCGACGGCGGAAGAGCTCCAATAAATTGGTTCTGGTCAATCCCAAGCTCTTGTAGGCTTGGGAGGCTTTTCCCCAGGTCAGATGGTAGACGACCATGGAGCTGGTTGAAAGCCGCACCAATGAAATACACAGATGACATGTTGTACAGGGAAGGAGGGAGGAAACCAGAGAGGTTGTTAATAGTGAGCTGAAGCCATTTGAGATATCAATTGTTCCCGATGCTTGCAGGGATTGATCCCTCAAGATAGTTGATTACCAGGGACAACACGGCCAGCTGGGAGAGATTCCCAAGAGACGATGGGATGGTTCCAGTAATGCTGTTGTTGTCCAGTGCTAAAACCGAGAGCACCTGCAAGTTGCCAAATTCGGCGGGGATGCTTCCCTGCAGGCCTTTGTTGTCTTGGATGTACAACTTACGGAGGCTAATGCAACGACTGATGTTACTTGGGATGACACCAATGAGTGTGTTTTGGCCTAGGTAAAGGCCTCTGAGTCGCCTAAGGGAGCCGATGCTTGGAGGGATCTCACCGTGAAGGCTGTTGTAGCTCAGGTTGAGTGAGCGCAGAAAGGTGAGGTTGCCGGTGGCGGGTGAGATGGTGCCGGCGAGCCCCTGGGAAGTGAGGTTCAGGGCCACCACCCTCCACGGGTGCCTCCTGCCGCAGGTGACGCCCACCCAGCTGCAGTAGCTGGTGCTCTGGTTCCACGAGTCCAGCACGCCGGAGTGGCCGGAGATCTTGGCCTTGAGAGCCACAAGAGCTCTCTCGTCGTCATGGTCATGGTCATGGTCATGGCCATGTCCTGGCGAATACATGGTTGCACTGGTTGTTGCTGCAGCGGAGGTCAGTAGTAGGAGCAGCTGCAGCAGGCGCCTGATTGTGAGGAGCACCATGGCCGGTGGTGGTTTTGGGTTCATCGCCCGCAGCAGCGGCGGCGCAGAGCTTATTGGTTTCTTTGGCTGATAAGGATGATATTCGCTCATGTAGCAGTAGTAGTACATATGGAAATGCGCAGAGGCCAGATGCATTGCCTCCCTTGCTCATCAGGTCCCATGCCATGATTCCTTGGTGGAAAGTCTGTGGACACGACCTATCTTGCTGTGTCTGTGCTGCCGTGTAGTGCACTCTGCTGAATCACTATTCTTACATGTACTGTCTGCTATGTCCGTGCTGGAGTTGTCCTCCCCATGTTTACTAGGACTGGACCGTTGATTCGATGATTGGTCTTTCTTTTATGACTCTGTGTTCTCGGAATGTGTTTTACGCTTGGTTTTCTCACCACTCTGCATTCTGGAAACGGGTTTCTATGCTGGGTTTCCTCAGCACTCTACGTTTTGGAATCTGGAAACCCTGTTGGTCTACATTGAAGCAACAACTAACGTGGTCAACACGGCCATAGTGGTGGAACGAGCAGACGAATGTCATGTATACAAAGTACATAGGTTAGTCTACTTCATGAGCTGAGGTTCTAGCCCACGGCAGCATTGGCATCGTTGAATTATGAAGCTGGAATTTCAAAGGACTGATTTCTCTTGAACCACTTTGTGTGGACTGCTTGTTTGGTAGCCCATTCGTTTGCACTAGTCCAGTCGCTAACATCTACAGTACATCAACTGAATTGAACCGGCCACTCTGTGGACTGCTTGTTTGGTAGCCCACCAGATTCGTTTGCACTAGTCCAGTCGCTAACATCTACAGTACATCAACTGAATTGAACCATCACCGTGATCTGTGGAGACGACTGACTCGCGGCTCACGAGGTCTCCCTCTCCTCTTGACTGCTTTGCCAATAATAATTCTAGTAGAATGTAGAGGAATGGTGTAAAGGCGTCTGCTTTTAATTTTCTTGTGAAGATGCACTCACAGTAAAGCTGTACGCATTCACCGACTAAGAGGATTCAGAGAAACTAGCCTCGTCCTGGGCTGACGATCAAGGAGACCATGACTCGGTTCACAGGGTCTCCGCTGACTGGCTGCTTGCTAACAATAATACATGGTGACTGCATGCAGAGGATTCACTGCCGCCTTTAAGACGGCTGTGCGTATACTACGGGTTGTACGTGTGTTTGGTTTGAGAAATGAGGTGATCCATCATCCTCTCACTCCTTACTGTTTTCCATTGGTTCGTGAAATGGAATGAGTTGATCCGTTCCCACCTCATTCCTCATAGGCTAATAATTAGTATATGTGTGAGGAATAGGTTAATTCCACCAGAATTCATGCAACGAATTCATGATGCATTGTCTTATAGAGCATGAGGTGACTCCACAAACCAAACACATTAGAAATTGAATGACGATTGAATTACAGCAACAACTAGTCGTCAGTTCCCTTTTCCTGTCCGCTTCAGTCAATAATGCTGTCACACAAAATTTTGAATTTTATTCCTCCGTCCTTATTCACAGAAAATTAATTTATTTCCAAGTATATAGTAAGAATGATTTTTTGTCATGTACACGCCATTTGCACGATGCAATCACTATTAAAAAAATGATTTTAGGAGATAGGATCTCTGATTAATTAAAGGTAGCGACCATTTCTGCAAATAGCCACGAAGCCTCCAGAAAACAAACTTTCTACCTCTACAAATCATTTATGGAGGCATACGTTCTAAGGTGTCGGTGGTTGTTTTAAGATGCACGTATCTATAGATCAATTTTTGGAAGTGGGCACCATAAAACTCCTTCAATAATCGATGATTTTTAGAGGCCGCCATTGTAAGCGTCTGTCTCAAAAAAATCAATTTAAGGAGGCAGGTTCTTTAAATGTTTGTCTCCGTAAATAAATACATTAGAAAATGATTTTATTGGATATATGGGTCATGGATACCAGCATCGCCCGTATCTGACTGGACCAGGGTTTTACATGCTACCACGGCCTGAACCAATATCAATCTTGTGTCTCTTGTGCTACCATTTGATTCCTCTGACGTCATCTAGCTGCTAGACATTGACAGAGCAAATAAATTATTCGACAGATTCATCACTTTATATCAAAGTTGTAGCTCTCGTTGTCATCTATAATTTTGTAGTTGAAAAGTTTTTCATTTCAAACTATATACAGTCCCAAAATATTTTTAAGCTCACGGATATTGAAATTTTAAATATAAAATTTTCAAACTAGCGCAGATGTTGACATGGTCTATATATCATAGTTGTTGTTCTCAATAGAATATACAACTTTTCAGCTGAAAAGTTTTTTTAGTTGAAGTCATTCGGAGTCCCGAATATGTCTTGTAAGTTGACAGATATTTTGAAATTCAATCTTCATAGTTCCTAGACGACCTTGAATGTTCAAATGGTTAGTACCAAAGCTGTAGTAGCCGATCTGATCTACACACTACTACAAAAAACTTTTGCGAGGCGCTTTGTGATGGGCCCCGGAGGCGAACAAGGATTTCAACCGCCTCAGTTAATGCCTTAAATAAAACGAGGTGGTCATGGTCAATTAACCACCTTGCAAAATTGATTTACGGAGGCGGTTCAAAAATAACCATCTCCTAAAATCTATGGATTAATCGAGGCGGACCTTATAAGTTTTTTTTTTTTTTTTTTTTTTTTTTGAGAATGACACAGTACAACGCAGACGCTCACAACATGCACGCACACTCACCCCTATGAACACACGTACGCAAACCCTACCCCTATAAGCACCTCCGAAGGACTGAGCACCCGGCAGATCTGGAGATTCTCGAAGTCACCATTGGCGCCTCGTCGTCGACGGGAACGTCGCTTACCACTTAATGCATAACGCCGGAAAATCCTGAGAAAATCCCGGGGAAAGGTGCGAGCACCGGGAAGGCGGACCTTATAAGTGGCCGCCTCGGTTAGTATTGCCGAGGTCTAGAAAAATTAAAGCCCATAATGACCCCTCCTATCGGGCTTATATAAATAGCACAGTTAAGGTTTCACCACTCCTGACCCTCACTCCCTCTCACCCAGCCTGATCTCTCTTGAGCCGCCCCCTCTAACTCTCTGTCTCCCTCTCCCTCGTGCGACCTCTCTATCTTGGTCCCTCTCCATATCTCATCTCTCCCTCTCTCCCAGGTCGGGTGCTCCGTCACTCCTCCTCCCGGCGACGTTACGGCAAGGAGCAGCGATCCGGACAGGTGCTCAAATCCGGCGAGTGCTTGCCCGGATCCGCAAGCTGATGCCCCGATCCGGAGAGTGGGTGCCCCGATCCGGCGGCAGCGGGGGGGCACGTGGTCGGGTTGCCGGGCCCATGGATGGGCTCGCCCGGCCTATCCATGGGTTTTCTATTTTTTGGTTTTTTTATTCGATTTATTTATCTAAGCGGGCATAAAACCGCCTCGGAAGCAGTCTCATTACCGTGACCTTTGGTCCGAGAGGCGGTTGCCATGCTCGCCTCAGTTGATCAATTCATGCCGCTACGGTTAAGTTTTATAGAGTAGTGACATTTAGTGTCTCAAATATTTTGTTTTAAATGCACATATTTTAAGATTTAAATTTTGTAAGTTTCAAACAATCTCAGATGCGGTACAACCTATATCGAAGTTGTAGTGGCTGATAAGATATAAAACTTTGTTGTTTGAATTTTTTCATTTGTCCAAATATTCAACAGGATCATGGAAAGTCAGGGTACTTCTTCTTCGTGTGTCTTTTCTCACGGAGGCTGATACAACGACTGATGTTACTCAGTTATTTTTTTTTTCAGGTTGGGACCAGTGAGTGTGTTTTGGCCTAGGTGAGGCGTTTCCAATGCTTGGTGGAATTGGCCCCTCCAAGCTGTTGTCCATAAAGTTGAAGTAGTCTAGAAAGATTTTTGATGGAAGATGGTAGATGTCCCGAGAGATAGTTTGAATTGTGGCCTAGCTGAGGCAATTGTGTAAGCTTCCCAACGCTTCCAGGAATGACCCCAGTGAGTAAGAGTTCGGCAAAATCAAGCATCTCAAGATCTGATGGGATGACACCAGGTATGTTGTTGTTGGTAATCTGCAGCTGCTGGAGATTTGTAGATAGATTAACCAACGGACCTGGTAGCTTAATATCCTAGCTTCTGCTTAATATCCTAACTTTTGCATCGGCAAATGCGTATAGTTGTTTCTTATTACATGCACAAGCACAAATAAAGGTCCACACAAGCTCAAAAATAAAGTTTTGACTCACTTAGGAAAAAGGAAAAGTTTCCCGACGCAACATCTAAAACGCAATTCTATTACTGAACCTCCAACCATTTCTTGAAAACACTTCCATTGTGATTGTCTCAATATTCCTGCAACCCATCTTCATGTTTGGCGATCCTCCTCCTCGAGTAGGGACCAGAACCCGATCCAAAGAAGTCCCTTGAAGATAACCTCAAATAAGATGGTGCTGGGATCTTATCGAAAACTATGTCATTTCGGGTTAACCAAATTACCCAACAAATCACACTCGCTCCCATAAGAATGTTTGATTTCAGTTTCCTATTTATCCCGTCTAACCAGCCTGTAAACAAAATTATGTACATTGGTGGGAGGTATTAAATTAAAGGAAACATGAAATAGTTCGCTACACAAATTTAGCAAAATGACAATAAAAAAGTGGATGTTGTATGGACTCCTTAGAAGAACAAAAACAACACTTTCTATCTACTTGCCACTATCGTCTTGCTAACTTATCTTTTGTTAAGATTACTCCCTTATGCAAATACCATAAAAATACCTTGATTTTGAGAGGTAGTTTTAGTTTCAAATCAAAGTGTTATTTGGCTCTGTACAAGGATTTGATTGAAAACAAGTGACCCATTGGTTTGTTAATTGTACTTCGCAACCATAGCAACCACCACATGCCACGCTTGTAAATTAACATCTACCGGGGATCTCCTGAAAGCCACGTTTAACGGTATCGTAGACAGCAACACCGTTCTTACAGACACACCTTTTCTCCCGACAAAATTATACATTGTGGGAAAGAGTGTTTTTAAAGGATGCAGTCTTATTCACTAATCCTCTCAAAATCGTACTTGAGATCCATCGCCTTGTTGAAACTTGTCCAATGAGAGGAACTCCCCTTTGACCTTTATCAGGCCAGCCCAAAATTGAGAGCCCCAAGGCATATATATTGAACCTGTGTTAGAGTCTTGGCTTTTAGATATTTATTCCTAAGGAATTGTTGCCAAACCCCATCTATATTCATCAACTTAAAAACCATTTTCTTAGGAGACACTTATTCTGAACATCTAAATTTAATACACCCAATCCCCTTGATCTTTTCGGGTGTACAAGCCACCTCCCATATATTCAATCTATATTTTTTTCTTGTGTTCGTCGCTCTGCCAAAAAAACTATGCCCTATTAAAATAGTCAAGTTTCTTTAGAGTTCCTTAAGGTAATTAAAAAAAGAAAGCTTAAACATGGGGAGATGGCTTAAAACAGAGTTAAGCAGGACTACCCAACCTCCTACCGACAACATCTTACTTCTCCAACAATTTAGTCTCTTTTGGAAATGTTCTTCAACATATTTCCAGTTCTTATTCCTGAGATTTCTATGATGCATAGGAATACCTAGATCCGGCAAGCGGTGCCTGGATCCGGCAAGCGGCTATTGAGTCCGGTGGAAAGAATCTGGAGCCTAGAGAGATTGGTTGGTACTATGCTCAGAACAATGCAGTGCATGGGACCTAATTAGTTTTGGTCAAGCCGGCCAGGGCGTTCGAGTATGAGCTGTGTCATGCGTTGAGATCATGGAGGAGGCGTAGCGGATTTATGACTCCATTTGGGTTTGGCATTTGTCACCGACCTGATCCTCAACTCAACAATATAGAAAACACAGAAATAGGATCCGAGCCAACATACAAGCTTTTAGAAGGTTCTAGAACTTTCTATCGAGGGAAACCAGTGCAGGGGAGGAGGAAGAAGGATTAAAGGAAGAAGATACAATCTAGCCAAAGCTAGCCTAGAGCAATCGCTCGCCTCGACCTGAGCAGAGCTTGCCGCCGCCGGTTCAGTTTCAGGTCCTTCGACGCTCTCGCCAGTTCTCTTGCTTGTGTATTTGATGTCCTGCTGCATCTCCCATGCCTCCTTGATGGGCCAAATCCAGTGCTGCAGCCCACATCCTTCTCCAACCTGCTAGTTGGCCCAGCCCTAGGTTCCTGACAGCATTTTCGAAAATAAAGAGACAATAGGTTGTAAAGGGAAGAAGCACAGCAGAGAGACCAATGCCGGAGAGCTGAAGGGAGCAGAGATACGGATTCTTCCCGATGCCTTCACGGATTGTTCCCAAGAGACGGCTAGATAGTTCCAGTGATGCTGTGTTTTTTCCTGCTCTATACCCGAGAGCAATGGCATGTCGCCGATCTCGTCAGGGATGCTTCCGTTTAACCCTTGGTTGCCACTGATTCGGATCACATGGAGACTGGTGCAGCGGCTGATGTTGCTAGGATTGACGCCCATGAGCATGTTCTGCATCAGGTCCTCTTTGGATCCCTCCCTGCAGTCCATTGAAGCTCAGGTTGTGTGAGCGTGTGAAGGTGAATGTTATGTTCCAGATAACAACGGATAACGTTATCTGAGTGGAATTGGGGAATTTATGTTGGGAAAAGCAAGAACGAGAGGCGAGAAGGGAAGAACAGAGCAAATTCAAGAAGACATGCAGGGGAGTTCAGGGAATGGGATTCTGTAATTCGATGATCTCAGCAGTCAGTTACAAGGGATTATATTCCTGCCCGGAGTCCACTGACACAACGCCAGCCCGGCCAAACTCTTACCGCCCACCGTTAACAACTGACTCTAGCAATTACTCCCTCCGTCTCATTAAAATTGTCGTTTTGAACTCCGTGCCATTTTATTTGACCATTCGTCTTATTCAAGATTTTTGTATAAATATTATCTATTTTTATAACTTTTTATTATTAGAGATATTTTAATTATAATTTTTTTATGATTTGCTAAAATAATTTGAATAAAAAGAATGGTCAAACACTTAAAAGTCAAAAATGACAATATCAATAGGACAGAGGGAGTACATGGACTAAGAGCCCATCAGCCACTATCAGTCTTCTTCGGGCCCTTTTTTTCGAACAAGCACGCACCCATTTTCATTGCATTGGCACGGAAATACTTCAGAGTTTTAGAAAGTTGTTATAAAAAAAGAATGTTATAAAAAAAGAGAGTTTTAGAAAGTCTTGGGGCTTGTTGTCGGAAAAGTTTCAGTCTTCCTTCCTATAGTCTCTCTGGATCCCTCCCCCCGCAGTGCGTTGAAGCTCAGGTTCAGTGAACACGCAGGAAGGTGAGGTTGCCGATGGTAGGGGAGATGGTGCCGGCCAGCCCCTGGGAGCTGAGGCTCAGAGCGACCACCCACCAGGATGTCTCTTCTTGCCGCAAGTGACGCCCTCCCAGTTGCAGTGGCTGCTGCTCTGGTTCTAGGAGGACAGGGCACCAGATCGTGTGGCTGGAGATCTTGGCGTTGAATGCAAGAAGAGTTCCGTCGTCGTCGCTCCGGCCTGACGAATACAAGGCGTATCCTACGCCGTAGTGGCAGGGCTCTGTGCCTAATTAATCATGCTGTCTAATATATTCTTGCTGCCTGTTGTGTCGTCTTCATCTATTGTTGCTGCTCTGAATGGACCGTTGGTTTGTAATTTGCAATTAGTAGGATGACCAGGTGACGTGCGTTGATATATTAGTAGGATGACCATCAACATTTTCTAACCAATAATAATGCCTATGAGCAAATGACAAAAGGGTTTGCTACAATAAAATAGGTGTTAATAAAAGAGTACCAAATATTTTACAGACTTGCTGGGTAGATGTATTAAAAAAAGGACACATAACAACTGGAAAAGAGAAGCAAATATATTACAGTTCAACAATACATTTAGAGAAACTTGATAGTATAAGGTACTGGCAAATAATATGAACTAACACCAATTTATTATTGAGAAGAAATATATTTATCTCTAATAGCATGCATCTCTGCAGCAGCATCGCTCGTTGACAGTCGCTCCGTGGGCAATTGCTTTGAACAATGAACACCAAGCTGAATGACGGCTGACAAACATTCCCTAGTTCTTGTTATATGCCTTGTGTCATTGTTGTTGTTTACTCCATCATGCAGCCACATGTTGGAATCTGCTATCTCCATAATCTTGTCAGGAAGAGCTGTCTTGGCATAATAATGCAAGCTTATCCCATCTCTAAACATATCATCTGTTGGGCTCTTCCCTGTGAACATCTCAAAAAGTGATGCCAAGACTAAACACATCTCCAGAAGTTGACACCGCAAGCCCTTCTCCATATTCTGCAGTGGAATGAAATATGAGGATACATAACTATATATGTATAAAACTCAAAGACCATCAGTAATTGGATAATCCTAATGGAGCCTCCGCACTAGTGCTCACAAGATAATTCATAACTAAAATAAATCCGAGATGTTCTCATCAAATTTGCTTCTTTTATACAGACATTCGAAAGTAATTTCGATTCTGAATCTAATAGCTTACATCTATTGTTTTTGAAAAAACTATTAGAAAAGTAACACTAATGATTTTCCAACTTATCCACTCATAAATGCATTTTGTGTGTCACTACGCAGACGATGGGTACTTGTTTGAGGGAAACATTGAATATGACAGTTTCCATGTCCGACGCATAGCAGAAGCTAAGATTCAAACAAAAGGCAGACATACGAGCAAATGGGAAAGAATAATTTGGTTGTGTTCTAACACAATTATCCATGAATATTTGACTCATTTTTTAAAACAATTACTAACCCACGCAGCAACACATATTGATTAGCTAATACGAACAGAATCTATTATTTGGAGCATGAAACAAAAAAAAAAAACTTGGGTTACCTGGAGCAATATATCCAATGGAACCTCTTATTCCTATCGTGCTACTGGAATTCACATGATATTTGCTTGTTGCTTCATCTAAAACTCTAGCACTGCCAAAAATCTCCAACACGAGCCCTCATGTCCTGATTGAGAAGAACGTTACTTGGCTTGAGATCGCAATGGATGATTGATGGCTGGCAACCATTGTGAAGATAGTCTAGAGCATCCACAACGTCCCACAGCGATATCCATCCTCTGTGACAAGCTAAGTGCTCCTTGTCCATTATGTTGGCCTTCTAAATTTGAGTGGATCCATCTATCTAAGCTTCCATTAGCCATGAAGTCAAAGACTAGCGCTCTGAAGTCCTGACCCTGGTGGTTGATGCTAGAACAACATGTAATGATCTTTACAAGGCATCGGTGCCTCACTCTTCTTAGTGCATCACATTCAGCCTGGAAGCTTTTGTAGGACCCTGATTGCTGGACATTAAATACCTTAACGGCGACGACAATGGCTTGATTTTCTAGTGTGCCCTTGTATACTGTACCATATCTTCCCTTTCCAAGCACATTTGCTTCTGAAAATCTATCTGTTCCTTTCAGTATATCATCGTATGGAACCATTTTAAGCTCTATCTCTGGAAATTGTGGTGGCAATTCTTTCTTTGGTGCTGTCTTAGACTGTATGTGGTGAAATCCAGCCCAAACCAGAAAAAGTAAGATGAGACTTCCTATTGTTGGGATTGCTATTCTGAGAACCTTGAGTATGCCTTTCATAATCTTTCTTGCACTAGAGCTTGGGCATTTCTGCAGATGGAGTGGTGGTATCCCCCATAAAGGCATTGTTACCAACAATTGATAGTGCGATCAAATTTTTGAAAACTCCTCCTTTTGGTACTTCACCTTGCAAATTGTTGTAGGATAGATCTAGACTAATTAGCGATGTTGAATTACCTAAAAGCTCTGGGATTGTTCGAGATAAATTGTTGTGGCCAAGATACAACTCCTGTAGATTGGTAAGGGTAGCCAGGTTGCCAGGAATGCTTCCATTCAGTTTATTTTCCGTCAAATTAAGTACAGTCAAGCCTACCATGTTCTTGAATGTTCCAGGTATGTTTCCTTGGAATGAATTGCCATCCATTGAGAGGATTTGCATGACCATACAGTTGCCAATAGTATTAGGTATCTCACCTGACAAATTGTTTCCTGATAGGAAGAGTTGTTCGAGATGTACCAAACTACCGACTTCTAATGGAACTGGTCCCTCCATCATGTTGTTGGACATACCGAGAACCATTGAGATTCGTGGTAGCTCCATAATTTCGTTAGGAATCAAGCCATTAAGCTTGTTCTTTGATAGGTCCAGGGCTAAAAGTTTGCTCAACTTTCCAATGCTTGCTGGAATTGTCCCCCCGAAGTAGTTGTTTGTTGCATCAAATTGAAGTAGACTAGAAAGATTTCTGACGGATGATGGTAGATGTCCTGAGAGGTACTTTGAACTGAAGCTTAGTTGCTGCAGTCCTATAAGCTTCCCGATGCTTTCAGGAATGACCCCAGTGAGTATGTTGTTGCCAAAATCAAGCATCTCAAGACCTGCCAAATTTCCAATATCTGAGGGGATGACACCGGATATGTTGTTGTTGTTAATCTGCAAAGAATCGGAGATTGGTAGACAGATTAACCAATGAACCTGGTAGTTTTCCTAAAACTTGTTCGATCCAAAGGCTAGTTTCTGTAACATGCTACAATTCACCAAAGAACCAATAAATTCCCACTCTTCATCATTGTTTGCCTCTAACGTATTATCATCCAAAAGAAGCACTTCAGGATTTTGCAATCTGCCCAATCTGGGAGGAACAATCCCGATAAAACTATTGTCTACGGCGTAAAATTATCCGGAGCCTAGACATGTTGGTTAGCGACAACGGAAGAACTCCGGTAAATCGGTTGTCTCCAATCCCAAGCTGTTGGACTCTCGGAAGGTTTTTCCCTAGGTCAGTTGGTAGACGGCCGGGCAGCTTGTTATTTGCCACAAAAAGTAATAAACAGATGATAGGTTGTACAACGAAGAAGGGAGCAAACCGAAAAGATTGTAAGCGGAGAGCTGAAGCCATTTGAGATATGGATTGTTGCCGATGCCTGCGGGGATCGATCCCTCAAGATAGTTGAGTGACAGGGGACAAGACGGACAACTGGGAAAGGTTACCAAGAGATGACGGGATGGTTCCGGTAATGCTGTTGTTTTCCAGCGCTACAAAGGAGAGCGTCGGCAGGTTCAGTGGCGGAGCTAGGATTAAAATCTACGTGTGGCGAACCTATCACCACTCATTTATATAAAAAACATAATCATAGAATATACTTAAATTTACTATATATCAGCTCATAAATTTACTATATATCAGCTCATGAACATACTGTACAAGCACTAAGTGCGGCGAGTTGTTGGAGGAAGATTAATCCTCCAATGTTTCATGGCTTGAAAGCGCTTCATGACTGCTTCATCATCAAGTCCTTTAAATATCTCCTTCTCCTGGTAGCATATCGTTAAATCATTGAGCCAATCATCATCCATCTTATTGAACTCTGTGATTATATCATGACCTTCATCTAATTGTATACCTTGTGCCTCTGCACTTGACGCCGCTGTTTTTGGATGGTGGTACTGCGGTAGCTGATAGGTTTTGGTTTTAGAAAATACAAACCGTCGGGCGTTGCGTGAGGCGTGGCGACTGAAACCTGGAGCAGCCGATCAGCCAGGAAGACAAGAAGACCAAAGAGTATTCCGTTCGTGGACCATGGGCTCTTGATACAGCCCATGAGAATGAGATACTAGCCCATCCCTTGTATATTTCACGCATATACATATATTTACTAGTGTTTTGTATAGTGTATATACTAGTGTTTTGTATACGTTTTAGGTATGGCGGCCGCCGCACCTCGCCATACTGGTGGCTCCGCCACTGGGCAGGTTGCCAATCTCGGCTGGGATGCTTCCCTGCAGGCCTTTGTTGTGTTGGATCATAATCACACGGAGGCTGATGCAGCGGCTAATATTTGTCGGGATGACACCAGTAAGCGTGTTTTCGACCAGGTAAAGGCGTCGGAGGCGCCTGAGGGAGCCGATGCTGGCAGGGATCTCACCATGAAGGCTGTTGTAGCTCAGGTTGAGTAAGCGCAGGAAGGTGAGGTTGCCGATGGCGGGGAGATGGTGCCGGGCGAGCCCCTGGGAACTGAGGTTCAGGGCCACCACCCTCCACGGGTGTCTCTTGCCGCAGGTGACGCCCTCCCAGCTGCAGTAGCTGGTGCTCCGGTTCCACGAGTCCAGCACGCCGGAGTGGCTAGAGATCTTCGCCTTGAAAGCCACAAGAGTTCTCTCGTCGTCGCCATGGCCTGAAGAATACAAGGCTGCTGCTGCAACGGTTGTCGCCGCGCCAAAAGATCAACAGGAGCAGCTGCAGCGAGCGCCCGGCAGGCTCTTAGTCTTAGGGGCAGCATGGCTGACGGCGATGGTTTTCGGTTTCTTATGAGGCGGCGCAGAGCTTGGTTTCTTTGCAGTGGCTAACTATGATATGATGATGATAATGATATGATGATTTGGCTCACACTACGTGATTCCGTAGTGGCTAATCATCCTCGAGTATAATACTATGCTTGCCTCCTGTCCGTCTTCATGATGGAGATGGAGACTACTGGGAGTTGGTGATTTGGTTCACATTACGTGATTTGGTTGACATTACGTGATTTAAGTAACCAGGAGTGGACCGTTGGTATGCACTTTGCGATTAGTTTGACTAGATGACGTGGAGTTTTTCTACGCTTCTATCTTTTACTAGGTTCGTGCCCGTGCGTTGCTACGGGATAGTTAAATTTTTGTATTAAAAACACACAGATCGCAAGATAATGTGAAAATAAATATATACCCACATTAAAGCGAAATTTAATCCAAAAAGTAAAGTTCATAAAATTAATACGGTCACGGGCTCACAAACCCGACTGTATAGACCCTTTTCGCGATGCGGCTAATTAAGATAATGTTTATATCCGCACACGAAGAAATCTATGATATCTATTTTTTCGTGCGCCGATAAATCCACAAAATAAGTTTTGCCACATGTTCATATCATTCTGTACACATGTTTAATTGTTACGTGTGTAATTTCTGCTAATTAAGATGTATGGAATATGGTCTGAATTATGATCTCAACTTCACATGTTAAGCTTTATTAATTTGGTGATTGCTTCAGTTTTAATAATGTGACCGCCATTCTGTAGAGCGCGAGCCATCGACAGCCCGTGCATGAAGTGCTGTCGTGTGGACACGTACAAATGAAACACCAGCCAAGCAACAGGTTAGATCACAGGATGCGATAGGAAAGTAGGTGGCGGTGGTGGGCCCGTACATATGCTTTTACTGAACATATGTCAAAGTTGTTAACCTGTTTGAATCTCTAAACACACAGGCATTTTTCAAGTTGAAACAACCATAAAATTTATTAAAAGCATAAGCCAGTATGCTGACATGATGTTTTTTGAAACATCATAAAACAAAAAATATTATTTAATCCAACCAATGGTCAATAAAAATTGGCACTTCTGTTGTGTAACCAGAGTTCCTAACTGAATTGACTTCAGTGGCTGCAGCAATCTTCAGTTTCTATAATTAGATTCAACAACCCATCATCAGTTAATGCAAATGGCAAATGAATTGGCCATAATTCATTTAGGACTATTCATCGTCCGACACATGGTATATTAATATTTTTGATCATTCAGGTTTCATACCATTTTTGTGTATTGCATAAAAAGATTGGACTGAATGTCTGGCTTGTATATTGGTTATTACCTGAAAAGGTTTACTTAGCAACTGGCACTATGAACAAGACCTCCCGTTAATAAAAGTTGTCAGGTTTGAGGAAATAATCAACAATTCAAATTCTAAGCCAGTTATTTTCAAGTTCTCGAAAAAATCTCAACCACCTTTAACGTTCTTGTCCATGTGCAGTGCAGATGCTCTGGTATAATCTCTTCTACTGTCCAAGTCCCTAATGAAGAATTGATCATAGTTGAGCGTCCTCATACACTTGGGTCTTCCACTGCCTGCAGTTTTTTTTAGACCAAAGGCGTTGATCCTGCTTATATTGAAAGACACAAATATAAACTGCAAATGGAAAGGACTGAATAGCTAGATTATCTCCACAGCTTTTGGGATATGCAGAAACAGACAACTCTAAAAATACCTCCAAAATGTCGTCCAGAAAAAAACTTGTTCACTTCCCACCTCTCAAAATCTTCTGGACGATCTGTTTGATATATCAAAATTTCAAGAGATAAAAAAAATGAAGTATAGGAGCACGGTAGCCACCAGTCTGTTTGATATATTTTTCTTTTTTAATATTTCCTTTTTACTAAGTGGTTTTTAGCACACCTGCATTTGTTATACCACATCAAAACTATGAGAGGTAAACTGGCTATGAGTTAAGGGAATAACTATATATCAGACAAGTGGCCCAAAATGAAATGCATTTCAGTAAATGTTCTTCAATTCTCAGCAGTTGCGATGATCTTGCATTGGTGAAAAACAATATGCACACCGAAGTCTATTTGAAAAGGTCAGATCTTTCCAACTGAATGATTGGAAGCAGATCAAACATGTGCAAAGACACTTTATGGAAGGGTACAGAACTATACAGATCACATTATTGACCTACTTCTACACAAATGAGAAAGGGAACTCTGAATCTAACCTTCAGCATCAGCAGCATGTCATGTCAAAGTGCAACACCATCAGACTTCCAATTCCAAGTACAATCTGAATAATATTGGCGTGCACCTAAGCAGCACAACAAAATTAAAATACACGTAAGATGCAAGTTCAGTTATCTGAACAAAACAACATACGTAAGATGCAGGTTCAGTTATCTGAACAAAACAGCATATTAAAATACAATCTTTTCTTACCTAAGCTAGCTAAATCTATCAGTGCCATATATCAAACATTCAAATACAAGCATCCACCTATGGTCCTTGTTTAGCATGATTGTAACAAGTGCCGGTAGCCAAGAAGCTGCACTTGTCAGACAATGAACAGATATTCACCTAAGTTTCAATGCACTGATCAAGAAAAATAAAAAGTGACCAAGCTCATAACGTGTGGGTGATTAAATTGCTAAATGTATTAGTTAATTCAGCAGTACAATAGATCATTCTATACACGAAAAGAAAGTTAAGCTAATAGGCTAATAGGCATTTTGCATTAGAAATCCTGAACTGTTTCTGAATCAACCCAGTCCTTTTGTATTTTAATTTCTCTAAAGCTTTTTTTATCAACTGAAAGTCTGAAACCCTCTCTTGTTATCTATTATTGTCAGCAGGTCCTTCTGTGGTTTTTTTTCTTAGTTCACACTATCACGCACGTACACAGCACAGGCGGCACTGAAGTTCGGCTCTATGTGCAGTGTCTCGCTCAACTCCGACCGCACACACGAGAGAGGATGGTCTAGTACGAGTGGAGGTAGGGCATTGCACTTACATTGATTTTGGGCACAGGCAGCGCTGATTAGTGATTATCTCCGGCGTCAAGGAGTCATCATCCCCCGATCTGATTAGTGATTATATTGTACCATATCTTCTCTTTCCAAGCACATTTTGCTTCTGAAAATCTATCTGTTCCTTTCAGTATATCATTGTACGGAACTATTGGAAGCTCTATGTCTGCAAATTGTGGTGGCAAATCTTTCTTTGGTACTGTCTTGGACTTCCTGTAGTGAAATCCAGCCCAAACTAGAAAAAGTAAGATGAGACTTCCTATTGTTGGCATTGCTATTCTAGGAAACATGGATATACCTTTCCTATTCTTTCTTGCATAAGAGCTTGGGCATTTTGGCAGATGGAGCTGTGGTATCCCCCAGATAACGCATTGTTGCTTTACAATTGATAGTCCAAATCCAGATTTTTGAAAACTCCTCCTTTTGGTACTTCACCTTGCAAATTGTTGTAGATCTAGGTGAAGCAGAGATGTTGAATTACCTAAAAGCTCCGGAATTGTTCCGGATAAATTGTTGTGGCCAAGATACAACTCCTGTAGGTTGGTAAGGGTAGCCAGGTAACCAGGGATTCTTCCATTCAGTTTGTTATCCATTAAATTAAGTACAGTCAAGCCTACTATGTTTTTGAACTTTGCGGTATGCCTCCTTGGAATGAATTTCCATCCATTGAGAGGATTTGCATGACCATGCAGTTGCCAATAGTATCGGGTATCTCACCTGACAAATTGTTTCCTGATAGGAAGAGTTGTTCGAGATGTACCAAACTACCGACTTCTAATGGAAGTGGTCCCTCCAACATGTTGTTGGAGAGGTCAAGAACCATTGAGATTGATGGCAGCTCCATAATTTCATTAGGAATCAAGTCATTAAGCTTGTTAATTGATAGGTCCAAAGCTAAAAGTTTGCTCAACTTTCCAATGCTTGGTGGAATTGGGCCCCCGAAGTTGTTGTTTGGTGCATAAAATTGAAGTAGACTAGAAAGGTTTCCGGCGGAGGATGGTAGATGTCCTGAGAGGTAGTTTGAACTGAAGCTTAGCTGTTGCAGTCCTGTAAGCTTCCCAATGCTTCCAGGAATGACCCCAGTGAGTAAGTTGTTGCCAAAATCAAGCATCTCAAGACCTGCCAAATTTCTAATATCTGAGGGGATGACACCGGATATGTTGTTGTTGATAATCTGCAGAAGCTGGAGATTAGTAGACAGATTAACCAACGAGCCTGGAAGTTTTCCTGCAAATCTGTTTGATCCAATTTGCAGTAGCTTTAGTTGACTACAATTCACCAGGGAATCAATAAATTCCCGCTCTTCCTTGTTATTTGCCTCTAACAAGTTCTCATCCGGAAGAAACATTTCAAGTTGTTGCAATCTGCCAAGTTCGGCAGGAACAACTCCAGTAAAACTATTGTTTCCCAAATCAATAATCTGAGCCCGGAGAGGTTGTTTAGTGATAGTGGAAGAGTTCTGAAAAATCTGTTTATTCCAATCCCAAGTTCTTTGATGCTCGGAGGGCTTTTCCCCAGGTCAGATGGCAGACGGCCATGGAGCTTGTTGCTAGCCGCATAAAAGAGATAAAGAGATGAAATGTTGAACAGGGGAAGGAGGGAGCAAACCGGAAAGATTATTATGGGAAAGCTGAAGGAAACCGAGATACGGATTGTTCCCGATGCCTGCAGGGATTGATCCCTCAAGATAGTTGAATGCCAAGGACAACTTGGTCAGCTGGGAAAGGTTCGCAAGAGAAGACGGGATAGTTCCGGTGATACTGCAGTTGAACAGGTATAGAACTGAGAGCGATGGCATGTTGCCAATCTCAGCTGGGATGATTCCCTGCACGCCCACGTTGCTGTAGATGTGCATGCCACGGAGGCTGCTGCAACGGCTAATGTTGCTTGGAATGACGCCAGTGAGAATGTTGGTACTCAGGTCAATGCGCCGGAGGCGCCTGAGGGAGCCGATGTTGGGAGGGATTTCTCCCTGCAGGCCATTGGAACTCAGGTTCAGCGAGCGTAGGAAAGTGAGGTTACCGTTGGCGGGGGAGATGGTGCCAGCGAGGCTCCGGTAACTGAGGTTCAGAACTACCACCCTCCACCGGTGCCTCTTGCCGCAGGTGACGCCCTCCCAGCCACAGTAGCGGGTGCTCTGGTTCCACGAGTCCAGCATGCCAGAGTGGCCGGAGATCAAAGCCTTGAAAGCAAGAAGAGCTCCCTCGTCACCATTATGGCTTGGCGAGGAAGCGGTTGCACAGTTGGTTGCGGTGGCGGAGAGCATCAAAAGCAGCTGGAGGAGCAGCATTGCTGCTGAAGGATTTGAGTCAGTGCAGAGAGTGGTTTCCTTGCCTGATCGCATTGTGTTATGCACTCATGAAGTACGTCAAGAGTTGCATATATACATACCAAAACAAGGTACGCATGCAGAGTGCTTCTGTTTTTGGGGAATTTTGAACCTGGCCGGGTGCGCCATTAATTCCATCATGGATCGGTACCGGTGCAATTCCGGTCAAAAGTATAAGTTAGTAAATGTAATTCAATTATGGGCCGTTCAATAATGGTTAAATAAATTAAACTGTCTGTCATTGCAGTTTGAAAAATTCTATTATGGGTCGTTCAATTATGTTCAAATCCAGTCTTTCTGCCCAACATTCCTGCACCTTCCTCCTCCCGTGCAAAAAGATGGATATAGTGTGCCTAGCTGAACGAATAAGCTCACCTTTAATTGCTCGCGTGCACCATGATTCCATCAAGTACCCGTGCAAGTCCAGTCAAAAAAAGCTTTGGTTACTGATATTCCATTATGAGTCGTCCACCAAGTGTCCAAGTTCACAAATTTGCCGGTTAAAAGTGTTGGTGGGACGACCAACCTTTTTCCTATTATTTTAGGAGAAATTTTATGGTGCTTGCAGAAAATAACAACCATTCATTTGGCGGTCTAATCAGCGCCTGTCCTGAGTTTTCATAGACCTGAAGCGAAACTGGCAAGCAGGGCCTCTCAATATAAACATAGTAGTAGTAGTAATAATCCGTATATTTGTAAGCTTGTTAAGAGTGTATCTTAAGACCAACTGAAAACTCCCCTCAAAAAAAAAAAAAAAAAAAAAAGACCAACTGAAAACAATGTACAATGGAGCGAAACCCTGTAACTTAATGACGAGGAAACACTGAATCACACGAGCGAAACCCTGTAACTTAATGACGAGGGAAACACTGAATCACACAAACATCTTTGTGCACGCACATATACTTTTGGACCATCACTGGCCAAAACCTACGACGTTATTTGCTCAGCTGTTCAAAACACGTATACATAGCACAGAACTGCTGGCTGTTAATGGCCCCTCGGCGTCAAGGGCCTATAACTCGTGCCCCACTCGCCCCGCTGCCCTAGTACATATAGGGTGTGTTTGGTTGCACACCTTTTGGCAAACCAAGCTAGGTTGGGCCAGATTTTGGCTGTTGGATGCCTGGCCAGCATTTCTAGCCAGGCCCAAGTGAGCCAGCCGTACAGGCGAGGCTTGGCTAGGGGGCCGTTCCAAGTGAGCCAGGCCCGGGCTGCATCAAGGTTTGCGCAAAAGGCGTTGCGGTCACCTCCTCGCGGCGATTCGCTCCTCTGCACCACCGCCGGAGCTGCTCCTCTGCGTCACCTCGACCTCGACCAGCTCCTCTGCGTCGCCGGATCTACGCCGAGAGCCTCATGGTGAGGAGCCTGTCCTTATCCATGGCGAGGAGTCCCGCGGCGAGGAGCCCGTCCTCAGCCATGGCGGCCACATCCGACCCAGCTCCCGGCTTCCCCTCGAAGGCCGGGCGCGCTTGAGTGGAGCCGCTGGCCCACGAGAGGTCGCGCACAAGGACCACCGCCGCCGAGGAGCTTCGCCAAGGCAATCGTGAAGACCTTCACATCGATGTCCGGCCGCTGAAGCTCTTCACGCACCGATGACGATGTCCGACTGGCTGGAGCTCTTGACATCGATGTCGTGCGGTAGCTTCTTGCCAAGAGCTGCAGTATGGCACCCCTCGACGGCCTCAAACCAAGGCTGCCGCGCCCCTAGACGCCCATCCCACTGCACCGAAGACCGCCGTCCGCTGTCCTGCTCTGACGCACCACCACCGCGAGCCGTCCTAGCCGCCGGAGCCGAAGCGTCCCCGGACCGCTGCGGCCGAGCACCGCCGCCGGTTCCCCGTGCCCTCGCCTCCCCTACTCCACTCCATCCCCGGCTCCCTTGTCCGCTCTCCCTCTCTTCTCTCTCGGACCGCCTGTAAAGGCCCGAGTGCTTGACCCATTCCCTTCTCCTTTCCATGAACCTCAACGCCCGTGGTCTACAAGAGATGCAAGGCCAGCCATGGCTTGCTCCCTCTGCTTGTGGAAGATGGTCACCATCGGGCGTCAGCCATGACTTGACACTCTGCTCGCCCCCACCCCAAAGGTGTTCGACGAATTGCTTCAAAGGTGGTGAAGTTACCTAACCAAAGAAGGGGTGACTCTATCCTAGTCAAACCAGGCAACCAAACATGTTCGAGGTGGCCGGACTAAGATAGTGAAGACAACCAAACAAGTGGAGGTTGGCTTGATGGGGCAGGCTAAGGCTGCCCCGACTTAGTTGGGATAGCCGGGCTCATTTAGGAAATGAACCAAACACACCCATAGCTCACACGGCTGTCCACTCTGTTCCCGTGATGCGAGTGTTGGGCGCCCTTGGTCCGTGGATCCACTAGTACAGAAATCTTAACCGTGACGGATGAAAACGGTTTTGCGTGGCGGGCAAACGAGCCCGTCACGTATGAGTGGTCATGGTTAATCGGGGAACTACCATGGCGGCGACACCGCCCTCCACGGTTAATACTATTAACCGTGGCGGGCACCTTAGAAACGCCCCCACGGTAAATAATTTAGGAAATAAAAAGCCCACCGAGCCCGGTAGCCCGCCTCCACCAGATCCGGATCGCCGCCGCCGCTAGATCCACCCGCGCTTAGGGTTCTCGGCCGCCACCGCTAGCTCCACCCGCGCCTAGGGTTCCGGCCGCCGCCACCATGGCCGGATCTGACCCTGCCGTTGCCAATCGGACCCTCCGGCTGCAGATCAGCAAAGAGAATGGAGGGATGAGTGAATCGATGAATAGAGAAAGAGAGAAGGAGATGGGGATGAGAGACCTACCTCAAAAAACGCTCCACCTCGCGCCGCATGCCGGCATCCACGCTCCATCTCGCGCCATGCGCCACGCACCAACGAGCCCCCACACGGCGCCGCCTCACGCCCCATGCGCCACGCACCAACGAGATGTAGAGAGGAAGGGGTGGCGTCCTGCATGCGAGGAGAGGTGTGCCACTCCTGGTGGAGAGGGGAGGGCTGAGGTGCGCCGCTCGTGGAAGGGAAGAGGGGCGTCCTATTGCATGTGCATGGGCTGAGCGAGTGGTGGAGAGTAGAGGGAGGATGTGCGCTGCTCGTGGCTTGCGGAGGGAAGAGGGAGATGCGCCGTGGAGTAGACGGGAGGAGATGCGCCGCACGAAGGGAGAACGGCGCGCTGCGTGGTGGGGAGCTGAGAGAGTGGGGCTAGGGTTTCAATGTGCTGCCCAAACCTAACTTCCTATATATATACAAAGTGCGGATATCGGGCCTGGCTTGGGCCTAATGGGTCTCAGTCTCTTTTTGTGGCGGGCTTTTAAGGTCACCTGCCACGGAAAATCGATTTACCGTGGCGGGCACGTTAGGATGCCAGCCACGGAAAATAAATATTAACCGTGGCGGGCGTTTTAAGCCGCCCGCCACGGTTAATGTATTATCTGTGGCGGGCGCCCAGGCGGGCGGCTAGCCTGGCCAGCCAGCCAATAACCGTGACGGCGCAAGTGTGTGCCCGCCACGAGTTCATTTGGGGCTGTGTCACGCAAAAGATTTTGTGTACTAGTGATCACCTTGGTCTGCTTGTCCCTCTTCAGAGTCTTGTGCCAGATCACCAACAGTCGCCTGCACTAGATGGCCCACAATAGCTGAGGTTGTAACAACCAGGCATAGATTAAAATACACAATTCTCATACATGTCTCAACAGTTAACTTGAACATGGATTAAAACACACAATTTCTTAACCATAAGAACATACTTAAGAGATAGGAGCATATCTTCAGTAAAAAGGCATGTCATTGGTCAGTTCAGAACCAAGATTATTAGTGACCATGACCTATCCAAGGAAGTACCTGGTTGCTTCAGAAAAACGACACCTCAGATCATTTTATAATTTCTGCAAGTCTGAACCACCAAAAGTCAACGATAAACAAAACTTTGCAAAGGATGTGCAATGCACTAATCCACTGTTGATCACAAGGCCATAATCTTCTAAGATCTTCAGATGTTTGCAGCCACTAACCTGCAATACATAGTTGCAAATTTAAGTGTGAAGCATTGTTAAAAATTGCACGGAAATGTGAAATTTCAGAGAGATTGCAGTACATGCAAATAAGAATAAATGGATGGAGAAGCAACCCATGCCTTAATTCTGAAGCAGATCAAGCACACATATTGGCATATGCATATGTGAATGAAGCAGATCAATCACATATTGGCTTATGCATAAGCAAAGCAATCCATGCATATGTGAAGCAGATGAAGCACATAATGAATTCTGAATTTGATCAGATGGCCATGCTGAGGTAAGAACAAACATTCAGGCAGCAGGTAAACCATGCTGCCACAACTTCTTGCACCCGTGCTCAGAAAAAAAAGGTCTTTCCTCTCCATCCCGTGTAGGGGTGAGGTTGAAGAACGTGAGGGGCCGGACAGGGGAGGATATATACCTGATTCAGGCCCTGAGGATATGGATTGGCTCGCGCTCGCCTCGGTGCTCTCTCGTCGCACACAGCTTGGGGTCGTCGTCATTGCGCAGACAGCTGACAGCTGACTGATGAGGGCACGAGGTGGCGCGCGACAGGATTGGTGCGCTCGCCCGTTCTTTTCCACAAGCAGGTTCGCTCGTGATTGACTCCGCGTGGGGCTTCGACGTGTGAGATTGTAGTTAGTGGCGCTGCCAACATGAACGTTAAGTAACCATAAATTATAGAATTAAAATTTTATAGAAAGAAGTAAAACATAAATAGATCCATACCCTTCTCCTTGTCATCATTTACTATAAACTTTTAATAGTTTTTATCTCCCGTTACAACGCATGGACATGCTTTGAATAAACCCTTGTTGGTCGTCCTATGGCAGCCAAGACGGTCCAGTCAAATAGTCAATCATTCATAGAGGCTGACGACAGTAAATTGGAATTCAACTCGAGACGGCAAGTTGTGCCGCCGGGCTAATTAATTCAATGCAATTCACTCCTGCTTCAATGATAGTAGTAACTAGCTAACCATAGATAATAGTCTACCGCACTTGCCAACAGGAAGGCTTAGGAATTAAGCTCCTTTCCTGCATCCTCTTGCTCTTGACATGAAGTGCCTCCTCCTTACTCTTGGCCTTGCACTCCTAGCCTCCTGCGGCGCCGATCAATTTACCTATGCCGGCTTCAGTAATGTTAGCCTCACCCTCGATGGCTCTGCCACGATCAAGCCGGACGGACTTCTGCAGCTTACCAATGGGATGGGGCAGGTCAAAGGGCATGCGTTCTACCCAGCTCCTTTGTGCTTCCACAAGTCTGATAACAACATGGTACAATCCTTCTCGGTCACCTTCGTGTTTGGCATAATCACGGACGGATCCAGCCCCAGCAACGACGGTATGGCCTTCTTCATCGCCCCCAGCATGAATTTTTCAGATGCCTTTCCAGCTCAGTTCTTGGGACTCCTCAATCCACAGAACAATGGTGATCCAAAAAATCATCTCTTTGCCGTAGAGCTAGATACCGTCTCTAATGTTGAGTTTGATGACATCAATGACAACCATGTTGGAATTAACATAAATAGTCTCCACTCCAATATATCCTTTGTGCCCCAGTTCTATGATAGTAAGAGTGGACAACTGCAGGAACTGTCCCTTAGTAGCCATGAGCCGATGCAAGTGTGGGTAGACTACGATGGAGACACAAACAAGATTAATGTGACAATTGCTGCCCTCGGTATGCCTAAACCCACATATCCACTGATGACAACCACCACCCATAACCTATAAACAGTACTTATAGAGACATCTTATATAGGATTTTCAGCCGCCTCAGGCAACTTTGGTGGAACACAACATTATGTGCTTGGTTGGAGCTTTGGATTGGGAGGGCCTGCTCCAGCCATCGACATCGCCACACTACCTCAGCTGCCTCAAATTGTTGTAAAGTCTCACTCCATTTCCAAGCAGACTGTTTCTCTGATAGCTGTTGCTATTACAATAATTCTCCTCACAGTGGGCACTATTGTCTATCTTGTGCGAAGGCGGTTCGTAAATGCTGATCTTTTGGAGGATTGGGAGATTGAGTTTGGACCGCATAGATTCTTATTCAAGGACTTGTTCCAAGCTACAGAAGGATTCAAAGACAAACATCTTATCGGTAGAGGTGGATTTGGACAGGTGTACAAGGGCATACTTCCAACATCTAAGACCGAAGTCGCAGTGAAGAGGGTGTCCCATGAATCAAGGCAGGGCATGAGAGAGTTCATTGCTGAGGTTGTTAGCATTGGTCGTCTGCAACATAGAAATATCATGCAATTACTTGGCTACTGTCGGCGTAAAAGAGAACTCATCTTAGTCTATGAGTACATGCCAAACGGTAGTCTTGACAACTACCTATATACTAGTGACGTTAGGCATCATGTTGGTTGGCATGTGAGGTTTCAAATCATCAAGGGTATAGCATCAAGCCTTCTCTACCTCCATGAATCCTGGGAACAAGTCGTCATCCATCGAGATATTAAGTCAAGCAATGTGGTCCTCGACAGCGATATGAATGGGAGGCTAGGTGATTTTGGTCTGGCGAGGTTATACAATCATGGTACTGACCCACAAACAACACGCATGGCTGGTACCTTCGATTACATAGCTCCAGAGTTAGCACGTGCATGGGTAAAAGCATCCCCTCTAACAGATGTGTTAAAAACGCATACTCCTTCTTGAGGTTACTTGCGGAAGAAGGCCTATTGAGGGAAGAGCACAAGATATGCCATTCATATTGGTGGATTCAGTGGCGGAGCTATGAACTTTTGACGCCTAGGGCCGCTACCAAAAGGCATGTAGTGCTCGCATCGGGTCAAATACCGCCCGCACCGGGTTTAATACCGATACATAACAAAACTTGTTTATAAATGCATAACTTTAGATTATATCGTACTTTCATACAAGATCAGGAAGAGTTTAACAAGAGATCAGAAATTAAAACTATAGAAATTAGAAGGATAAAGGATTACACTTTGCTGACTTACCAGGATCAACCGATCAAGGATCTTTGGATCGAGGCCACTGTCTTTGGGATGCCTAGGATTGGAACAGTCTTCGGTGATCAAGGATGCCTATACGCCTGCCCAATCGATCCCTCTCCGTGCTTGAAGCCTTGAATTGAACGATCCCGTCCGTCTCCTCTCAGGTCAGCAGCGGGCAACACAACAGGCGGCGCGACTTGAGTCTTGACCGCGCCAACAGGGAGGGCGCGGGGGCTGGCGGGCAGCGGGCACCAAGAGGAAGGGCAGCGGCGGGCGGCGGGCGGCGCGGGCGGCGCGGCGCCCGGCGGCCAGCAGCGGCGCCGCGGGGGGGCACCCAGGCGTCGCGGAGTCGCACCGGTCGAAGAACAGCAAGGACGACGCGACGATTTGAGTTTCGCGACGAGGAAGGCCGCCGCGCGTCGAGCTCGTTTTCCTCGGACCGCCTTGCGCTGCTATGGGCCAACGAATTTGGCCCAAAAACCTAGGACCAGGCCAAAAACAAAGAATTTACTAATGATTTTTTTGGGCGCGACTAGGGCCACGGCCCTATCGCCCCTAGGCCCATATCCGCCCCTGGGTGGATTGGGTGATTGAGCATTGGCACAATGGATCACTTATGAAGGCTGTTGATAGTAGGCTCGAAAGTGACTATAACACTGATGAGGCATATCTGTCACTAAAACTGGGGTTGTGGTGCTGACATCCACTGCCCAATGCAAGACCCAGCATGCAACAAGTCATGTTGTACCTCGAAGGCGACCTTCCTGTTCCTCAGGATATACCAATGGATGTAGAAAGCAAAGAGGGGTTCGACGCACACATCATATCACATCAATCAGACATTGGCACAATGTCTGGTCTCTCTGGAGGAAGATGATGCTCATGCTGAGTGCAGGATGCATGCTACTTTGGTTGTTACTCCTACTTTGTAACTTTTGGTGTATGTGCATCGGTGAACAGCATGTGGCTATCGCTGCTATCTTTAACTTGCCTTGGAACTTTGTTTTTGACCTACATACATAAAGAACTTAGATATGCTCCTTTTCTGGTTCATGTACGGAAATATATGGTTTTGTACTTGTGGACTTGTGGTTTGTTGTATGTTATGTTGCAGAACAAACATCTTCATCTTGTTTGGTGCTCTCATCATCCAAATCTTATTCCTTTCGAAAGCCCCATCGCCTTCCACATTAGTCCCGCTTCAATAATTCGGCCACAATATGCTGTCATTGGTCCATGTATACATGTCAGTTCATTATTAAATTAACTAATATATTGTTTCAGTATAGTGCAGTTTATGTTTCATCAGTCAAAACGAGGTTTTAAAAGAAGGAATATGAATCATTGCTTTTGTTTCACTGGTACATAAGTTCAATAGAACAATTTAAAAACGATATAAAAATAGAGAAACAAATACAAACTGTTTTCTGTGTCCTTGTCCTTGTTTATACACTAAAAAATAAACCAAAAAGAAGTCATGGTTAGCTAGGAAAAGTAAAATAAGGAGAAGAATTAAAAATGAAAAAAAAAACGAGTGGGAGCAATCAAAACAAAAAGGAGAAGAAAAAAAGGGGTGCTAAATATGCTGCCTAGGCCTGGATGCGTGCATATGCCCCTGAGGTAAGTGGTCACCTTGCAAATTGTTGAAGGATAGATCAAGGCGGAGGAGCGACCCTGAATTACCTAAATGTTCTGGGATTGATCCTGATAAATTATTATGGGCAAGGTACAACTCCTGCAAGTCAGTAAGACTACTAAGTCACGAGGGATGGTACCATTCAGTTTTTGTTTGTCAAATTCAGCAGAGTGAGGCCTGCCAATATTGCTGAAAGTAACAGGTATGTTTCCTTGGAATGAATTATCGTCCATTAACAAGAATCCCATGACTTTGCAGTTTCCAGTGGTCTCAGGTATCTCGTCAGACAATTTGTTTCCATTCAGCAAGTTGTACGACAAATCAAAATTTACTGAAATTGGTGGTAGGTGCATATGTCGTTTGGGATAAAGCCAATAAGCTTGTTATATACGACAAATACAAGACCCGAAGTTTGCTCATATTTCGAATCATGGGTGGAATTGGCCCCTCCAAGCTTGTCGTATCCCTATGCTTTCAGGAATTATACCTGTGAGTAAGTTTTTGCTGAAAGCAAGAACCTGAAGGTTTCCCAGATTTCCGATCTTGTAAAGGATGAAGAGTTATTGGTGGACAAATTAGACAAAGAGAAGTTCGTAGCTTCCCTGCCGACTTGTTGCATCCAATGAAGAGGATCTGTAACCTCTTGCAACTGTTCAAAGAAGCAACAAATTCCTATTCTTGCTCATTGTGTGCCTTCAAAATTCGTCAGCATTGAATTCCTTTAAAAGTTTTCCTATCAAAGTAGTCATCATATAATCAAAGCGTAATTATTCCGCCACCTCATAGAACGATTGACAGTCTGAAAGTCTGAATCTTACACGTCATGACATGTTACACGTCATATACTCAAAATTCGCACCAATCAAGCAGTCCCTTTCAACGAGTACTGAAAGTCTGAATCTTACACGTCATGACAGGTTACCTTTCTGTACGTATGAAACTCCAACCCACAAATGTGGATCTCTGCGCATGACGGGTTACCTGCTTTCTGTACTGAAGCAGCCACCAAACATGCCACTCGTGAGAACCAGATGCCTCCTCGTCCCCCTCCAGCTGCTGCTGCTGCTCTCCTCAGCCTGGATGGCCCATGGCCGCGACGAGGGAGCTCTTCTCGCTTTCAAGGCCAAGATCTCCGGCCACTCCGGCGTGCTGGACTCGCGGAACCGGAGCACAGGCTACTGCAGCTGGGAGGGCGTTACCTAAAGCAAGAGACACCCGTCGAGGGTGGTAGCTCTGGACCTCAGCGCCCAGGGGCTGACCGGCACCATCTCCCCTGCCATCGGCAACCTCACCTTCCTGCTCTCACTGAACCTGAGCACCAACGCCCTTCAAGGAGAGATTCCCTCCCAGCATCGGTTCCCTGAGGCGCCTGCAGCGCATTGACTTCAGTGACAACATGCTCACCAGTGTCATCCCAAGCAACATCAGCCGTTGCATCAGCCTCCGTGAGATGTACATCTACAGCAACATGGGGGTGCAGGGAAGCATCCCAGCTGAGATTGGCAACATGCCATCGCTCTCAGTTCTGATGTTGTTCGACTGCAGCATCACCGGAACCATGCCGCCATCTCTCGGGAACATTTCCCGGTTGACCAAGCTGTCATTGTCGACGAACTATCTGGAAGGATCGATCCCTACAGGCATCGACAACAATCCATACCTGGCTGTCCTTCAGCTCGATTAACAATCTCTCTGGTTTGCTTCCGCCTTCCCTGTCCAACCTATCGTCTCTTTATTACTTTTATGTGGCAGAAAACAAGCTGCAAGGCCATCTACCATCCGACTTTGGTAATGGCCTCCCGAGCATGAAACAGATTGGGATTGGAGGAAGCCAATTCACCGGACCTCTGCCACAGTCAATAACCAATCTCTCCAGGCTCCTGAAGCTGTACGCAGGATTCAACAGCTTTACTGAACTGTTCCATCTGAATTGGGCAGACTGCAAGATCTTCAGGTGTTTGTTCTAGATTTCAACATGTTAGAGGCCAACAACGAGCAAGATTGAGAATTCATCACTTCTTTGATGAATTGCAGCAGGTTACAGATGCTGACCATCGGAGGGAATCAGTTTGGGAAACTACCAAGTTCGCTGGCTAATCTGACTAGCAACCTTCGGTGGTTACGGACTCCCAAAGAATTACATATGTGGTGTCATCCCATCCGACATAGGAAATCCGGCAAGTCTTGCCAACCTTGATTTCGATGACAACATGCTCGGTGGGGCCATTCCCCGAGAGCATAGGGAAGCTTACACAATTGATCCAGCTGTATCTGAATTCCAACAACTTATCAGGACACATACCATCCCCTATTGGGAACCTCAGTGCTCTATCTGAACTTAATGCAAGTGGCAACAGCTTGGAGGGGTCAATTCCACCAAGCATTGGAAGTTTGAGAAAACTTTCAGCCCTAGACCTGTCAAGTAACAAGCTTACAGGTGTTATTCCGAACGAAATTACGGAGCTGTTGTCAATCACAATATCTCTTTCTCTGCCTTACAACTTGCTGGAAGGACCTCTTCCTTTAGAAGTAGGTAATTTGGTCAATCTGAAGCAGCTCAGCCTATCAGGAAACAAACCGTCGTGAGGTACCCGATACCATTGGAAACTACAGAGTCCTCGGAAATCCTAACAATGGATGACAATTCATTCCAAGGAAGCATACCTGCTACTTTGAAGAACATTGCAGGCCTGACGATACTGAATTTGACCAACAACCAACTGAATGGCAGCATCCCTAGCAGCCTAGCAACTATCACCTACTTGCAGGAGTTGTACCTTGCTCACAATAATTTATCGAGTAATACCGGAACTCTTCGGTAATTCAACAGCAAGATCGCTCCATCTCGATCTATCCTTCAACAATTTGCGGGGTAAAGTACCAACAAATGGTGTTTTCAGAAATATAACTGGACTATCAATTGCGGGGAACAAGGCATTGTGCGGTGGAGTACCACAGTTCCATCTACCAGAATGCCCAAGCTCTAGTGCAATAAAGAATAAGAAAGACATGACAAGGTCCCTTATGATTGCAATCCCAACAGTAGCCGCTCTCCTGCTCATACTTTTTGGGGCTTGTTTGGTCTGGATTTCTTTACCGGAAATTATTCAAGACAACACCTAAGGAAGAAATAGCAGCTCAAGAAGAAATAGCAGTTCAATTCATAGAGAGAGAGCTTCCAATAGTTCCATACAAGGATATATTGAAAGGAACGGATGGTTTTTCAGAATCAAATATTCTTGGACAAGGAATATATGGTACAGTATATAGGGGCACTCTAGAAAATAATGAAGCCACTGTTGTTGCTGTTAAGGTGTTTAATGTACGGCAATCGTGGTCCTACAAAAGCTTCCAAGTTGAATGCGAGGCGTTAAGAAGAGTGAGGCACCGATGTCTTGTAAAGATCATTACATGTTGTTCTAGCGTCAACCATCACGGTCAAGACTTTAGAGCAATAGTGTTTGAGTTTATGGCTAATGGCAGTTTAGACAGATGGATCCACTCAAATTTTGAAGGCCAAAATGAACAAGTAACACTCAGCTTGTCACAGAGGTTGGATATTGCTGTGGACATTGTGGATGCTTTGGATTATCTACACAACGGTTGCAAGCCACCAGTCATCCATTGTGATCTCAAGCCAAGCAATATTCTTCTAAATGAGAACATGAGGGCTCGTGTTGGGGATTTTGGCATTGCTAAAGTTCTAGATGAAGAGACAATCAAATATCTTGTATATTCTGGTAGCACTATTGGAATAAGAGGTACTATTGGATACATTGCTCCAGGTAACTAAAATATGATTTTCCCCTTATGTTTTTACATTATAGCATTTGTCCCTACTTCTCCATCAACGTAAGAGACATAACGGTAGAAATTCAAGGCTAATTTAAGTACACAACTAATTGGAGGCCTCCATGTTAATCCTCAAGAGATGCACTAACAAAAAAGTAAATCCTAAAAATTCTCATGCAAGTGTCCACCGTCCAACATCTATTTGGGGTGGCCAGCCCTATAAACATATTGCACTTGACCATTGTCATGGTCTTCCATAGCCGACGCCAAGGCTCGAAGGTAACCTCGCCACATAAATAAGCTTTATATGCAGATTTTGAAGAATAACATCCACTTGAATGTAGCCTCCATTTGTGATTATCCTCTTGGTCAGTCAAAGTAATTCCCATGAGGCAGTCCCATAGCCGAAGGCATTCACTAATACCAACCCAAGACTGGCTTCCTTGGATGTCCCTTTGACCATTCCACATTGTTGAGAGCTTCAGCCACTATCTAGTTCTTCCAGATTCTTGGAGAGACACATGCAAAGACTGGTGCAAGATTTTCAATCAATATAATATGAAGTAACTCCTAAGTTTGCATTGCATCTAAACTCCATTAAAATTGTCATTATTATAAACAATAATATATTAAAAAAACACCATAGAGCTCACCGTCAAACCACTCAACCTCCATGTTTCCATAAGGTAAATACTTTGGCCGTGTTTTGAATCTATTTTGCTTGAGACTTGATGGTACTGAGAGGATGAGTCTCATGATACTCAAAGAGTCATGAGGGTAATGATGGTGAGCTCAAGGCACCTGAAGGTATCAAAAGCAATATAACACCTAAAGCAATGAAAATGCTACACCCACGAGATCTGAGACCCAGCACTTGAAGAGCAAATTGTTTCGTAAGGGAACGCTACTGAAACTCGGATTCTTTTGTGCGTGCAAAAACTCATAATAGAGTAAAGGTTGCTAGAGTGGACTGTCAACAAAGAAACAATAGCACAAGCCCAATCTTTGAACCACACAAACTCATAGCAATCAAGAACTCTTGATGCAGTCACAGAGCAAGAAAATGAAACCATTTAAGAGTTCAATGAACAAGCAAAACTCAAGGAGCTAGACGACATGTATGAAGAGCTAGGTAAAAATTGTAGAAAAATCAAGCAAATCCACAGTGGCAAAGAATAGTCAAAAGATATCATATCCAAGATGGTCGAAGTCGAAAAATCTCTCAAATCCATGGACGAGTTAATTGCATATCATAAACCTTTCTCACATACCCAACAATAACCAGCTAACTCGAGGCAGTCAAATCAGCTTCACCAAAGGCAAGATACTTCAACTTTGGTTATGAAATGCAAACCCTTGACAATTGACACCACCAAGCTTTATAGAAAATCCAGGCTAGCACAATAGGAAGTCACCCCAATTTTTGACCTAGAAACAAATGTCATATCATCGACCCAAAGTTTCCATTGTTCAAAGGTCTTAAATAGCAACAATGGCCTCAAGGGTACAACCCTCACAACATACCAAAGTATGATGGCAATGTAGACCACACAAGAAGAGTTTTTATGAGCTACAAGGTAGCGGGGTTGTGGCCAATGGTGATGAGTCAACCCTCTTAAAAATTCTGCCATAGTGGCTCACGATGTCACATAGAATTGGACGCCAACCTTGTCCAAATTCAATCCGCTCTTGGGAACATCATATCTTTGGGAAAAGCTCAATGACAACTTCCAAGGAGCCAGTGGCACTTCTGCATCCCAATAGATTTGTTGAAGTGCAAGCAACAAGACAGGGAAACCTTGCAGGACTACTTTGGAAAAAGATTTGTGCAACTCAAGGCAAAAACATCCAACCACTTAGATGAGGCCACGTTTCTAGATGCAATTAGTAGTTTTAGTCTGAATCTTGTTCTTCTTGTTTTGTAAGAAAATATACAACAACTCACAGAGCTATACAAAGCATGGAAAAGTACCGTCGGATAGATTTCGATTTCGAGGAAACAATGAAGCTTAATGGCAACAATTTGGGCCTAGCAATAAAAAATAACAAACCAACTAACTACAATTCAATGTCAACAACATTAACAAAACAACAACCTGCAGAACAAATGTTAAATCAAGGAGAGGATCGGAGGCCAAGGTGGTTGAGATTGAGGAAGCAGAGGTCGAGCCTACAAAAGGATATAGAGTTGCTTTGGCGGTGTTAGGAAAGGACATACCTGCATCAGCTATGAAAAGGTCAATGAATTCAAATAGCAACAATAACAAGATGCATCCAAAACATCCACAAAAAAGAATACAATTCTCGCTTTTCGAGAAGTATTAACGCTGATTCAAAATTAGTATCATTAGATTAGTTATAGAATATGTTTTCATAATGATATATTTATTTAAAGACATAAATGCTAATAATATTTGTTATAAACTTGGTCAAACTTGAGCAAACTTGATTGGCACGCATCCCATAATTGCATCTTTTATGAACGGAGGTAGTAATTCATACAAGGAAACCCAAAGCACACCATAGCGACCACTACACACCCATGAACAATGTGCTACCTTCTCTACATCATCCATGGTCTTGGTATCAACTTATGGTGCTCATATTCTTTGACCTCTCTACGTGTGCTCATATTTCATTCTATTGCAGAATATGGAGAAGGGCTTGCAGTATCAACTTATGGTGATGTGTTTAGTCTTGGTATCACTTTGATCGAAATGTTCACAGGAAAGAGCCCCACCGATGATATGTTCAGAGATGGGGCAAGCTTGCATTTGTACGCTAAGGCAGCTCTTCCTTACAAGGTTATGGAGATAGCAGATTCAAACATGTGGCTGCACGATGGAGCAATAATAAGTAATAACAATGATACATGGCATGTAACAAGAACAAGGGAATGTTTGTCAGCCGTCATTCAGCTTGGGGTCCTTTGCTCAAAGCAATTGCCCAAAGCACGCATGTCAATGAGTGATGCTACTGCAGAGATGCATGCTATCAGAGATAAATACATTTGTACTAAAAAAAATTAAGTGATGTTAGTTCATATTAGTCACAACTGCCTTATACTATCGTGTTTCTCTAAATGTATTGCTGAAGGTCACAAGGGAAAGAGCATTGGTATTGTCTCATTGAGGTCTCATGCACTACCACCTAATTTTGAGTCAACTTAACAGGCAACATCGTCTAGTGCGTTTTCTTGTAAGTTGTCTGCCAGGAACTTCAATTCCATGATTTTGTCCATAAAAAGGAATGTTACCAGTCATGTGGTACAGTGGTGTCAAAGCTGTCTCATAGTCCTACATGTAGCCTATTGGGCATGTTGCAGGTTCGGGCCTTGGCCTCCCTCTCTCCCTCCCCTTAGAGGCTCAGACTCCCATGCATGGCGCAGGAGGAAGGGAGTGAGTTTGGCCACGGTGCTGTATGCGCCCCTGCCATGCTAGGCGGAGTGGCGCGGCACTGTTGCTCCGTGGTAGGTGGCGCGGCAGGGCCGGCCATGTCAGTGGTCAGTGGCTTGCACAACTACAGATTGAATTTTTGGGTGTGACAAAAAAGCTCCAGTAAATTGGTGTAATACCCTGTTTTTTTAAGATAATAATAATAATAAAAATATTCATGTTGACCGGGTGGACTATGGATAGGATGAAAAATTTGACTTTTTGAATCATAAGTCGTATGGAAGATCGGAGACCGTGGTTGCGTAGATCTCGTCGAAACGAATTTGTTTGACTACCAACTTGTTTCATTTGGAGATCGGATGAGTGTTAATAGAGCCATTAAATATGGTCCGTTGGATGTGACTTAGGGTAATCCTTTTTATTCCCGTTCAATGAAAAAAACAGAGAGTTCTTTCATCTTCCGGCTGCTTCCAGCGCCGCCGCCCCTTCCCGTTCTTTCTCTCCCTCACGCGGCTACCTCTGTTCTCATCTGTGCCGCTCCCTCCTTGAACACCGCATCTTTGGCGCAGCTGCTGTTGCTTCCGGCTGCTGCTGGTGGTGCTGTCCCAGGCCTGAAGCTTAGCCGTTGTTGGAGTTCAGGTGTGTACGGCATCTCCCTGTTTCTACCTGCTTGTTGCTGCCAAGGCGTATTGGTTCTTGCTGTTTTTCCCCTCGATCTGTACCCCTGCTATTTTATTGCTGTCCTGCTGCTGTGGCGCATCTTCTATTGCCTCAGTTCTTGGACCGGTGGTGCTGCTGCTGCAGGTTTGTCGCTGCTCACATCTAGAAGTAAAGGACCAAGGAACCAGCCCTGGGAGTCAAGGTCGGCTGCTGCTAGCTGCTCTAATCTGGTACAGGTTGATTCAAGATGCATTAGTTTAATTGGCCTGGAGATTATTGACTTATGTAGGCTCTTTCCTAGTGAATGGGAGGTAGAATATTTTATTCCTGAATAGCACATGATCTGGGTGCTAGTCGTTCCTATAGGCAAGGTTAGATGAAGCAACTTAATTTATTTGGTGGATGTGTATAAATTGGATTTTGCCACAGTTGTCTTTGGGCTGAGATTCAGTAGATCTTGCCGATCTGTACAGCCTAGATAGTGATGACAGTGAAAAGAAAATAGTTTAATTCTTTAGAAGCCAATTAGTACGTTGGGAAGAATTCAGGCTTGTGGTTTTTGAATTGAGCTAGCTATGAAGTAATTCGTGAAATGCTAGAGTTAGCGCAATTCTGCAAGTTCTGGAGACTGAGTGTGAGAGGCTACGCTGAATCATCCACTTAGTATAAATTAATGTATATTTGAGTTGCTTTCAGTTCAGTTCTCCTTGAAGCTGTTTTTTGAGACTGTGAACCATGACTGTATAGGTGGTGGTGAATTAGGAAGCAGGACCCAATCCACTTCTTAGAGCGCTTCGTTGCAGCGTTAAGGCAAGTGCATGACGAATCTTTGCTTCGGCTTCACGCCTATTATTCGAGTTTTCTTGCTTTCCAATGTTCAAGTATTATATTTCTGGTTCAAGTTCAAGTTTCTTGTTCATGAGATTCAAGTTTCAAGTTTTCATTTACATTCAATTCCAAAGTGCGGTTTATCCGGAGGTGCAATTTGGTTCTTATATTCAAGTGCCTGTGAGTAAGTGCTGGCCCCACTTGCTCGGCTTTTACCGGTAAATGCTAAGGAGTATTCAAGTGTTGTCCGTTTCAGACGGAAACTACTATTTAATCGATGTTCCAGTTATTTTTCATGGATTTCTACCTAACATTCACTATTTTGGTTCTATTGTACTTGCTGAGTGTTTACTCACCCTTGTGTTTAATTTGGTTTTTAGGTACCGTATGACCGCGACATGCATGGGAATACTTGGGAGTAGCTTCTTCACGAGCACAAGTTTTTGTCTACTCATACTTCACTCTTTCAAACTAAGTTTGGCATGTGTAATAGCTTAGGTAAATGTCACCTAATGGTTGATAGCAGTAGTGGTGTTTGTGCTTGGGATAGTTCTCTTACTTTATCTGAGCTGTGATGCGTATGATCTTTATATAATAAATTGTTGTATATGAGCTGTGATATTTCTGTCCTGGATGTCTTGTTTTTAGTAGAAGTGCTGTCGAAATTTTTAGTAATTTCTTGTTTAGTAGAAACTAGGTGTGGAGTGGTAGCCCCCAGTTGTTTTCCTAGCTGGGGCGTTACAATTGGTTAGTTTTTATCCCAAATTTTTGGACGCCCGCGAGGTTTTTCCCCAGGTGAGATAGTAGACGTCCATGGAGCTTCTTGACAGCCACAACGAAGAAATAAAGAGAGGATAGGTTGTGAAGGGAATTACGGAGGAAGCACACCGGAGAGACGGAGAGCTGAAGGGAGCAAAGATACGGATTGTTCCCGATGCCTTGAGGTATTGTTCCCTCATGATAGTTGATTACCAAGGACCGCTTAGCTAGGATGGCCAGCCGAGAACTAAAGAGACGGAAGGATGATGCTGTGTTGTTTCTCAGCTCTAGAACGGTAGAACTGAGAGAGACGGCATGTCACCGATCTCAGCGGGGGTGCTTCCGTGTAACCCCTGGTGCAGCGGCTGTGCTAGGAATGACTCCCGTGAGCATGTTTGGCGTCAGGTCAAGTCTTTGGGTCCCTCACCGCAGTCCGTTGAAGGTCAGGTTGAGTGAGCGCGGAAAGGTGAGGTTGCCGATGGCAGGGGAGATGTTGCCGGCGAGCCCCTGCGAGCTGACCGTTGGTTTTAGCAACCAAGGTTTTTAGCAAGCAGGAATGGACCGTTGCTTTGCAACTTGCAAATAGGATGACCAGGTGACGTGGGTTAATATATTAATAAAAGGAGATATTACAGCCGGAAGAAGAGAAGCAAATATATTATAGACTTCAACAAACATTGACAGAAACCTGATAGTACGCCGTAGTGGTGATTAATATGAACTAACACCACTTAATTATTGAGAAAAATATAGTTATCTCTGATAGCATGCATCGCTGCAGCAGCAGCATTTGTTGATAGTCGCTCTATGGGCAATTTCTTTGAACAAAGGACACCAAGCTCAATGATGGCTGACAAACATTCCCTCGTTCTTGTTATATGGCTTGTATCATTGTTGTTCTTTAATCCATCATGCAGCCAGATTTTGGAATCTGCTATCTCCATAACCTTGTCAGGAAGGGCTGCCTCAGCATAATAATGCAAACTTATCCCATCTCTAAACATGTCATCTGTTGGGCTCTTTCCCGTGAACATCTCAATTAAAGTGATGCCAAGACTAAACACATCTCCAGAAGTTGACACTGCAAGCCCTTCTCCATATTCTGCAACGGAATGAAATATGAGGATACCTAGAGATATGTAAGTATAAAACTCAAAGACTATATAGTAATTGGATAATCCTATTGGAGCCTCCGCACTAGTGCTCACAAGACAAGCCATAACTCAAAATAAATCCAAGATGTTCCCATAAAAATAAAATGCATCGGCCATCGATTCAGTAATCACTAGTGACCATTTTAAGCCATCGGACATGTTTGAGGGAAGCATCGAATATGACGGTTTCCATGTCCAATGCATAGCGGAAGCTAACATTCAAACTAAAGACGGACATATGAGCAAATGGGAAAGAGCAATTCTATTGAGCTCTAATTACCTAATTATCCATGTTTCTTTTTACAATTACTAACCCTTGCAGCAGCATATATTAATTAGCTAAGAGGGATATGTGCTATTATTTGAAGCATGAAACAAAATAACTTGAGTTACCTGGACCAATATATCCAATGGAACCTCTTATACCTATGGTGCTACTGGAATCCATAGGATGTTTGCTTGTTACTTCACCGAGAACTCTAGCAATGCCAAAATCTCCAACAAGAGCTCTAATGTCTTGATTTAGAAGAATGTTACTTGGCTTGAGATCGCAATGGATGATCGATGGCTGGCAACCATTGTGAAGATAGTCCAAAGCATCCACAATATCCACAGCAATATCCAACCTTTGTGAGAGGCTGAGTGCTCGTTGTCCACTTTGGCCTTCTAAATTTGAGTGGATCCATCTATCTAAGCTACCATTAGCCATGAACTCAAAGACTAGTGCTCTGAAGTCTTGACCCCGGTGGTTGATGCTAGAACAACATGTAATGATCTTTAGAAGGCATCGGTGCCTCACTCTTCTTAGTGCCTCACATTCACCCTGGAAGCTTTTGTAGGACCCTGATTGCTGGACATTGAACACCTTAATGGCAACGACAATGGCTTGATTTTGTAACATGCCCTTGTACACTGTACCATATCTTCCCTTTCCAATCACATTTGCTTCAGAAAATCCATCTGTTCCTTTCAGTATATCGTTGTACGGAACTATTGGAAGCTCTATCTCTGCAAATTGTGGTGGCAAATGTTCCTTTTGTACTATCTTGGACTTTCTGTGGTGAAATGTAGCCCAAACCAGAGAAAGTAAGATGAGACTTCCTATTGTTGGGATTGCTATTCTAAGAAACTTGGGTATGGCTTTCCTATTCCTTCTTGCGTAAGAGCTTGGGCATTTTGGAAGATGGAGCTGTGGTTTCCCCCGCATAATGCATTGTTACCAACAATTGATAGTCCAGTTAGGTTTTTGAAGACTCCTCCTTTTGGTACTTCACCTTGCAAATTGTTGTAGGACAAATCTAGATGAAGTAGCGATGTTGAATTACCTAAAAGCATTGGGATTGTTCCAGATAAATTGTTGTGGCCAAGATACAACTCCTGTAGGTTGGTGAGGGTAGCTACGCTGCTAGGGATGCTTCCATTCAGTTTGTTGTCTGTCAAGTTAAGTACAGTCAAGCCTGCCATGTTCTTCAATGTAGCGGTATGCTTCCTTGGAATGAATTTCCATCCATTAAGAGGATTTCCATGACCTTGCAATTGCCAATAGTATTGGGTATCTCACCGCACAATTTGTTTCCCGACAAGATGAGCTGTCCGAGATGTACCAAACTGCCGACTTCTAGTGGGAGTGGTCCCTCTAGCATGTTGTTGGACAGATTAAGACCCATTGAGATCGATGGCAGCTCCATAATTTCAAGTTAGGAATCAAGCCAGAAAAGTTGTTTTTTGAAAAATCTAGGGCTAAAAGTTTGCTCAACTTTCCAATGCTTGATAGAATTGTCCCCTCCAAGCTGTTGTCCTCGGTAGAAAGTAGAAGTAGACTAGAAAGGTTTCCAATGGAGGATGGTAGATTTCCTAAGAGGTAGTTTGAATGGAGTAGTAGGCTCGCAGTAATGTAAGCTTCCCTATGCTTTCGAATGACCCCAGTGAGCAAGTTTTTTCAAAAATCAAGCATCTGAAGACTTGCCAAATTTCCAATATCTGATGGGATGACACCGATATGTTGTTGTAGGAAATCAGTAGCCACCGGAGATTCGATAAATTAGTCAAAGAACAACCCGCAGCTTCCTGAAAACTTGTTCCATCCAAAGGAGAGCTGCTGTAACATGCTACAATATGCCAAAGAACCCATAAATTCCCACCCTTCCTCGCTGTTCGCCTCTAAAATGTTGTGATGCAGAGAAAGCACTTTAAGTTGTTGCAATCTGCCCAATTCAGCAGGAACAACTCCAGTAAAATTATTAAATCCCAAGTCAAGAAGCCGGAGCCTGGACATGTTTGTTAACGATGGCGGAAGAGCTCCGATAAATCAGTTTTGTCCAATCCCAAGCTGCTGGATGCTGGGAAGGCTATTCCCGTGGTCAGATGGTAGACGGCCACGGAGCTGGTTGACAGCCGCATAAAAGAGATAAAGAGATGACATGTTGAACAGGGAAGGAGGGAGCAGACCGGAGAGATTATTACGAGTGAGCCGAAGGAAACCGAGATACGGATTGTTCCCGATGCCTGTAGGGATCGATCCCTCAAGATAGTTGTCTGACAAGGCCAATTCGGTCAACCGGGAAAGGTTGGCTAGAGAAGACGGGATAGTGCCGGTGATGCTGTTGTTTGACAGCTGTAGAACTGAGAGCTATGGCATGTTGCCAATCTCAGCTGGGATGATTCCCTACACCCCTCGTTGTTGTAGATGTGTATCTCACGGAGGCTGATGCATCGGCTAATGTTGCTCGGGATGATGCCAATGAGCATGTCGAGGCCAAGGTCAATGCGTCGGAGGCGCCTGAGGGAGCCGATGTTGGGAGGGATCTCTCCTGCAGGATGTTCGAGCTCAGGTTCAGCGAGCGCAAGAAAGTGAGGTTACCGATAGCAGGAGAAATGGTGCCGGCGAGCCCCTGGGAGCTGACGTCCAAAGCGACCACCCTCCACGGGTGTCTCTTGCCGCAGGTTACACCTTCCCAGCTGCAGTAGCTGGTGCTCTGGTTCCATGAGTCCAGCACACCAGAGTGGCCGGAGATCTTGGCCTTAAAAGCCACAAGAGCTCTCTCGTCGTCGCCATGGCCTGATGAATACAAGGCTGCTGCAGCACTGGTTGTCGCCGCGGCGGAGATCAGCAGGAGCAGCTGCAGCAGGCGCCTACAGGCTCTTAGTTGTCTTAGGAGCAGCATGGCCGGCGGCGATGGCTTTCTGTTTCTTGCGTTGTGGCGCAGAGCTTGCTTTCTTTGCATTGGCTGACTATGATATATGATGATGATGATTTGGCTCATGTTACGTGATTCCGTAGTGGCTAATCATTCTGTATAATACTATGCTTGCTGCCGGCCTGTTGGTCTATGCTGGATGGGATTAGTTTGCGATTAGTTTGACTAGATGACGTGGAGTTGTTCTATGCTTCTATCTTTTTATATAATATTTGTTTCAAAGTGCAAAAGCTTTTTTATAAATAAAAAGGTAGTACCATAGTTCAACTTGTTGCATATTAAAGACATAATTGCTTTTCAAAGTGACAGTGACGTACATAAATGAATAATCGATGTGTTTGGTGCAGACAGAACATACTAGTATAGAGGTGGTAAAAGACTTCAGATGCACATCATGTATATTAATAAACAACAAACCTGCTACTTCGTAAGAATGATTTAAGAAAAGTAACAAATATACATGATGCGATAACAACTAGTATTACATCATGTATATTAATAAACAACAAATATGCTAGACCATTCAACGAGACAACGACGCAATGACGTGATAGAAGAATATAAAAGGTGATGAGATGATACGTCTACGATTTTCTCGATCTTTCACAGTAGAATAATAGCTAGCACAGATAGTCTCTGAAGTTGATCTCAATCAAGCAATCGTAGCAGACAATGGAATACCTATAGTTGAGATGCCAACTGCAGACGCTTCCCCTTCAGTCCATTGCTGGCCGCTGGACCGATGAGGTGTCCGTGAAGCCGCTCCATTGCGCAGAGGAACCTGGAAACCGCGTGTCAGGGATGAGTGGGCGAAGGGCCAGGAGACAGAAGACTATTGGTGGTCCGACAACAGGAGAAGAGGCGGCTTCTTCAGCTAAAGCATATGGCTGACGAGTGTATCACGATTGTCCGCGTAGCATACTTGTTAGGCGGTTACGCGCATCGCGTCTGTAGGCAGTTAGTCCCCCCTGGTGTCAGAGATTGTATTCCTGAAACAACTCTGAAGCCTGTTCTGCTTCTGAACCCTTCTATTTGCTATCTGAATCCCCAATCCTCCTCTGTTCTTGTGTATCGCTTCCTGAAATCCATCTGATTCTTATTGGTTCGTGACACCACGGATGCATCCGTTGTGCGCCCGCACGACACTGTCGGCTGGTCCACAACGCGTCCCTGACATGCGGCTCTGCCTACCTCTACCGGCCATCACCAGCCTTCTTCCCTTCCTCTGCTCTGCTGCTTGTCTGTCTTTCCTCTGCTCTACTAGTACTACCGTTTGCTTAGCTTACTCTGCTCTGCCCTTCTTCATCCTACACCTGCAGTATAAAATCACTTGCTTATGTATTTGGTCCATTGCCTAGCTATGTTACTATGTGAAATCCCTCTGTGAATCCCTCTGTCCTACACCTGCAGTATAAAATCCCTCTGTGCTTTGTAGGTTGTAGCTCGTGCCTCGCTCTGTTTTGTTTAATGATCCACGCGTCACGCTGTAATACTATGTCCAATATATGTCCATGGCGTCGCCTCGCCACACGCCCTGTGTGCCCAGGCATGTTTGAGGGGAGTGGGTCGCCACACACGTTGCCTCACTGTAATGGCATTCCACTACGTGTTGCATAATGCATCTCACAACGATATTTGCAAATTACTGCATATCATGCACATTCTTGTTTTATAACAGCGGGGTTTGAACTTTGAGGTGTGAACTAGTCAGAAATGTGCAATTTTCACAGGATAATCAACATTTCTATCATGATTGATGAATGATTTCGCCTATGATATGATAGGCAACACAACACTGTACCAAACTGATACAAGGTCTACAACTCACAAGCAAAAAGGGAGCAAATGTATTACATCTGGACTTTGACAATAAATTTAGAGAAACAAATATACTTAAAAGTAGTGGTTACTGGTGCCATCTGACATCACTGAGCACTAATATACTTATCTCTGATAGCATGCATCTCTGCGGTAGCATCGCTTATTGACAAACGCTCTGTTGGCAATTGCTTTGAGCAAAGAACACCAAGGTGAATGATGGCAGACAAACATTCCCTGTTTCTTGTCATATGCCTTGCATCATTGCTACTGCTTGCTTCCTCATGCAGCCTTAGGTTGGAATCTGCTATCTCCATAACATCATCGGGAAGAGCCGCCGCAGCATAACCATGTAGGCTTATACCATCACTAAACATATCATCTGTTGGCCTCTTTGCAGTGAACAACTCTAGCAAGGTGATACCAAGACTAAACATGTCACCGCAAGTTGATACCGCAAGACCTTCTCCATATTCTGTATTGGATTAAAACATGAACACATGTATATATGTACAACAATATAATGTGAAGTACATGCAGAACAGAGGAACAAATTAGAGTTACCTGGAGCAATGTAACCGATGGTACCTCTTATTCCTAATGTGCTAGCAGAATTCACAGGATGATTGCTTGTTGCTTCATCTAGAACTCTTGCAATTCCAAAATCCCCAACACGAGCCCTCATGTCCTGATTGAGAAGAATGTTACTCGGCTTGAGATCGCAATGGATGATCAATGGCTGGCAACCATTGTGAAGATAGTCCAAAGCATCCACAATGTCCACAGCGATATCCAACCTCTGTGATAGGCTGAGTGCTCCTTGTCCATCTTGGCCTTCTAAATTTGAGTGAATCCATCTATCTAAGCTGCCATTAGTCATGAACTCAAAGACTAGTGCTCTGAAGTCTTCACCTAGGTGGTTGATGCTAGAACAACATGTAATGATCTTTAGAAGGCAGCGGTGCCTCACTCTTCTTAGTGCCTCACATTCTGCCTGAAAGCTTTTGTAGGACCCTGATTCTTTGGACATTAAACACCTTAACAAAGAACAACAATGGCTTGATTTTCTAATGTGGCCTTGTATACCAAGTACCATATTTTTCCCTTTCCAAGCACATTTGCTTCAGAAAATTCATCCTGTTCCTTTCATATATCGTTGTACGGAACTATTGGAAGCTCTATCTCTGCAAATGGTGGTGGCAAATCTTTCTTTAGTATTGTCTTGGACTTTTCGTATTGGAATCCAGCCCAAACCAGAAAAAGTAAGATGAGACTTCCTATTGTTGGGATTGCTATTCTAAGAAACTTGATATGTCTTTCTTATTCTTTCTTCCACCAGAGCTTGGACATTTTGGTAGATGGAGCTCGGTATCCCCCGCATAACACATTGTTTCCAAAGAATTGATAGTCCAATCAAATTTTGAATACTCCCTCTTTTGGTATTTCACCTTGCAAATTGTTGTAGGACAGATCTAGGCGGCAAAGATGTTAAATTACCTAAAATTTTTGGTATTGTTCCCGGATAAATTGTTGTGACCAAGATATAACTCCTGTAGGTTGGTAAGGGTAGCTAGGTTGCCAGGAATGCTTCCATTCAGTTTGTTGTTTGTCAAATTAAGTACAGTCAAGCCTACCATGTTCTTGAACGTGGCCGGTATGCTTCCTTGGAATGAATTGCCATCAAGTAAGAGGTTTTCCATAACCCTGCAGTTGCCCATAGTATCAGGTATCTCACCTGACAATTTGTTTCCTGACAAGAGGAGCCCTCGAAGATTTACCAAACCGCCGACTTCTAATGGAAGTGGTCCCTCCAACATGTTGTTGGACAGGTCGACAAAACTTGAAATCGATGGCAGCTCCATAATCTCATTAGGAATTAATCCAGTAAGGTAGTTACTAAATAGATTGAGGGCTAAAAGTTTGCTCAAGTTTCCAATGCTTGGTGGAATTGGCCCCTCCAAGTTGTTGCCGGCTGCATAAAGTTGAAGTAGTCTAGAAAGGTTTCCGATGGAGGATGGTAGATGTCCTGAGAGGTAGTTTGAAGAGAGGCCTAGCTGTTGCAATCGTGTAAGCTTCCCTATGCTTTCAGGAATGACCCCAGTGAGTGAGTTATTGCCAAAATCAAGCATCTCAAGACCTGCCAAATTTCCAATATCTGATGAGATGACACCGGATATATTGTTGGAGGAAATTTGTAGAAACCAGAGATTAGTAGACAGATTAACCAATGAGCCTGGCAGTTTTCCTGAAAACATGTTGCCTCCAAAAGCCAAAGATCCGTAATCTGCTACAATTTGCCAAAGAACTAATAAATTCCCACTCTTCCTCGTTGTTTGCTTCTAACATGTTTTGATCGAGACTAAACACTTCAAGATTTTGCAATCCGCCCAATCCGGAAGGAACAATTCGGTGAAACTATTGGATTCGGCAAAGAAGACTCGAGTCTGGAGAGATTGGTTAGCGATGGCGGAAGAGCTCCAATAAATCGGTTCGTTCCAATCCCAAAGTGTTGGATGCTTGGAATGCTTTTTCCCAGGTCAGTTGGTAGACGGCCACGGAGCTGGTTTTCAGCCACGAAAAAGTAATAAAGAGATGTTAGGTTGAACAGGGAAGGAGGGAGCAAACCGGAGAGATTATTAGCGGCGAGGTAAAGGAAACCGAGATATGGATTGTTGCCGATGCCGGCAGGGATTGATCCCTCAAGGTAGTTGAATGCCAAGGACAAGACGGTCAACCGGATAGGTTCCCAAGAAACGGCGAGATGGTTCCGATGATGCTTTGTTGTTTTTCAGCACTAGAATTGAGAGCGATGGCATGTTGCCAATCTCAGCTGGGATGGTTCCCTGCACTCCCTTATTGCTGTAGATGTGCATCTCACGGAGGCTGATGCAACGGCTAATGTTGCCGGGGATGACGCTGGTGAGCATGTTAAAGCCCAGGTCAATGCGCTGGAGGCGCTGAGGGAACCGATGCTGGTAGGAATCTCTCCCTGCAGGCCGTTGGAGCTCAGGTTCAGCGAGCGCAGGAAAGTGAGGTTACCAATAGCAGGGGAGATGGTGCCGGCGAGCCCCTGGGAGCTGAGGTTCAGGTCTACCACCCTCCAGCGGTGCCTCCTGCCGCAGGTGACGCCCACCCATCTGCAGTAGCTGGTGCTCTGGTTCCATGAGTCCAGCACGCCGGAGTGGCCGGAGATCTTCGCCTTGAAAGCCACAAGAGTTTCTCTCGTCGTCAGGCCATGGCCCATGGCCTGACGGATACAAAAAGGCTGCAGCTGCACTGGTTGTCGCCATGGCGAAGAACAGCAGGAGAAGCTGCAGTATACGCATGGTTGTTAGGAGTGGAGGCTGCATGGCCGCTGATGGCTTTCGGTTTATTGCGTGGCGGCGTAGAGCTTGGTTTCTTTGCATTGGCTGAGAGAGATATATAATCGCTGAAATGCGCTGGCCAGATGAATTGTCTCAGCTCAGGTTCCGTGATTGCTTTTAAGAGTGAGTTCTTATGGAATGGAAAGTTCCTCCGCCGGTAGTTTTTAGTGCGCTGCGCCGCTGCCTAATCATTCTGTGTGCTGCCCAAGGTTTTGAACAAGCAGGAATTGACCATTGTTCTGCAATTAAGTTAACAAGACTGACATCAACTTGTTTTATGCTTCTTTTAGACTTTAACTGTTCATAAATGCGCAATGTCCTACAGAAAGTTTGCAATCCTATCTTTTACCATTAATTTATGAAATATTCATGCAAAAATAATATTAACGTTTCTAATATACTTTTTCATAGTGGGCTACCTAATCATTCTATGCGCTGCCAGGAATTGACCGTTGTTCTGCAACTAGCTAGGATGACCAGATTTCTTTCTTTTCGATTGCTAGGATGACCAGCTTGACGGCAACTTGCTGTATGCTTCTTTTTAGACTTTTTTTTTTACAGCAGAACCTTTTTTACTTTATCTGTTCATTCCCTAAAAAAGGTCTTTATCTGTTGATAAAAGCAATTAGATATGTATAATTTTTCTAGATAGACTTTTTGGATTTTCTAGAAATATTGTCAAAGCAATGTATCTTAAAAAACTCAAAACAGACTTATAATTTGGAACGGAGGGAGTACAAGAAAGTTTGCAATTCTAACTTTTACAATTAGTTTAAGAAATGTCGTTTATGGGAAAACAATACTGTTAACTTGTAAATTATTTTTCAATGTGACGTGCAAAACAGACCTTTTTACTTTATCTGTTAATTTGTAATTAGTTTAAGAAAGTCTCCATATTTTTGTTTCTACAAAGTTAGAGTAAATCTGATTTTTTCCCCAATAAGCTTGTCGCTGAATGTAAAAAAAAAACACTCAAACTAGAATACTAGATAATTTACCTGCTTAACTTTCGAAACCAAATAAATTACCTCTCTTAAACAGCCGAGAGTGGTTTTGATAGTGATTATGGCTGATGTCACTACTACTGTGCATGCTTTTGCATACATTCATTTTTGGTTGACGGCGGTGAGTAGGGTGTCCACCTCTGGCTCACCACCTATGTTCATCGTCCTTTCCGGAGGCGGGTGTCCTGACCACACATCCGTTAATCTTATTGACACTGTTGTCGGCCTCCAATAATCCGTTAATGGAAGCGGCGGTGCTGAGACGCTTGCGTCGGCCTCCATTAATCCGTTAGACATATGACACCATGTCATGTCTCATATGCAATGACCTCCTTCATCATACTAGTTCAGCATCGTAGAAAATTTAAGCCATTTCATCACCATGGCTCATACATTAGTGTATCTATGGACTAATCACCTGTGTATCTCAAAATGAACACATATTAATCCACCTAGATTGTCACTTAATTATCAAAACCGAACTGGGGCCTTTTAATCTCTTTTTGGTAATTGATTAGAACTCTACGAAGACAGAGAAATTAAGTGCATTCAAAGCTAGCACTTCACACAAGTGTAAATTGCTAACTTGATTGTAAATTAAAAAGCGCATTCCAAGCTAGCACTTCACACAAAGATACTGATTTTCTCATACGTCTTTCCATTCACCACCCGTGTCACTGGTCCAAATACTCAAACATGCATGTGGCTCAATCTGGGCACGAAAAACCGATAACCGAAAACCGAACCGAAATAACCGGAACGAAACGAACTAACCGAAACCGAATATTTCGGTTCCTAATTCGGTTCCCACTTCTCAGGAACCGAAATTTGCTCAGTTCATTCGGTTCCTGGGCTCGGTTAACCGAAATAACCGAAGAAACCGAATAATTTGTAAAGGCCCAGTAAAAACAGTGTAGCCCAGCCCACTAGTCGTTGGTATAGGTATATATATTGTTCCTACTCCTCAAACCCTAAGCCCCAGCCGCCCCTCACTGCCCTCACATCCCACCCCGCCCCCCGGCCCCCACGCCCCCCCAATCCCGCCGCCCTCACGCTCCCACTCCCCTCCCGCCGTCGCCGCCCCCAATCCCGCCGCTCCACCCCTCCCGCCGGCTCAGCGCCCCCACTCCCCTCCTCGCCGCCCCAATCCCGCCGCACCCTACTCCTCCCCTCGCCCGCCCGTCCGCAACCGCGAAGGCTAGCCACGGCGGGGCGCATCACGCGGAGGCGGTGCTCGTCGGCTGCGCCGTCACGCGGACGCTGGAGGCGAAGCGCCGGGCGGCTTGGCCATGCTTCTTCCCAATCCCCACGCGGCACCGGGCGCGTCGCGAGGACGCAGCAGTCTGGCGGCAACCGGGCGTGAGCAGCGGCGGCCCTCTCAGCCGCTAGCAGCGGCGGTCCCCATTTTTCCCCCTTCTGTTTCCTTGCTGTAAAGGATGGCTCGGTCAGTTCGGTTCTAACCGAAACCAAACCGAACTAACCGAGACCGAAATTCCTCGGTTCCGAGTTCTCCAGCTAACCGATCGGTTCTCAGTTTTGTACTAACGAATTTAAGTAAATAACCGAGAAACCGAACCGATCGGTTTCGGTTAACCGAACGCCCACCGTGACATGTGGCATCAATTCCTAGGAAGGTGGAAGGTTTGTAGAAACAAAGGAACACCATGACCTGTGTTTTTGAGAATATGGATGTGCCACTGCCACCAATTGTCTTAAGTTATAAGTAGGTGGCGTTATTTACAGCTAACGTACAGACTAGGAGATATTGTTTATCACAAAGTTAGTTGTGTTGAATCAACAAAAGAATGCATATCAACACAACTTTGTTGATACAATAAGTTATACTACTTTGTGGAGAGTGGCTGACACAAGAGTTTTGTAATGTTATCAAGAACAAAGAAATAAGTTAGTTTGTTGTAATGTTATCAAGAACAAAGAAGTAAGTTAGTTTGCATCATTCTTTCAATTTCCAAATGTTCTAGTCTCCTTGCAGTATGTAATTCGTGAATTTTGGATTGAACATTCTTTATTTACATATTCGGACTGGTGCTCAAGATTAGCTACCTGGTTACACCACCTCTTGATATGGTTAAAAGATATTGAACTCCCAGAAGCAACATATTTAATCTCTTGAACAATGACTTATGTGACCTATGCATTACGGGAGATTGTATCTTCCTGATAATATTATTTAATGAGTCTGAGGCCACATGCTTGATAAAGATTATGCTCCTTTACAAAGTACACACAGCATAACGAACCCCCAAAACTTCTGTCATTTCAGCATCTGTAGTTTTTATCAACTTTATGGCAGCAAGCAGCTACAAAAGACCCTGAACAGTCTCTAATTAATCACAATACCAATGTCCATCCATGGAGGTTCATGGCCACATCCACATTCACCATTAGCCATCCATCCAGCGGTGGAAACCATTTTAGTATTAGGTTCACACATGTGAGATGTAGATGGTTTAAACGCGTGTAGAAATACCATTTCATTGTATGCTTTCATGCAATGTGGATGAACCCAACTTTCTCAATTTTGAAGAGCATTTCTTGCCCACCAAACGTGCCAAATAGTGATAGCACAAATTGTCATGCCTTCATCTGATGCTTCAGTGAGGAATTAAAAAAATATATTGTATAATTGAATTAAAGGATCTGATATTTCTTTTGACTCCATACTACTTTACCTCTTGCCATGTATCAGATGCATATCGACACATAAGCAGAGCATGCTCAATAGTTCCTTCTCACCCATAGAAACGACATGTATATGGTGCTAGAATGTGTCTATGTTTAAGTTGCATTCTGGTCCACAAACAATCATGAGCCACTCTTCAAAGTATTATTTTCATCTTTGTAGGAGCCTTGATCATCCATAGTTGTTTCCATATCCTCTGTATTTCAGATTCCTATGTTTGTACGCTTCTGGTCCATAGTTGTTACTCATGCAAAAAAAATGTTAGGAGAGTGGAAAGAGTTCACATGAGCATGTGTGAACGATCTAATTTGAACTTTTGTTCACAAATCTGGGGTGATATCTAGCTAGTACCACTTCTGCAACGTTTTAGTGTCCACGTTCATGGGACTGATGGATAGTAGCAGGCGGATGGAATATCTTCTCTGTCACTGTTTATAGAAGAAAAAAGTGTTTCACTTCTTCTGACTCTACTAAAACAGAGCCAACCAATGCAACTTTGCCCGTCAGTGTGATCTATCTACTTGTAAATGTTCTGTTTCCTCTTGTCACAATCAAGTGGACCCACACACCTGGACGCATGGCCCCACCGTTGCATGCAGTGGATCATTCGCCTTGACCTAGTTAGCACAACTGGATCTCTAAGCAAGCGTTGGGATGGAGGGTTGAAGTGGACTGGACATAGTTTTAGAAGTGTTTGGTTTTGGCAACCTGGGGATTGAGTTCATCCCACTGAGAGGATATTCCCTTGTATGTGGATTGGCTCTGTCCCTCCAAATCGAGCGGACTAGAGCCCAACTCATCACTTTGGTTGTGGAAGGCAAGCAGGGTGCTGTGGCAATTGCAGGGGGTGCATCGTGAGAGCTGGATCTAGAAGAGGGGTTGCGCCGGTGAGCGGGATCTGCGGTGGCCATGCTAGTGAGCGAGATTCGCAGCAGCAAGATCCGAGCAATGCAAGCTGGAGCGACGGACGCACAGGAGCGCGTGCGGATGCAACAAGCGGAGAACTGGGCACTCATGTGGCGGATGCGCGAGCTGAGGCTACAGCGACCAGTCGCGGGCGGATCCGTGGAGTAGCGGCGTGGGCGTGTGCGAGGAGCGAGGCCGAGCGACGTGACGCTGGAAGATGGGGAGAAGGTGGCAGAGGCCGACGCGTGGGGGCCCATTTTGCCAAGATCTCAACCCACATCTTTAACCTCTGGAATCAAACATAAAACTCCTATTTTTTATCACATAATGGGTCCGACCCAACCCAACCCAAGTGCTCGAAGGCCTAAAAACACAATAAACGCCTATTTTTTTTATTTAGAAAACAAATAAACGCCTACTGCCCGGCGGCTGCTGAGGACCAGCACAGGCTTAATGGGCCGCGAAAACAGTTATCCGCGTGTGATGCTCACCAGCCCACTTATGGCCCACATGATATCCACCGTAGATGGCCATCAGACGGTTGTGGAAGCTTGAACGCGGAACAGAAACCGCAGTGGCTGCTGGAAATCTGACAGCGAAGCTGCCATCTTAGCGCACGGCTGCTGCCTGCGGGGAGGAGACGACGGCGCCGGCGTGGGCCCACTCGCCAGGGGCGCGTGAGGGCAAAGCCGCGCGCGGCTCTGCCGAGCGGCTTCTCGCCGGTGCCGGTGAAGACTGCGCTCGGGAGGTCTTCAGCATGGTGACCGCTGCGGCGTCGCCCTGATGCGCGTGCAGGCGCCTTGGTGCGTGGCGGCGCGGCACTATGGCAGGCTGGCAGCTCTTGCGTGCGAGCTCGCCTGCGCACGCCTGATGGCCCATCCGGCTAGGCTGAACGAGCGGACACCAGCAGCGACACCAAGCCGAGGTAAATCATCCTGATGCCATACATAATCCTTAGTGAAGTTAGGGTCTCAATTTGAGAAAATTGGGTTCGGGAATTTGGAGAATTTTGTCTGAGATTTACATGATTCTCCTCCTACATGCTGATCCGATCCTTAGCCCCTCAACGCACATGAATTTTGCCACGGTTGACATAATCCGAGGCTTGATTGTGCATACTCGTGACTAATTAAGGAGCAATTGACGCTATGCTCACTGATTTCATACACAATGAGGACTAAATTGGTGCGCAATTAGGCATCAAATTGGGCACAACATCATTAATCCGTGACTAATCATTACGATTAACTAAACCTAGCCCTAAACATGCATAATTAGGTTTAACCCAAGATGATTAGGCATAACCACAGACTTAAGTGTCTTAAAGCATGACAGTTCTCTCAGGATAATGAACATTTCTCTGGTATGGGCAACACAGCACACCGTACCAACTGATATAAGGTCTACAACTCACAACCAAAAAAGAACCAAATATATATTATATATGGACTTCGACAATGAATTTAGTGAAACATGGTAGCCAATATATAAAGGCAGTGGTTACTGGTGCAATCTGTCATCACTAAGCACTAATATACTTATCTCTGATAGCATGCATCTCTTCTGTAGCATCACTTATTGACAAACGCTCTGTGGGCAATTGCTTCGAGCATAGGACACCAAGGTGAATGATGGCAGACAAACATTTCCTGGTTCTTGTTATATGACTTGTAACATTGCTATTGCTTGCTTCATCATGCAGCCATAAGTTGGAATCTGCTATCTCCATAACTTTGTCTGGAAGAGCCGCCTCAGCATAACCATGTAGGCTCATACCATCTCTGAACATATCATCTGTTGGCCTCTTTGCTGTGAACATCTCTAGCAAGGTGATACCAAGACTAAACATGTCACCGCAAGTCGATACCGCAAGACCTTCTCCATACTCTGCATTGGATTAAAACATGAACACACGTAGGTATGTACAATATCATGTGAAGCACATGGGGAATAGAACAACAAATTTGAGTTACCTGGAGCAATGTAACCGATGGTACCTCTTATTCCTAATGTGCTAGCAGAATTCACAGGAAGTTTGCTCGTTGCTTCATCTAGAACTCTAGCAATTCCAAAATCTCCAACACGAGCTCTCATGTCCTGGTTGAGAAGAATGTTACTTGGCTTCAGATCGCAATGGATGATCGATGGCTGGCAACCGTTGTGATGATACTCCAAAGCATCCACAATGTCCACAGCAATATCCAACCTCTGTGACAAGCTGAGTGCTCGTTGTCCATTTTCACCTTCTAAATTTGAGTGGATCCATCTATCTAAGCTGCCATTAGCCATGGACTCAAAGACTAGTGCTCTGAAATCTTGACCCTGGTGGTTGATGCTAGAACAACATGTAATGATCTTTAGAAGGCAGCGGTGCCTCACTCTTCTTAGTGCCTCACATTCAGCTTGGAAGCTTTTGTAGGACCCTGATTGCTAGACATTAAACACCTTAATGGCGACGACAATGGCTTGATTTTCTAGTGTGCCCTTGTATACTGTACCATATCTTCCCTTTCCAAGTACATTTGTTTCTAAAAATCCATCCATTTCCTTTTCGATATCGTTGTATGGAACTATTGGAAGCTCAGTCTCTACAAATTGTGGTAGCAAATCTTTCTTTGGTACTGTCTTGGACTTTCTGTGGTGATATCCAGCCCAAACCAGAAAAAGTAAGATGAGACTTCCTATTGTTGGGCTTGCTATTCTAAGAAACTTGGGTATGCCTTTCCTATTCTGTCTTGCATTAGAGTTTGGGCATTTTGGTAGATGGAGTTGTGGTATCCCCCCGCATAGCGCATTGTTGCCGACAATAGACAGTCCAGTCAGATTTTTGAAAACTCCTCCTTTTGGTACTTGACCTTGCAAATTGTTATAGGACAAATCTAGGCGAAGCAGCGATGTTGAATTGCCTAAGAGATCTGGGATTGTTCCAGATAAATTGTTGTGGCCAAGGTACAACTGCTGTAGGTTGGTAAGGGTAGCTAGGCTGCCAGGGATGCTACCATTGAGTTTGTTGTCCGTCAAATTAAGTATGATCAAGCCTTCTATGTTCTTCAACGTATCAGGTATACTTCCTTGGAATGAATTGCCATCCATTATGAGGATTTCCATGACCCTACAATTGCCAATAGTATGTGGTATGTCACTTGACAAATTGTTTCCATACAGGTAGAGCTGTTCATGATTTACCAAACTACCGACTTCTAATGGAAGTGGTCCCTCCAGCAAGTTGTCGGATAGACTGAGACCTATTGAGAGTGATGACAACTCCATAATTTTGTTTGGAATCAAGCCATTAAGCTTGTTATTTGATAGATCTAGGGTTAAAAGTTTTCTCAGGTTTCCAATGCTGGGTGGAATTGGGCCAGCTAAGCTGTTATTGTGTGCATAAAGTTTAAGTAGGCTAGAAAGGTTTCCGATAGAGGATGGTAGATGTCCGGAGAGGTAGTTTGAATTGAGGCCTAGGTGCTTCAATTTTGTAAGCTTCCCAATGCTTTCAGGAATGATTCCACTGAGTAGGTTTTCGTCGAAATCAAGTGTCTCAAGACCTGCCAAATTTCCAATATCTGATGGGATGACACCAGATATGCTGTTGTGGAGAAACGTCAGCCACCAGAGAGTAGTAGATAGATTAACTAATGGTGCTGGTACTTTTCCTGCAAATCTGTTCCATCCCAAGGCGAGTTCCTGTAATCTGCTACAATTCACCAAAGAACCAATAAATTCCCACTCTTCCTCATTGTTAGCTTCTAACATGTTCTCATCCGAGCAAACATTTCAAGATTTTGCAATTTGCCCAATTCAGCGGAAACAACTCCAAAGAAACTTATTTTTTCCCAAGTTAAGAATTTGGAGCCTGGAGAGGTTTGTTAGCGACAACGGAAGAACTCCGGTAAATCGGTTTTGTCCAAGCCCAATCTCTTGGATGCTCGGAAGGCTTTTCCCCAGGTCAGATGGTAGACGGCCATGGAGCTGGTTGATGACACCGCATAAAAATAATAAAGAGATGACAGGTTGAATAAGGAAGGAGGTAGCAAACCGGAGAGATTATTACTGTAGAGCTGAAGGAAGCCAAGATACGGATTGTTCCCTATGCCTGCAGGGATTGATCCCTCGAGATAGTTTATTGACAAGGACAAGGCTGTCAATCGGGATAGATTGGCAAGAGATGACGGGATGGTTCCGGCGATCTTTGTTGTTGTCCGGCCGCTAGAATCGGTGAGCGCCCGTGGGGTTGCCAATGTCGGCCGGATGCTTCCCTCAGAGGCCTTTGTTGTCTTGGATGACAATTTCACGAAGGCTAATGCAGCGGCCGATGTTACTTGGGATGACACCCGTGAGCGTGTTATCGCCCGGGTAAAGTTGTTGGAGGCGCCTGAGGTTGCCGATGCTGGCAGGGATCTCACCTTGAAGGCCGTTGTAGCTCGTGTCAAGTAAGCGCAGGAAGGTGAGGTTGCCGGCGGCGGGGAGATGGTGCCGGCGAGCCCATGGGAACCGACGTTGAGGCCTACCACCCTCCACCGGTGTTGCTTGCCGCAGGTGACACTCTCCCCCAAATAAAGAGTCGGGTGTTCTCGTTCCACGAGTCCAAAGATGACGGGTGGCCGAGATCTTTGCCTTGAAAGTGAGAAGAGCTCCTCCTCACCATTATGGCTCGTGAGGAAGCGGTAGTAGTTGTGGTTACCGTGGTGGAGAGCAAAAAAAGCAAAATGAGGAACATCGTAGCTAATCAAGGAGGGATTTGATCCAAATAGCAGAATGGTCTCCTTGCCTCCTCGGAGGAACATCGTAGCTAATCGCGGAGAGATCAAATCGCAAACGCCAGCGGTCAGATGCATACAAAGCCGCGGTGCGTGGACTCCTGGCACGCCGGCTTGTGCGGTCTCTCTGTGGGGAGAAGCAACTAATCTTCAGGGCCATCATCGGAGGAACAGCCAGCGGTGCGCCTCAAGCAGCGGCAGGCACGCTTTCCTTGTTCGGCGAGTAGTGTGCAAGAAGCGCATGCTGCTGCTCATCGCTTCAAAGGCGCTGCTTCAACTACTCGAGCTCCCCTATACGTCCTGCAGCTCCAAAAGAAATAGTGGTTCGAGTGTGGGGCCTCCTGGCGCGGCGCACGACCAGTGCAATACAGCAGCATGCACCAACGGTGGTGGCCACCTCAGTTGTTCTGGCACACGCCTTGGTGGTGCCCGGCACACTAGGGGGTTGGTACATCCTACCCTCTTCATCTCACATGCAGTCAGCGGTTGAGCTCTTTCTATGGGATCCAGGAGGACGTTTGTGCAGCTCAAACTTGTTTCATATTTTCGTTTTAAATAACAAAGGTATGCTGAGATGTAAAAGACTTAACCCTAGGTTGCGTCAAGTAGGTCAATGGCAGCTCGTGGGTGAGCTGCTCCGAAAGGGGGGAGAAGTGTCATGGGTGTTAGGCTCAGGATGGCCCAGCCTGGGCTGGCATGAACAGTACCTGCGTGGGATTAGTTAGGAAAGAGATAAGTTAGGAAAGGAATAAGATAGATTGATTCGGTTAGGATATTCCTTAGGGGTCAAGGCAGTCATCTCTATATAAGAGAGACTCCGTTATTTTGTAAGGAGGCCATGAAGAAATATATTACCAATCTAATCTTTCTTCTCCGCAACTAAGCTAGGCGCAGAGGGGCAAAACCTCGCCCTAAGTCACGGATCGCGACTACGATCTACGTAGTCGGGATCCTGCTACCCTTGGACCTAAGGTCCATGACATATCATCTGTTGGCCTCTTTGCAGTGAACAATTCTAGCAAGGTAATACCAAGACTAAACATGTCACCGCAAGTCGACAGCGCAAGACCTTCTCCATATTCTGCATTGAATTAAAACATGAACACATGTATGTATGTACAACAATATCATGTGAAGCACATGCAGAACAGAGGAACAAATTAGAGTTACCTGGAACAATGTAACCGATGGTACCTCTTATTCCTAATGTGCTAGCAGAATTCACAGGATGATTGCTTGTTGCTTCATCTAGAACTCTTGCAATTCCAAAATCCCCAACACGAGCCCTCATGTCCTGATTGAGAAGAATGTTACCTGGCTTGAGATCTCAATGTATGATCGATGGCTGGCAACCGTTGTGAAGATAGTCCAAAGCATCCACAATGTCCACAGCGATATCCAACCTCTGTGACAAGCTGAGTGCTCCTTGTCCATTTTAGCCTTCTAAATTTGAGTGGATCCATCTATCTAAGCTTCCATTAGCCATGAACTCAAAGACTAGTGCTCTGAAGTCTTGACCCTGGTGGTTGATGCTAGAACAACATATAATGATCTTTAGAAGGCAGCGGTGCCTCACTCTTCTTAGTGCCTCACATTCTGCTTGGAAGCTTTTGTAGGACCCTTATTGCTGGACATTAAACACCTTGACGGCGACGACAATGGCTTGATGTTCTAGCGTGCCCTTGTATACTGTACCATATCTTCCCGTTCCAAGCACATTTGTTTCTGAAAATCCATCTATTCCTTTCAGTATATCATTGTATGGAACTATTGGGAGCTCTGTCTCTACAAATTGTGGTAGCAAATCTTTCTTCGGTATTGTCTTGGACTTTCTGTGGTGATATCCAGCCCAAACTAGAAAAAAGTAAGATGAGACTTCCTATTGTTGGGATTGTTATTCTAAGAAACTTGCGTATGCCTTTCCTATTCTTTCTTGTACAAAAAGCTTGCGCATTTTGGCAGATGGAGCTGTGGTATCCCCCCGCATAACACATTGTTACCAACAATTGATAGTCCAGTCAAATTTTTGAAAACTGCTCCTTTTCGTACTTCACCTTGCAAATTGTTGTAGCTAGGACAGATCTAGGTGAAGCAGCGATGTTAAATTACCTAAAAGTTCTGGTATTGTTCGGATAAATTGTTGTGGCCGAGATACACCTCCTGTAGGTTGGTAAGGGTAGCCAGGTTGCTAGGGATGCTTCCATTCAGTTTGTTGTTTGTCAAATTAAATACAGTCAAGCCTGCCATGTTCTTGATCGTAGCATGTATGCTTCCTTGGAATGAATTGCCATCCATTAAGAGGCTTTCCATGACTCTGCAGTTGCCAATAGTATCAGGTATCTCACCTGATAATTTGTTTTCTGATACTTTGAGCTTTCCGAGATTTACCAAACTGCCGACTTCTAATGGAAGTGGTCCCTCGAGGGAAGACAACCGGAAGTCCGGAACCAGCCAGGGTCCGGGCTAGGGCGCTACCATCCATATAGCGTACCAGAAGACATGCCTGAAGAGGGGTACGTTGCCTGTGTCATTTTCCCATGTTACTTTCTCACAAGGATATCCCGCGACAACCACTGCCAATCTGCCATGGCAGTATGGCACGTTCTTGTAACGGCAGCACATCTGCTGGGATACAGGACAGTGACGAGGTGTGCTGCTTTACCAACAGTAGCCGGTGTACCATGCATGGTGTGAAGTAGTGGATCAGAATCGATCAAGATATGTTACTTAATTAGGTGTAATGACCTCATGTAATCACATCCGCGTGCTTTGAGGTTTTAGGAGGTTTGGTAATCCTTCAGTTACCGTTCCTCGATGCTTGTACCAAAACTCTATTCTGCTTAATGAAATATGCGCCAAGGCGTCATCGAAAAAAAAAAAAACTTAATTAGGTGTAGAATTAATCAGGGATCTACATTTATCTATTAGTACTCCCACCAGCACAAATTGTAAGTCATTCAAGAACGAGAGTCAATCTCAAGTTTGACCAAATTTAGATGATAATATAATAACATTTAGGATGTCAATTAAATATCATTGGATTCTTCGTTAATTATATTTTTTATATATAGTACACCTATTTGATCTCACAAATCTTTATAATTATCTCTATAATTTTGGTTAAACTTGAGACACTTTAACTTTTCAAGATTTTTGGAATGACTTATAATTTGGAATGGAGGGAGTACTCTATAAGCATCATCATCATGTGAGAAGGATGATTTTGGTGTGTAGAGCCACCGAGGAAGTGAGTCTGGTTGGGTGAGAGGTGTGGCAAAGCATGCAACTACCCAGGTTCAAATGGACTGAATTTGGATGCCTATTTCTCTTCGTAATGAAAAACCACCTAGTTCCTCTTATATTTTTTGTGTGTGCAGCCACCAATCGAGCCAGAAATGACGCAGTGCGCGCACACAGGGAATTAGGGCTAGCTTCTGATGCTAGGGGCCAACGCACAGCTAGCGCCTCACCCAAGCAGAGCCCTCGCCATGCCATGCAAACAGGCAAACAGCATCATATCTATAGTCCCATCTTTTAGCCAGGCAGGCACTCCACCTTGCACGCCGCCGCTTGCACTCCTGTAGTATGTATATACGTGTCGCACCGCTCCTAACACAAAAGGTACACAGATCGACACTCGTGCATGCTAGCCCACTGCAGCCTCAAAACAACACATTCTTGTTACCACGAGATGTATTGGCTTACGGCCCATTTGATTGGAATGAAATTTGGAACGGGTATACTTGACGATGACGATATAACAATAAATCACTTGAAAAATGAATGTATTCGTTTGGTTGCAGATTTGTTACAAGATCAATTGGGACAGGCTCCATTTACCACATGCGGTTCAAACGTATATATATGTATATGCTCTTCATATGTATATATGTAGCACAACAGCTACACAAATTGGAGTTTGTGTATAAAGCTGGATGAGAGAATTACACCTTCAGAAAGTTTGTATAAAGTCTGGATGAGAGAATTACACCTTCAGAAGGAGGATGAGCAGAGATGGAGATCCATGGCTCCATGCATGAGACTGACTGTAAAAAGTCCTGGAAGAGGGGATAGCGTAAAAAACAGCTGCACCGCGTACGCTAACGCGTCCGTTACGCCTGCGGACGGCCCGTCGTCCGGTATTCCGAGCGGAGACAGCGGCCTTGCGCTACCGCTCACGTGGCACGGGGCCCACCACGCCGCCGCATGCCGCGCCGCGCCACGCCGAAGCTCGTCCAACTGCCCACTCGCCTCGGAGCCCGCCGTGGAGAGAGAAAGAGATGGGGCCGCCGCCGTGGAGCACGAGGACGCCGCCGCACCACCTCGTCCGCCGGGAGCACGAGGATCCGCCGCCGCCACAGCAAGGCCGGTGTGCTCGTCGACGACGACGCGGGGCCCAGACGGCGGTGGCAACACGGATGATGCCACCATGCGCTTCCTGAGCGAGCAGCAGCAGCATCCGAACCAGCAGGCGCCGCTGTTGCTGTCGCCGTGCCAGCCGGACGAGCTCCTGGGCGCCGTCGCCGCAGATCCAGGCCATGGATGCGCTGGAGCTGCTGCTGGTCGCCGCCGCGACACCTCGTCCGCCGGGGGGGAGGCGGCTTCTCGGCGGAGGGAGCGAGGAGGGGACGAGCGCGCGCAGGCCCGCCACCGTCGTCCCGCGCGGCACGGCCGCCGCCGGGATGCACCGCCGCCGCGCCACCTCGTCCGCCGGGGAGGCGGCTCGGGCGGAGGAGCGAGGAGGGAGGGGACGAGCGCGCGGGCGGCTTCTCGGGTGCCGTGGGTGGGGAGATAAAAGGGTGGGGCCTGGGTCCCACTCGTCAGCGGCTGTAGATGAGATGGGTAGGGTAGATTTGAGTAAAAATATTAATGACTAGGATATAGAGTATGAAATATAGAGGATGACAGATGTGGGAGAAATTGGTATAGAGGAAAGAACCTTGCTGATCGACAGAATATTCCTTTTTTAGAGGATGGAAATAGAGGATGATGAGTGCGGATAGCCCGACTCTGCTACCTCAAGGTACACTTGCACAGAGCCATCGACGAAAAGATGCCAGCTTTTACAGATGTGAAGCAAAAAGAATATGCCCATTGCATGCGCGTGCTTGTGCGTGCATCCCTGGCACCAGCATGGCCCATGACACATTGACGCGTACATATGTGTCGTAGTATATACCTCAGGTCGATTGTTTCGAAACCGGAAACTCACGACTGCATATCAGTGAGCACGTAGCACATTCCCTGTACGTAACACTGTTGTGCTCGAATGAATAGGGTTCCCATGACTGCCTCATGGTGACCATCTCCACTCAAACTTTTTTTTTGCAATGTTGTCATGTAGAAAGCTCTCAATTTTTTTCCTCAGGCGAACCTTATTCCTAGGGCTCTTGTCACGGCCCCACATTTTTTTTTGTTAGAGCACTTCGAGTGTGCAGATAAAGCGAACCGTGGGGAGAGAGAATGGGAGCAAAGTTCGAATCAGACATTGCAGCAACCGAACCGTGGGATGAGATTCCTTGGTTCGCACGTTCAGCACGGTTTGAACTATTGGCCGGAAGAAAAGAATAAACAAATAAGTTGCAGCACGGCACATGCAGACTAGGCAGAGAAAGCCCAAGGAAAAAAAAAGTATCTTTCTGTTGATTTACTCCATGATGGGATCCACAAACGAACTTCATATTGTAGCCACTGAACGCTGGGCAAATCGATTTTGACGTTGTAGCCAAAGGACCCACTGATACGGTTCGGTTCGAACCAGCACCGAGCTGCCCTTATGGTCGTTTTTCTTCCCTCCCACGTCCACACATGACTTGTTTTCTCCGACATGTGCATTGTCTCCGCCATTTGTCACCTTTTGCCTCCCCACTAGCCAAAATAAGTTCCCCTTTCCTCACTTGTTCATGAAATTTATGCTCCTTTGTAGACATCTTTGCCAAGTCCAACCTCAAGCAGTCCCTCTCTTTTTCGGCTAAAAGACCTCCTAGCATGATCCCCTCCTTGGAGGGGTGCCCCCGCCAATGAGCTTAGGTGCCCTCTCCCGAAGCACTGACTCGAGAGCGAGCTCTCATCCCCATCCAACAACCACTATTGTGACTCTATGAAAGTTGCTCCCTTAAGGCCGAAGCACCACCCTTCCCATGAGCTCACCCAACCGCGAGCTCCCTTCCCCATTGTCTGCCCGTACTAGTGAATCTCTCGCTATCTATTGCCCCTCCCTTGGGGGTCTCTTTGGCATGGAGGAGGTAGCGGTGCCGATGCCGAAAAGGGGTGGGGTAGGATAACGAAGGGATCTGGCATGTTGGGGCACGAGGGGCAGTGGTACTGACTTCACGAGCAGGGGAATGAAAGATGGGAGAAAAAACAAAAAAAATGTATGTGATTGACAAATGAGTCTCTAAAAAATAAGGATTGTGATTTGGGAGCTCTCGTTGTTGAGCTTAAGAAATGGAACATCCAAAAATACAAGAAGCTATCGAATGAAAAGCTTAAGCCAGCCCTGGACGAGTTGTTATAATTTACACACACTAGGGCGTGTATGGTTTGATGATGGGCCTGGGGGCACTCGCAAGCACCGGCGGAGCTACGTTAGGGCCATAGGGGTCATGCCCCCCTTTGCTGTGCATCAAGTTCCATGGCTGATGACTCCTCATGTGCAAGTGCATGTATAATTTCACAGTCTAATCGCATGGCTACATGCATATCTATTTGTCTGTTACCGCCTATCATTAGATCTTACTAACTGACTAGATGGATGCCTTTTGCATACTCCGTACAAGCTTGCCTGTAGCTGTATGTTCTTAGGCCCGTTTGGCCCCCTGCTTGCTTTCAATGCAAGGAAGGTTGATCTGGTCGCTAGGCATTGGAAATCGACAACCTAGGAAGCAATCGTGGGCCATGCACCTTGGGCGTGTTTGCTTCAGGCCCTAGCAAGTTGTGCCTGGCTAGGCAGATGATCCTTTAGACACTTGAAAACCATGCCCGTCCCGAACAGCTCGAGCCAAGAGCCAACCAAATAGGCCTATGTTCATAACCAAACAGACCCATGGTGCATGAAACCAAAGCCTATATTTCATATAGGGCATGTTTGGTTCATATATATGTTCCCCTTATGCATGCATCAATTGGTGTGTACTCTCTCCATCCCATTGAGATTGCCGTTTTAGACTCCGTGCCATTTTTTTATTTGATCATTCATCTTATTTAAAAATTATATATAAATATTATTTATTTGTTATAACTTATTTTATCATTGGAGATACTTTAATTATAATTTATTTATTTTATGATTTGATAAAATAATTTGAATAAAATGAATGGTCAAACACGGTACTCAAAAGTTTAAAACAATCTTAATGGAACGGAGGGAGTATATTCTTAGGGAGTCGAGGAATAGTAGGCCCACGCGTCAATCTCAGTTTACACATACTCCCTCCGTCCGTAAATATCCGCACGTTTAGGATTCAGGCACAAAGCTCAATGCAGCCGTAAAATTACCAAAAATACCCCTCTAAAGAGGATCTAACATCCTATACGGTACCAAGAGAAGCGTAAGAGAGGACCGGACCCGGCTGCATGCTGCAAGCCTTCTTTTTTCTTGCCTCCGCTCACTGGGATGAAATGCGTGGTGAAGAACACTCGGCAGTCTTGTTTGTTTTATATTTGCTCATGTCCACGCCTGTACAAGTTGCAGGCTCAGGCCGTTTAGCAGGCTTCAGATGCCCATCGAGGCTCTTTATTTTGAGATTTTTTTTTTTTTTGAATCCTAAACGTGCACATATTTACGGACGGAGGGAGTATTGCATCCGCTCATGCAGATGCAGAGGCCTCCCACTAGGGAGGGTATGGACATACCCACTCTTGTTCATGTCCAAATCCAATTATATATTATTCAATCCTCATCCTCCCCATTTCCACCCATATCCAATGAATAATTAATTTTGTATCGTATACTATGTATATCTAATGGATAAATAGTTTAATCCCCACACCCTACCCTCTCTATTTCTAATGGATAATTAATTTTTACCCATACCCTCCCCATTTAATATGGGTGTGGATTTGGATATGAATTATGGATATCTACCAACAGTCCTAGATGCAGTCAACCAACAAAAACAACTCACTTTTTTTCATCCGCTCATGCAATCTCACCAAACGCCGTCTTTTCCGAAACACGGATACAACCCTCGTCCAAAACCAAACACACCCATAGCCGTAGTAGCTCTGGCGCGGCCTCTGCCTGCCCGCCCATTTGCGCCCCTGACAAGATGGATCGATGCACGATGCATCTATCCATGACAGATGCATGTGCGTGTGCATGGATGTAATCCCCCGACGCTGCGTTTTCAGATACTCCTACCACTGGATCGATGCGCACTAGTTTCCGTTCCCTACGTACGCCCGCCAGGCGCCGTCGCCGTCGCATCCAATTATTGGCGTGCGCACGCGCCCGTCCAAGGACACGCACGTACCTAATGGCAGACGCACCGAAAGCTAGCCGCCTCCCTTCTCCGGTTCTGCCTCCAGGCTTCGTACTACCAGTACATACTGGCAGCGAGCACAGACACGCATGGTCCTTTTCCATCACTCTCTTCAGACGCTCACCGCTCCACCAGCCTGCTGCTCCTCCCTACATTGCAATGGATCGCAGCGAGCTTGATTCAGCTTCAGACATGGATAATGGGTTATATACTCCCAGCTCTCCTTTACAGCAAGGCAACCAGGCATCAGCAGGCCATGCTAGCTAGTGCTGGGCCACGGAACCACCGGCTGTCTGTGTGCCACTTACAACGTTGTAGCGTCGCACATGCATGACATGCCATGGCGACGACGCGTCCCGTCCTGCCCGTACCGTTAACACACGAGGCGACGTTGACGTTACAACATGGGATCAGAGCGTCCAGCCTGCTCCCGACACGAGGAATTTTCCGCAGTGTCCTCCCGACACACGAGGGCTGACCTGCCCTGCTGGTGTGGTGTTTGCTAGGAATTTCATGGTCCTTGGCCTGCGGCTGTCGCAGCCACAGCGACGTCGTCGTCGACGGTGACGACCATCTCGTCCAGGACGGCGGGCGCCATCAGCATGTTGCGCAAGCCCCCCGACCGCTCCTTGGGCGCCAGGCGGGTCCTCTCGGCGAGCCAGCCATGGACAGACTCGTGCACGTCGGACCCAAAACCATGCAGCTTGATCTCCCCGGTCATCTGGATCATCACAAATAGCGAATCAATGCTCAAAGTAATCCAGCTTATATATGATCAACATTAACGAGAGGTCCTTGGAGCTTACATGGGTGACGATGGCGTATAGTGGCAGCGTGATATAGCTGCACATGACTTCAATGATCACCCTGTAAAAACACCACAAAATTCACAGTCAGGAGTGATGCAACGACCTGATTGTTTGCTATCCATCTATAATTGAGAGGTCTTATGTGCTAATGATCTTCGTCGTAACAAGGAGACATGCCATCGACAGGACAATGTTCTAGATTTCTCAAGCAATCCAAACTTTCACTGACCCGATAACAAGTCTGGAAATGGCATAAGGCTTCTGTTCCATCATGCACGGACCGAACCCTTCTGATACCTATGTAGTGATTATTGTTAGCTCCAAGGTCAGATGCATGGAAAATGAAGTGAACATCAGGGGACGTAATGCACAATACCAGAACCCAGAAGAAAAACCCAGTCTCGAACGAATTCTGGAACAGGATGAAATGAATCAAATGAAGGACGAGTTCAGGCTTGTGAAACCAGAAATGGTCCTTGGATGGCTTTATTTTTGGAGCTTGCGCTGTATTACTGGATAATGATGCTGCTGCGTCTTGAGCCAACCGAGTAATAATGTGCTCTAGTTTGGCACCAACAATAAGTAAGAGCTGCAATTTACCACTTTATTTAGGGACGGCTCGCATTCATTCAAATAAATAGTGTTTGTAGTCAAACTTCTTGGATATGACAGTTAAGGGTTCAAAATGAAAAGGCCAAAGGCTCTCATTCAAATTAAGTGTTTGTAGTCAAACTTCTTGGACATGACAGTTAGAGTTCAACAATTAAAGGCCGAATATCTGAATCCAATCAACACAAAGCGGAAGGAAATGTATTATACTTACAAATAGAGGCAAGAAAGCTAACCAGAAGTATGTGTGCCATCCTGCATTTTGACAGACAGAAAGGGGGTAAATAGAATCACAGCAGATAGTTAGATGTGTATGATGCTGTTATGACCGGCATGGGATACTCGCGCCGTGGAGGCGCGCGTGGCTGACCACAGCCGGTCAGGAGTTGGGCTCAAGGCCCACGTTATCAAATTATAGGATTATTATTAGATTATTTCTATTTATTAGCAAGAGAGAGCTATATATATTGTAAGATACCTTTTGGAATTAATTAAGCGAAACAATCTATTGTTTCCGGCTTCCTTAGGGAGCCGCAATTTGCCCTAGTCGGCCTCTCCTCCTTTCCTCTCGCAAGGGACACCAGCCCGACGGCGCCACCGCACCGTCTTCCCCTCGCGCTCTCCACCCCGCCCCTCCGTCAGCCACACATACAACCTTCGCACCCTCTCCGGTAGGACTAGGGTTGCTAATAGCTTGGTATCGGCAATGTCGGGACCTCCTCCCCGCCCCGTTCGGGTCCCGCCTCTCCACGCCCGCCATCTCCGGCGCGCCTCCTGGCTCCTCCGCAGGCCCCGACAGCCTCGTCCCTCTCCGATGCTTCTCACCGGCCGGGCCGCCGCCCCGTCACCTTGGATTCCCTCTCCACGGTGGTCACGGGCGATCACCGCAGCCGCCGCCGCCGGGCGCCGCCGATACTCAACGCATGATCGCGGAGACGAACAAAGAAGTGTCGCGCCTCCGTGCCGCGTGGGGGGCTCGGCAACCACCTCCCCGCCGCCGCACCACGCTGACGCCACCACCGCTTCGACGCCGGGCCATGCGGCCGTGGTCGAACCACGAGCGCCGCCGGCGTTCCTCTCCATCGGATGAGCGGCCGGCCGTCCCCGCCCCCCGATCCCATCGTGGCAATGGCGCCTTTACTGCAGATCGACCACGCGCCCGGCCACCATCACGACTACGACGGCACACGCTCTCGGGGTCCTCCGGCTCCCACCACGGGCACCTTCTACGGCGGCATCGACGGGACCCTCCTCTCATGGCGGAGGTTCGCCGCCGCTTCGCGGCGCCCCCGCGCGTCTGATGGATGACGGCCGCGGCGCCGCTTGCTCCAGCGGTGCTCAAGCGGCGCCCAAGTTCCCGTGGCTGGAATTCCGACCGATGGGCTCCGGACCTCCATTGAACCGGCTCAACCATTGTGAGCAGCGCGGCCCGGCGCACCTCGCCACGTATCGAACGTGGTCGGGCGTCTTACCACCTCACCGGCGCCAGCGCAAACTTGGTACTACGCCCGAGCGCGTGAGGGGCATGCCTACCCGGGAGCGGTTCCGCCGACCTTTGCCGCCGCGGTTCGGACCGCCGACTCGGGGGACGCGTCGGCGGAGCTTGCTCGCCTACCGCTCACGCCCACGGTCCAGAGTACCCGAGTGCTACAACGCCGTCCCGTCACACGGACGACGATCTCGGCCTCGACAAAGAAGCTCGGCCGTTCGTGGTGGCCTTCGGAGCACATTCGGTGGATGTGGACCCCCCCCGACCTCAACGACGGCCATGTACCACGCTATGCCTTTGAGCGCCGTCGCGGCGGCGACCAACAGCCACCCCACGCGCCGCAAAGGCCGCGGTGCCCATCCGGCGGGCGCGTCCCTCATGGCAAGCCCCACCCAAGGCGCCGGTGGCGGCCGCCGCCGGAGGCCCTACCGCTCCGGCCCCAACGCCATCTTCAGCACCGGCGCGCTTCCGCCGCTTTGTCGCCGGCGAATAGCGAACGCCGCCGCCGTGGCCTCTCGCTTCAACCGGCGACGAGCCATATGTTCGGGGCCATATTTGCTAGCGGCTCTTCTACCTCCTCAACGACGACTACATCGACGACGAGGTCCCGGCAGGTTGCGCCACCGCCGCTGCGTTCTCGAGACGCCCGGCGCGGAGGTGGTGCCGGCGACGACGCCGTTGCCCGAGAGCGGCCGCCTCGGTCTCCCCACGTGCGTTGCCGGGTCCGCACCGACAACGCTATGCCGCTGCCCGTCACCGTGCGCGCAGATACGGCGGTGGCCCTCCTCGACTCGGGCGCGACAACGAATTTCATCAACGCCGCCGCAAGGCCAAGGCTCCAACTTCCCACCGACCCGCGGCCGCCCTTGCGCGTGCGCGTGGCCGACGGCGACCAGGGTCGGTGCGGGGCATCGCCGTGGCGTGCCCCGGCTTTCGGGCGGCGAAGTCGTTCTCCGTCATGTGCCGGCTCACGCGGGGGCGCCTTCGACGTCATCTTGGGCTACGAGTTTCATGGACCCTCGGTCCCTATCCTTTGGGACTTTGAGAACCGCAAAGATGGCCTTCGACCGTGGCGGCCGGCGCATCGCGCGGGCGGCCGGAGCCGCGCCCCCACACCGTCCGCGCCGCGCCGCCCGCGCCACGCCCGCGGGACCAGCCTGCCGAGCATCTTCTTCCCGCCTCGGGCCCATCTTCGACGAGCCGCGCGGCCTTCCCCCGAGCAGCCCCTACGACCACCGGATTCACCTCCTGCCGGGCACGGCGCCGGTGGCCATCCGGCCCTACCGCTACCCACAGCTCTAGAAGGACGAGTCGGGAGAAGCGATCTTGCCCGCTTTGGAGCGGGCGTCATAAGGGCCATCGGGGCCAGCATATCCCCCGTTCTCGGCGCTAGTACTGCTGGTCCGCAAGGCGGACAAGTCCTGGAGGTTCTGCATCGACTACCGCGCTCTCAATGCGCGGACCTCAAGGATAAGTTCCCCATCCCTGGTAGACGAGCTTTTGGATGAGCTCCATGGCGCTGTTTCTTCACCAAGCTAGATCTCCGTTCCGGCTACCATCAAGTGCGGATGCACCCTGAGGACATCTTCAAGACGGCTTTCCGCACTCATCAGGGACATTATGAGTTCCTGGTGATGCCCTTCGGTCTCTCCAACGCCCCGACAACCTTCCAGGCATTGATGAACGACGTCTTGCGCCCGTTCCTCCAGCGAGTTTGTGTTGGTGTTCTTTGATGACATTTTGATCTACAACACTTCTTGGGCCGAGCACTGCGGCACATCGCCTTCCGTCCTCAAAGGCGCTCCGCGACCACCACCGCACCACGGCGTTCCAGTGCTCCTTTGGGACTCCCTCGGTGGCCTACCTGGGCCACGTGATCTCGGCGGACGGGGTTGCCATGGACGCCGACAAGGTGGAGGCGGTGCACACGTGGCGAGTGCCGCGGTCGGCGCGTGCCCTGCGCGGCTTCTTAGGCCTCGCCGGCTACTACTGCAAGTTCATCAAGGATTTCGGCATCCTCGCGGCCCCCTCACGCGCCTACTCCGGCGCGATGCGTTCGCGTGGGATGACGAGGCCACGGGCGCCTTCACGGCGCTCAAGGCCGCCCTCACGACAGGTCCGGTTCTCCAGATGCCGGACTTCTCCAGGGAGTTCGTGGTGGATAGCGACGCCTCCGGCTCCGGCTTTGACGCCGTCCTGCACCAGGGCAGGGGACCGGTCACAGCACCAATGGGTGAGTAAACTTTTCGACTTTGATTTTGCCATTGAGTACAATCGGGATGCCTCAACACGGTGGCAGATGCTCTCTCCCGCCGTGACGTCGACGACGCTGCTCTACTTCCCGAGGCGGCAGCGGTGGTGTCCCTCTCGGGGCCTTCCTTCACCTACCTCGACGACGTGCGCCGTGCCACGGCCACAGCTCGAGATGCCGTGCTCCTCCGGAGCGGCCACGATTCTGTGGCGAGCTGGCCGCTCCGTGGCGCGAGGACGGTGGCCTCCTCGCGCGCGGTATGCGCATCTTCATCCCCGACGTCGGCGATCTACGACACCAGGCCGTGCTCCTGGCCCATGGTGCTGGGCATGAAGGGACCCGAAGACCTTTGCACCGCCGCGCGGCGGAATTCTACATTCCGGCCGACCGCACCTTGGTCACCGACTGGGTGCGCAGCTGCACCACATGCCAGCGCAACAAGACGGCGGCGATGCAGCCGGCGGGGCTGCTCCAGCCGCTGGAGGTGTCGTCCCAGGTGTGGACGGACATCTCCATGGACTTCATCGAAGGCCTGCCCAAGGTGGGCGGCAAATCGGTCATCCTCACCGTCGTCGACCGGTTCTCGAAGTACACCCACTTCATCCCTTTGGGTCATCCGTACACGGCGGCATCAGTCGCCCGGGCGTTCTTCGACGGCATTGTGCGGCTCCACGGTTTCCCGTCATCCATCGTCAGTGATCAGGATCCCGCGTTCACCGGGAATGTTTGGCGGGACCTCTTCAAGCTGGCCGGCGTCCATCTACGGATGAGCACAGCCTTCCATCCCCAGACGGATGGCCAGTCTAAAGTGGTCAACAAGGTCATCGCGATGTACCTCCGTTGCGTCACCGGCGATCGTCCCCGGGCTTGGGTCGACTGGCTCTCATGGGCGGAGTATTGCTACAATACTTCGTTTCACTCCGCCCTACGCGCCACTCCATTCGAGGTGGTCTACGGCAGGCCACCACCGCCCATGCTGCCCTACCGCCCCGGTTCGGCTCGGACGGAGGCGGCGGCCGCCCTTCCCGCGACCGCGACGAGATCCTGGCGAAGGCCAGCCAGCGCCTCATTCAGGCCCAGCAGCTGGCGAAGAATTACTACGATGCCCACCATCGCGACGTGGAGTTTGAGGTCGGCGCCTAGGTGTGGCTTCGTCTCCTCCACCGGACAGCGCAGTCCCTGGACCCTCGCGCGAAGCACAAGCTCGGTCCCCGTTGGGCAGGGCCCTTTCGGGTGGTCGAACGCGTTGGTCGTGTCGCCTACCGCCTCGAACTTCCGGCTGGCGCGCGGCTGCATGATGTCTTCCACGTGAGCCTCCTCAAGGCGCACAAGGGCGACCCACCGGCGGCTTCTGGCGTGCTGCCCCTGATGCAGGATGGGCGCATCTTGCCTGCGCCGGAGCGTGCCTTGCAGGTGCAGCAACGTCGTGGTACTTGCGTGTCTTGATCAAGTGGCGTGGTTTGGCGGATGAAGACGCTACATGGGAGCTGCTGGATAGCTTCAAGGAGGCCTACCCCGACTTCCAACTCGAGGACGAGCTATTTGACAAGGCGGGGAGAGATGTTATGACCGGCGTGGGATACTCGCGCCGTGGAGGCGCGCGTGGCTGACCACAGCCGGTCAGGAGTTGGGCTCAAGGCCCACGTTATCAAATTATAGGATTATTATTAGATTATTTCTATTTATTAGCAAGAGAGAGCTATATATATTGTAAGACACCTTTTGGAATTAATTAAGCAGAAACAATCTATTGTTTCCGGCTTCCTTAGGGTGCCGGAATTTGCCCTAGTCGGCCTCTCCTCCTTTCCTCTCACGCAAGCGACAGCAGCGACGGCGCCACCGCGCCATCTTCCTCGCGCTCTCCGCCCTCGCCCTCCAGTCAGGCACACATACAACCTTCGCACCCTCTCCGGTAGGACTACGGTTGCTAACAGATGCTCTGCAGATGCGAAAGCAATGATAATTCTATATAGTTGATAGGCACAAACCAACTAGACCACCCCACTGACAAATCAATAATCGTCAAAGTTACGCAAAACTATAGGAGTTGGCATATAAATTACAGAGTGCAAACAGAAGCCATAAGAATAGCTACTGATATAGTGAATGCTTCTTCTCTATGAATTTTAAAACGTGAAGAAATTTATAGGCTAGGTAGAATTTACCAATTATAATCAGCAGCAGGAAGAAGATTACAAAGAGCCACAGATACCAGCTGCATGCAGGTAACTCATGTAAGATCACTTATGTTTAAGGAAACATGGAACCTTTCTCTAAATATTACCAACCTGATACCAACAACTCTTTTAAACTCATGTTCAACAGTGCGAATCATGTATTTGTGGAAATCAAAATCTGGTTTCCTGGGATAGTGTTTCTGAATGAAAAGAACATACATATGCCCAATTAGCTTCAGCAGAAATACAGGCAGATGCGCGAAAACGAATGAGCACAAATGAAACTAAATTGTATATCATACCACGACAAAAAAGCTGATCTAAGTGCTTCATAATCTGATTTACTCACTGAATCATGAAATTGCTTCAAGAATGCAGTCTGCAACATGTTGGATAAAAGTTTCTCTGTAAATTGTACAAGAATGCTCCAGAAACCTCAAAAACATAGAGCATAGTACCATAAACATACATGTATGTGATTCACCAAAACAGAACAAAAAACAAAAAACAAAACAAAACTATGTGATCTTGCGAACACAATCTTGCAGGAAGCAGCTCATCACAATAGACTAAAAGGAATATTACACCAGGACACTGGTTGATAGCAGAAATCGGAAACATGAGCAGTTTCAAATATAACATATAAATGCATTTTATGCACATGGTTTATATACTTTTTTTTGGGCCAAGTGTTTTTCATAGCCAAAATCTTAGAAGGAAACAGTCCTATTTCTAGTGAAAAGGCACTATGTGCAAATTGTTGGTTGGAAGTCCTAATGATTAATGTGTTCATGTTCTGTTATTTTAGTGCCTGTTAATAGAAGTTCATATTTCTGTCTTCAGTAAATCTGCTTGTAATGCTAATGAATAGGCATGTATTGTAGTCAAAAGCAATATCCACACTGCATGTTTTGAGATAAACACTGAGCCCTTATGTTAGCAGATAGATTCTACTTAACTGAATTGGGCAATAAGATTGGATAAGCAGATGACTTACTATCCAGCTTACAACAGCGAGCCTCACCCAAAATCCCTGTGTCCGCTCGCGGACAAATTCTTGGTGGTCCCGATGTCGCACAACAATACTCAATGGTGTCCCTTGTCCTTCATTCTTTGCTTGCTGTACTGCAACCAATTTTCATCAATGGCAAAACAAAACAGTGAGCTAAGAATATAGAAGTGGTAATACTTCACCCAAAACCTAAAGACAAGAATAGTTCTTTGACACAAAACTTTCTAGTAATAAGTCCAAATGAACACAATCATTTTATCAAGAGATGAAAAAATGATTGGTAATCAGTCTTTAATGCATCAATATCATTCGATCAATGAAAAACTAGGCACTTAATTGACAGCTATTCATGAAATGCCACTTGTTCTAAGATATCACTGGGCTCATGCAACACTGCCTTTTTGTTTGTGGATTATGAATGCAGAACATCCACCAGAAAACTTAACAAGAATAGACAGCAATAAAAGTCACATAATCATTGCAGGATTTGAAGAAAGGGCATGAAGAGAAAGAGATAGAAATGGACAGCCCATCTCTGTTGGACATGAGGAATATCAAATGCCTGAGCACACAGTAATGAACAACTGGATGTGATGATGTTAAAGTGTTTTAAAGAAAGTTCAGAGTAGGAAAAGAAAGCATGTGCGATTACAACCATAACTTAATTTTCCAATCCAATGCTGAAAAGTTGGGAATACATTAATTCAATTGGTGTGTGCAGTTTCAGATAAATTGAGAGGCGTTTGCCGGTTGGCGCCATGGAGATCAGAACAGTGGCGGAGCTTGAACAAAGCAACAGGGGGCAACCTAAGTGATTGAGCTCTAAAATTCAAGAAGCAGTACATAATTTACTAATTAATTTGTGAACAATTTGTTCGGCAAGGGGTGGGTGGGGGCGGGGGCATGGTCCACCCTAGCCTCAGCTATGCTCTGCATTACCAGGGGCAACCACAAAAGGCACAAAAAAATTAGGGGTCTCCAAATGTTGATTACATAAACACTAAGTGTGCATAATTAGCGTCATGATTAGCCCCATGGCCTAGAAGTACAAGACTAGAACTAGAAGCAAAAGCCTCCGCAAAAGCCAATAAGTATTAAAGGTCCAAACTTATTTAATTATTTTATTATCTTGCTATAAATCTAGAATCCATGTATTGTTTCATTCATTAGTTACCTGGTTTTGTTTAAATCATTGTTACAGAATTCATGTATATGTTCTGTGCTTTTTATTGAGGTTTGTATAATAATAACAAAAATATGCTTTGGTTATATGAATTTTCAAATTTTAGGGCCCATATTTTGCATTTTCGCGCCAGGGCCCTAATTTCCTAGAGACGGCCTCTATATTCACTTGTATCTTCAATACCACAAAGCTAGCTGGAAAGAGCCAATATTTTTGCTCTGCATTATGTATTCAAGGAAATTATCATAAAATGCATATTTGTGTAACAAAATCTTGGGAACCTACAAAGTATCTTTTAATATTAAATAAAGGAAACAAGAAGATAGGTGAATAGCGTACCCTTCTCCTGTACTTCTCTGCAAATTTCTGTTTCCCAATGCTTCCACTTTCTCATCTAACAAATTTTAGCAACTGTAAGTTTATTGCCTACAAACACTATCATAGCAACACAAATCTATATTCACGGATATACCTTGGCCCCACCAAGTAACACTGTTGTAGCGCAGAACACAACATGGACTAAACCAAGTACAAATATGAAAATGTGAAGCTGATGTAATGCCTCCAGTGATAGTAAGGGAACATCACCCTGAAACAGATCAGGCCTATTGCTTTCACTATGTTCATTCTTGAAAACATTTTGCACAACACTACTTTACATTGTTTGAAATGACAGAAAACCTATGATCCAACATGCTAGACTCATTTAATATATGAAAATATGATATACCCTAACCTTTTTCTTGCAAATTTTGGCTCCTTCTGCAACTGTGTGGTTGCCTCTCTTGCATGGAACCATGAAGGCAGTAGAAGTTTCTGGAATGCAAATACTAACAATAAAGCCTTGGGAGAGACTCAGGACGAAAGAAATGAATCCGAGAAGCATTAGTTCTGCAAGCATAACCATAGAACCACATTAGACAAAAATAAAAACAAAATACGTGCAAAGCCACAAATTGAAATTGCACCACGCCCTTGGGCATGAAAACATATCCAACCACTTGCATTATTTCCTTCAGCTATGCTGTTTTTTATCTTTATTATACTCTTTGTTAATGAAATCACACACAGTTCTCCTACATAGTTCCAGATATCTAATCAACTAACAAAATCTCCATGCTATACCAGGCAATGCTTTTATTTAGTGCTTTTCAGTTGACAATGCACAAAGATGGTCCAGTGATGGCTCTATGGATATTGATAAATTTTCACTGCAATCAAGATCTCCCAAGAATACTACCTTCTTTTAGTCTCTGTAGAGCTGAAAACAGTGCTTTCTGCTCTTTATGCTTCAGATACTGCACGAGTAAAGGTGAAAAAAGGCAAGAGGTCACCAAATAAAATACGCTGAATATTCAAATTGCCATTTCAATGGAGTTTTCTTAATTAAAAACAATAGTCCTTCAACCCGAAACAGCAGCCAGCTTTTTTTTTTAGACGAAACAGCATCCAGCTATGTGGAGCTTACTGAATCATATGATAGTTAGGAAGATAAATGCAATATCAAGACCTATTTCATGGTGGATTTAATGAGACTACAATACCAAATAAATGCAATATCAAGACCTATTTCATGGTGGATTTAATGAGACTAATTTGATGCAATTTTTCTATAAACTTGGCAAAAAGTTAAAAATGTTTGACTTAGGACAAAATTAAAACAACCTACAATTTGGAATGGAAGGAGTAGGTTCCAAACTCCAGTTTCCCTTTAGAAGGAGGGGGAAACTTCAGGTGTAAAAGCAGCCACACAGGTTAGGCAGAATCCCACACTCTCCCCAAATTCAATAACCTCTAAAGCATGTCAATGGTCGGTCTCCATCATAAGTTGATCAATTTAGCTAGAACTGCTAAGCGCTAACCAGAGGCCAGATATGGCCAGCGCAAGCTTGTGAACCGAGACCGATGGCAGGCAGAAAGGAGCACGTCGCCCTGATTCCCATCAAGTGAAATCCAAAACTCTTGTTATTCTATTCTATCAATCAGTACATTCGCCGGGTTTTCGTAACCAGATCCAGTTAACTGCGCAGAAACGGCGCATCCGCCCGCATCGATAGACCACGCACCTTGCCAAGGTAGTGGAGGAAGCGCTCGGCGGCGAGAGCGATGGAGACGACGACGAAGCATACGATGGCCACCACCCAGGTGGGCGTGAACGCGACCTCCTCCTCCTCCCCATGGCTCCTCTTCTTCTTCCAACAGCTGCGGCTTCTGATGCTGCCGGCGCGTCCTGGCTCCCGCTGGCGGCAGCCCTACACAACCATTGGTCGGCTAGCGAATACAATACAAAGCCGCGGCGGTTAAAGCGGCGGGCGCACGCGACTGCCGAGCGGCCGCGGCGGCAAGGAAGGAATCGGCGTGCCCGCCGCGGCTCCTGGTTGCCTCCGCGCGCGGCCACCCGTCGGATTCCATCCCGCGCTCCCGCAGTGGGAACGTACGGGCCTACGGGGTAGGGGGCAGTAGGCGGAGTTGCTTTGCTTGGGCCACCGGCCTCCTCCTCCTCCCCTGATGGCGGCGCCCGATGCCCATGGCAACGGCTACCTCCCCGTGCAGTGCTGGCGGCGCGTGAGGCAAAGGAGGTCCGGACATGGCCTTCGCTAAGCGAGATTGGAGGACGGTCATTTGGAGGCTTCACGGCCCAGGCGTGGTCTGCGCGTCGGGCCGATAGAGTGGGCTTGCAGGTTGGAATTCGCGCGGGAGCCCGTTGACGTGTTTTTTTTTTTTTCCATACAACTAGCAAACATACTTAAAATCTTCGCAAAAAAAAAAAAAAAAAAAAAAACATACTTAAAAAAAAAAAAAAAAAAAAACTGTTCCCCTTGAAAGCGAAAGCAAACATACTTGTACATTGCAACGGAGTATTCGCTTATTACATGGTTATTACTGGCTCCCCCTCTACCAGGTGCAATGGTCATCATCTTCCTCCTTTGTCCTTGAAGGTGTCGTAGAAAGCCGATATGTTGTTGATGGTGATCCCCTTGGGCTTGGGCGCCTTCATCCGCTAGACATTGGGTCAACCCAAAAACTTGTTCAAATAAACCAAAATTTCATTTCACATAATTTGAGTTGGGAGAGAAGTGAACTAGAATGAAATGTGGCTATAATCAGTTAGCTAACCAAAAAAACACCAGTGGGTATCTATCTACTTGCATTCTAATTATATATTGCTGCTCTCTCCGATAGGATGGTTGAATCGTCAACTTTGTACCGCCTCTTGTTAACATTGAAGCTTGTGCCTGAAGCATGTCGTCATCCTTGCCCTCATGACATCACCGACATGGAGCGCCTCCTTGGCCTTTTGCTCCTTTTCCTATGCACAAGGTTCTTAGAGCAAGTATTATAAGGTGATGTAAGCAGGTTGTAAGAGATGACACATCATTTTTGTGCTGAGTTGGAGGAAAGAGAAGAGGAGAGAGAAAAGAGATGGGTTGTTAGCTTACAGACTAGTCATGTTGCACGTGGTTTCTAGGAACTCGTGAGAGAAGGAGGTGGGCCTAGTATTAATGATTTAGCCTTGTGTTCGAGCCAAACCACTATATGTGTGGGTCGTTAGTCGGTTTGTATGTGACATGGCAAAGTCATACAGCCTTCTTTGGGTCGTATTATTAGCCATGCTCTTATACGATGTGGTAAGGACCACCGCAACATCCTCACACATAAACTCGAGCCACCGGTAACCAACTTTGTGAAACCCTTTCATTATGTCATAGATTGCCCCCAATCCCACACTACCACACACACACTCCTACAGAACGCACCGGCAAAGAACAGTTTTTTACTGAAGTAACTTAACACGAGAGACACAATGTTTCACATGAGCTCATCTAAACATTGGCGGCTAGGGGTCCGTCCCCCCACACAAAAAGTTTATCCCCCTCTTAACCTCGTTGCTAATCACATGCTATTAAGCAAGATGACCCCTCATGAGTAAAAATACACCACAACCTTTCTAAGGTTGGGTTACAATAAGGGTATGTTTGGTTGCACTTTACCAACAGGTTTTGCCAACTAAATCGTGCTAAGAGAAGGAAAAGTTGAGAAACAGAGCCCGCTCTGTCTTCAAATCTACAGGCCTAGGGCGAATTTGCCCCCACCATGGGCAGAGGGAGAGGTGCCCGAGCCGGGCGTAGGCAAAGGGAGATTCCGCACACGCTGGTGTCGACGACCCTCTCTTTAACACTTTTCTCCATCTCACCGACGCGTGCGGTAGCTTACAGGACGAGACACTAGTAAATATCCGTCATCGTTACAATGAACGCTCATGTCACAAATAAGCCAGGCCAGCAAGGATCTCGCCCATTTGTAACACCCGTGTTTTTTGCATCATTTTAAAATTCACTAAAAATTTGAACTTTTCGAATTAAACTAGAACTTGATCTACTTTCCGCAAAACCAAACCCTTGTTTTCGAAAAGCCTGCATTCAAAATCCACCATATAGAAATTAGACCCCCTTTTTTGTTTGTTGTTTGTTGAGCTTATGGTGGCCAAGGTATGTGTTCTCGATCTAGACTTTAAATTATGGAAGTATATCTATGCATGAGCATGGTTTACATTTTCTGGGAATAAATCCACAAACCCTAGACTACATGTGTGGGGAGACATATATTCCAAGCATCTCCAGATAAATTCCTGGAATATATGTATGCACCAAACCCATCCGTAGGCCCTAGGAAATAAAAGGGGGAAATATTAGGGGCAAGTATATCAATATATGTATCTATATGTGTGTCCCTCCCATACAAGTATATGCGTTAGAACTTAATGACAAATCCTAAGAAATGCATATACTTGAATAAATACAAGTAGGAGGTATACGCATACATATGGATACAAGAACACATAGGGATGAGAAAGGAGAATAAATTGGGGAAATACCAAACATGTATACTAATATGTATTTCCTCCCAACAAGTGTATATATTTATTTGTGCTCAAGAAGGGGCCTAAGAATATATATGCATTTGTACCAACACAAAGAGGAAGGTATACAAGTATACATGAGAAATAAAAGGGAAGGGAAAATGGAGAAAGAAAAGAGAGAAGAGAAGATAGCTCATGGGCTCATTTGCCAAATTCGGCCCAGCAACATCTCCCTTCCTCCTCTTCCTTTCCCTTCTCGCAGGCCGGCCCAGCATCAGGATCGGGCAACCGAGCCCAGCTTGATGAGCCCAGAGGCCGAGCCCGCCCCGTTTCCCCTCTGCACGCTGACAGGCATAGACGACAGAGTCGTCTTCCTCCCCGAGCACGCGCGGACACGCCGACGGGCCCCGCCTGCTTCCCCACCGTACCAAGCTGCACTGCCGAGAGCGACGCGTACACAGTCGCCGCACGAACGACACCCGCCTCCGTCCACGCACAGCAGCCGGAGTCCACGCCAACAGCGGCGGCTCCCGGACCTTGCCGCCATCATGGCCGGCACCGGGTAAGCTCGCCAGCGCACCGCCGGCGGACATGACCAGACGAGGACGCGGACAAGTGCATAGCCGGGCTGGCTCCAGCTAGGGTTCACGGGGACTCGAGCCACGACCCCAGCACAGCGGACTCGCTGACCGTGCAGCGCCGTCGTCGCGTCGTCATCCGCCATACAGGAAGAAGCTTCCACGCCAACAGCAGCGCCACCACGTGAAGCTCGCCCTGCCGGGACTGGCGGCGGAGACGAGGCCACAGCGAGCCAGCCATGTCCACGCCGGAAGGAAGCGCCACGCGTCCGGCCCGCCCAGCAGAGTCGATGCGCACGGGGTGCCGATTCAATGGCGAACAGCGACAACCGTGGCCGGGCTCGAGCGCCAACGCGCCGGCGATGGGACACCTCATCCGGCCGCCACAGACGGAGCACGAGGCACACGCAGTCACGACGCACCTCGGCCAGCTGGATCCCTGCTCCAGAGTCGCCGTGCACAGAGAGAGCTGCCGGAAAAGATCTCGACGGCGGGAAGATATCGCCGCGTCGGATCCCCGGCGGCGAGGCTATAAATACTGCCCCTCCGGCTCACAATCGGCCTCGCCCCTTCCACCACGAGGACCGCCGGAGTCGGGAACACGCCGTGCTCGCCTCCGACCGCCCTCTCCTCCCTCCTTCCTCTCCCAATCCCAATTGCCCCCAAATCGGGCACCACCGTCGCCATTGGAGCCGTCTACCCCGCTCTTTCCCTTGCTGCGTCGTGGGCAGGATTGGAGTGCAGGTTAGCTAACTGGAAGCTTCCCCTTTCGTTTTACGTAGCTAGTACTCCGTCCCTTCCCTTGAGTTGCCCAATCACCGAGGCGCCGCCGCCGGAGACCGTCACGGCCGCCGCCGCCATGGGTCCGACCTCCCTCCCTCGCCCTACACTCCGCCACTGAGGCCTATAGGAAGATGGGAACCCGAGGCACCCAATACAACGGGCTATTGGCGAAGCCAGGCCAACTCCGGCCATACGCCGGCGGAGCACCACCGCGTGGGCAAGACGACCGGACGAGCGTCCTATTTTCCGTCCGAACCGTCACACCACCGTTTTCCTTCCCTCTGCGATGTGGGCCCGAGCAACGGAACGGCCACGCCGTTATGTTCCCACCACTGTCCACGTGGCAGTGGCCCACGACCCATGTGACGCCCACGTGGCTGCCACAGTGGCGTCCTTGGGACCCACGTGTCACACACACCCATGGAGGATAGTCTGGGTACACTAGGGTAAACGCTAGGTACACCCGAACAGTGTACACCATGTGTCAGAAACCCTATTTCCCATATCAGAAAAATTCCCAGAAAATTTGTAAATTCATGATTTGATTTATAGAATTTTATCATGTAATTAGTTCCAAGATTATTACATGATAAAATTATATTATAATATTACCCTCGACATAAATTAGGGATTAATATTGTAAATTCCATAACTCATGCATTTTAATTCCGTTTCGCGTGAAACGACTTCCATAATTTATCTAAATTCTAGATCTATGCAACTAACCTATTACCACCATAATGTTCTATGCTTGTTTTGTGTGCCATGGTTCATGCTAGGTTTTATCGCCCGACGAGGTAGTTTCGACGATCGGATTAGAAGTTTCTCCCGTAGTACGCTAGAAGACGTTCGACGCCGTGCCGATTCGTAAGAACCTCCCAGGCAAGTCCTTACCCCCTAACCTGACCTAATTACTATAATGCTTAATAAGGTGTTAAGATAAGCACAACCAGGGCAAGCCGTGCGGGAGTACTCATGGGCTATGTGCGTGAGGCTTCGCTAGGCTTTGTCGATAATATAACTTAAGTAATTAATGGTGTGAACCCTCCAACAAAAAAGTGAGTGGTGATAGTCTATATGGAGGTGGACTAATCACAATCGGGGATGAATCCCGCGGAGAGATGCTCGCCTCCCCAAGGACCGGCTCATAGACCTTCTACCTAGTGCGATATTTACCGTACGACCACACACGCCGAGATGGGTCGGCTTGATTCACACCCCCGTTGGGTTGAGGTATAGTTGGGAACCAAGGTGGCGGGCTGAGCAAAACGATCTATCGGGGAGGCGACTCGGATGCTATGTGATCTTCCGAGGCTCGGGTTGGCGTGGTTGCTATGTGATCCTCCACGTAAAACAATTGGCGCTTTGATATTGTATACAAACTTATGAGATGGCGGATGCTATGTGATCTTCTTCCGCGATGCTATGTGCTAATGGGATGCTAAGTGATCTTCCCATTCCCCAACCCCCGAGAAGTCGTGGTGAAGATTATACCAATATACCTAGAGTAGCACTCAAGCGGGTACGGATCTCGTTAGGCCTGTTGGAACCAACCCGGATGGGGAAGACCGGAGCCTATCGTGTGGGGAAAATTGTACAACCTCTGCAGAGTTTATATAAATCTATTCGAATAGCCACGTCCTTGGAATGGGCGAATGCTAGGCAAGAACATCTATGATTAGATATAACTAACCTTTTGTGATATGTGAAGGTGATGGTAAGATGAGATAACCCCGGGAACTAGTGAGAGCAGTTTTAGAGACTCTACGCTAGGGCCCAAACCCTTAATTTACCAAACCACCCCCGGTTTGGACTTCTTGAAAGCGTGCCCCGTACTCACCCCTCTATTTTTACGGATATCGACACATCCGAAGGTAAGATCGTTGTCAAGATAGACGATCAACGTTCGTAGGGAGTTCGCGAGACGTTTGCTTAGGAGGAAGACGTGGTTGCCAAGGGTTTCCATCCGTGCTCAAGTTGCCACGTGGAGTATGAGGCAACAAATATAGTTAATCCACCGCTTTTCGGTTGGCTAACTCGATAAAATATTCGCCACCGTAAGACTATCTAATCCTATATTATTAAAGCTCGGACTTCTATTATATCTCGTATACCATTATCTAATACTAATGACCGTATTTGTGCGTGATCCTGGCGCAAATACGAGAGGTTAACGACCCATTAAAAAGTGGGGCGTGACAGTGGTATCGAGAGCCGAGCTTGACCATAGGATGGAAATCAAATGGCAATTGCCTCATTTAGCTTTACTTATGGTTATTTACTTTAGACTTGTTGTACCATTCGATTATCCTTTTGTTGCTTACGCATCACTGACATACATATGTCTATATGCAATGGATGGATGGATGGTCGCAAGACCGACGGATTGACCATTGGGGAATTCCCACGACTTCTCCGGGAAGTTCTCGAGATACCTTGGGTTTACACGAGAGCCTCGGTACTACTACCGGGAGTACTTTGAGGATGGAGCATTCAAATGTGTGATGCGGTTGCACATTCCCCTCCAAGAAGGGTATCGAAGGTTCCGTGAACGCTGAACCGACATATGGGACACTTGCGCCGAAGATTGCATTGGAAGCCCTCAAGACCTCTTTGCAAGGAATACGAAGACCAAACTCAACGACACCCATGCCAAGTACTACCCGGTGAAGGATCAGACTTCTGCTATATGGTTCAAGAAGGTCAGAGAAATGAAACGGGCAACATCCCAGACTCTAGATTACACCCTTGTCTCTATGGCAAAGTATCTGGATGCCTTTCAAGCCCTCTACGACGACCGGGAGTTGGAGTTGAAGATCGGCAAGATACTGATGGAAGAAAGAAGTGGAGAAGAACAAGAAGCTGAATGAAGACACGCAAGAAGGAGCTGCACAAATGGAAGCCCCGAAGACGGAGTTAGAAGAGAAGAAGACCTTGCTTGAAGCACAACAACAGGAGAAAGAAGCCACTCAGCAGAAGCTACAAGAAGCCCTGGAGCGTCTGAAGAAACTGAAGAAGAGAAGGAAGTACTATTGAAGACCTGGCAAGCTTAAGTGATCCCTAAATGCCCAACCCATGTGCACGAGAAATTCCTGAAGCAAACCCAAGAGGCACCGTCAAGTGTTAGACAAGTTTAAGTAGCACCATCTAAGTTAAGCTAGTAGCCACAAAAGAGCATACTTGTTGCGGAGCTTGTTTTAGTAGTAGTAGTAGCCTTTAGTTGTTGTTTAGTAGCTGTAGTTACCCTTGCTTCTATGTTAGTAGTATGCTTGAAGTCGCGCAATAATCGTCAAGGTAGTTTTATGGGTGATGTGACTCCATATCATCGGTAAAAACGTCCTTGTGATGGTATATTGACGCCGATTGATTGTTTAAAAATAATATTCTGATCTTTCTATCCTAAAGAAAATCCTCTAAGTTTTACTATTCATAATATACAACGAAGGGGAAAGTCCGATAGGATCGGTGAACGTAATCGAAAATTTCCCTAAGTCACGAGTATCACAAAGAAGTCCCATCAAAGTAAGCTCACCGTGACTACCATTTTCATACGTTTTCACAACCGTGTAAGTCCATTGTAATGTTTGAGTGGTTAGTTATTAAACTACCCCTCAGAGATTGTTATCTCAAACCCCTAACTCTTCTTTCTAACCCACCATCAGCCAGATCCTTGCCTCTCCCTCCCATCCCTTTTCAAAATTGTCGGAAACCGGGCGATGACCACCAATAATTGGGGTACAAAAAAAAAAATGATGACCCCACTCGACCCCACCCAACCGGCACGCGTCCAATGCACGGTCCCCACGCCCGACGAGCGCTACGCGACAACGTGCTGTAGCTACGATTACACGCCGCCGCGATTCGCTACCCCTCCCCTTCCCATTCCCTCTCTCTCTCTCTCTCTCTCTCTCTCTCTCTCTCTCTCTCTCGCCCACCCCATTCTTTTCTTTCTCTTTCTTTCGCTCTCCTCCCGCGGCGCTGTCCCCTCGACATCACGCCCCCCCACCGCCAGCACCGCCCTCCTCACACCGCACCTCCTAGGCACGACCGTCGCCGTCGAAAGCACGGCCACCCCTGCCCACGCCGTGCGAGGACACCGCCGCCACGACTACCACCCGAAAGCCGCCGCCGCCGTTTCCCCACAACGCCACTATGCCGCTGACATGCCGCCCGGTAATGGCGCGCGACTCACCGCCGACACTCGCCCCGAGCCCGCTAATGGCTGCCTATAAAGGCCGTTCGAGCCTCTCCATCGGCATCGGACACTCCGCTCAAACGCAAAAACCCCCACCCCACGCACAAGACCCGATTCAAGGAGTCAAGCGAAGACACGAGAAACACCGTCCAAGAAGATCCGGAGAAAGAAGCAAGAAGTAGTATACCGTGAGCCAGAAGCCCTCAAGATGTGTATGGATGAAGAAGAGGTCATTTTCACCATGTTTTTCATTCTAGGCTCCATGCTAGTGGCATCACTTGTTTTGTATGTCCTTGTAATGCGCCCCTTACCCTATGAGAGGCCCTGACGAAAAGTCGATAGCCTCGGGCATGGAATAAATTTCTTTTATGAATATTGTGGGTGACATTTTTAGTCAAAAAAAAATGATGATAAAAAAAAAGAAAAAAAAGAAATATCATTGCTATTATACACGCACCGCTTTTGAAACATCCAAAGGGGCTATGAGTATAAGGACATCATTGGAATGCCGCAACAGAAAAATACGGAGGTTAAATTCTCTAAGTGGGGTAGAGAAAAGGAGAATGAAGAAATAAAAATCAAGTAGCCAGCATCGATAAAGGGTATGTAGTAAACACTAGGATATGACCCTAGCGTGGGGGTAACCCCTTAATAGAGGAGGAATCATCATCCAACAAGAAGGCATAGAGTATACCCCTTGCCCGACTGTTGGTGAAGTGGCAAAATCCGAGAACTCTCTCTCTCAAGGACATCTCTGTAAAAGGCGGTAAACCTTTTCCCCTACTCTCTCTAATCCTCCCGTCTTTTCTCTTGAGACCACGATAGGTTTCTCTCTATAGTTTACACCGAATCTCGGGGGCCGAGATTCATCTAAGTGGGGTAGATTTGTAACACCCGTGTGTTTTTGCATCATTTTAAAATTCACTAAAAATTTGAACTTTTCGAATTAAACTAGAACTTGATCTACTTTCCAAAAAACCAAACCCTTGTTTTTCGAAAAAGCCCGCATTCAAAATCCACCATATAGAAATTAGACCCCCTTTTTTTGTTTGTTGTTTGTTGAGCTTATGGTGGCCAAGGTATGTGTTCTCGATCTAGACTTTAAATTATGGAAGTATATCTATGCATGAGCATGATTTACATTTTTGGGAATAAATCCACAAACCCTAGACTACATGTGTGGGGAGACATATATTCCAAGCATCTCCGGATAAATTCTGGAATATATGTATGCACCAAACCCATCCGTAGGCCCTAGGAAATAAAAGGGGAAATATTAGGGGCAAGTATATCAATATATGTATCTATATGTGTGTCCCTCCCATACAAGTATATGTGTTAGAACTTAATGACAAATCCTAAGAAATGCATATACTTGAATAAATACAAGTAGGAGGTATACGCATACATATGGATACAAGAACACATAGGGATGAGAAAGGAGAATAAATTGGGAAATACCAAACATGTATACTAATATGTATTTCCTCCCAACAAGTGTATATATTTATTTGTGCTCAAGAAGGGGCCTAAGAATATATATGCATTTGTACCAACACAAAGAGGAAGGTATACAAGTATACATGAGAAATAAAAGGGAAGGGAAAATGGAGAAAGAAAAGAGAGAAGAGAAGATAGCTCATGGGCTCATTTGCCAAATTCGCCCAAAGAAAGATCTCCCTTCCTCCTCTTCCTTTCCCCTTCTCGCAGTCGCCCGGCATCGAGGATCGGGCAACCTGAGCCCGGCCCGAGCCCGGAGGCCGAGCCCGCCCGTTCCCCCTCTCGTCGCCGACGTGCATAGACGGCGGTCGTCTTCCTCCCGAGCACGCGGACACGCCGACGGCCCCGCCTCTTCCCACCGCACCAAAGTCAAGCCGAGGGCGGCGCGCGCACACGCCCGCACGCAGCGACACCCGCCTCCGCCCACGCACAGCCGTGAGTCCACGCCAACACAAGGCGGCTCCGGACCTTGCCGCCATCATGGCGGGTACCGGGTAGCTCGCCCAAATGCGCAGCCCGGCGACATGACGAGCGAGGACGCGCGAGTGCATAGCCGGGCTGGCTCCGGCTAGGGTTCCGCTGGAGAGGGACTCGCAGCCATGACCCCCGCAGCCGGACTCGGGCCGACCGTGTCAAATAGGCTTGTCGTCGTCGCGTCGTCATCCGCCATAATAGAAAAAGCTTCAACGCTAGCAAAGGCGGCGCCACCACGTGAAGCTCGCCTGCCCGGATCGGGCGCGGCGGAGACGAAGACCCGCAGCCGAGCGATAATATCCACGCTGAAGGAAGCGCCACGCGCCCGCCCGCCCGAGTCGGCGCCGCATTTGTGCCGATTCAATGGCGAGCGCCGACAATCGCGGGTGGCGGGCTCGGCGCCAACGCGACGATGGGACACCTCATCCAGGCCGCCACGGACGGAGCCGCGAGGCACACGCGTCTACAACGCACCCGGCCACCGATCCCCGCGCCTCCGAGTCGCCGTGCCGCAGTTTAGCGGGAAAAGATCTCGACGGGCGGGAAGATATCGCGCGTCGGATCCCCGGCTAGGCTATAAATCTTAGCCCCTCCGGCTCTGTCGGCCTCGCCTTCCACCACGAGGACCGCCGGGTTGGGAACACGCCGTGCTCGCCTTCGACCGCCTCTCTCCTCCCTCCTTCCTCTCCCCAATCCCAATTGCCCCAAATCGGGCACCACCGTCCGCCATTGGAGCCGCCTACCACGCTCTTTCCTTGCCGCGTCGTGGGCGAGTTGGAGTGCGGGTTAGCTAACTGGAAGCTTCCCTTTCGCTTTACGAGCTGATACTCCGTCCCTCCTTTGAGCTGCCCACCAGAGGCGCGCCGCCGGAGACCGAGGCCGCCGCCGCCATGGGTCCGACCTCCTCCTCGCCCCTACTCTCCGCCAGCCGGGGCCTATGGGGAAGATGGGAACCCGAGGCACCCAATACAAATGGGCCGGGCTGGCGCGGTGCGGCCCGACGCCCCCGAGGCTCGCCCCCCTCCTCCGGTCGCGGCGGCGGCCACCGACGGAGAAAGCCGGCCGCCGTTTCCTCCCTGCCACGGCTCGCGTGAAGAAAGAAGAAGAAGAAAGGAGAAGGAAATAGAAGGAGGACCTAATTGGGAAATCGGAAAAGCTCAGGGAGCTAGGTGAGAAGATTTTAACTCATATAAATAGTACTTTGTACCTGCTTTGTAATTTCGTAAAAGTTCGAGGTCCTTTTCTATTAAAGTGCCAAGCCAGGCTTGGGCGGGACCCGCATATGGGCCGGCACATCTCTTTGTTCCACCACGTCTTTGGGCCGAGCCGAAAGTGGCTTTAGGCCCAATGCCGTTTTCCTTTTATAAAATGTTTTATGAATTTCTTTTATGGTGAATAGTATACTGCTTTTTGTTATTTTCATATAAATTCATGTATGGCTTTAAAAATTATGAAAATTTTTGTAGAGCCTTCCTATGAGTATGTGTATCTATGAAAATTATAAAACTTGAGTTTTGAATAGTTTTTGCATGATTTAAAAATACAATCTTTAATTGAAAAATGCATCTTCCATGAATTTTAGAAAATAAAATATTTATTCAAAAATCATGAAAATTTATTTGGTACTGTTTTTTATGATGTGACCTTCTTGTATAAAAAAAAGTTTGGAGTCATTTTGAAATGTTTAAATTATTTTCTATTTTATGCTCTATTATTTTATGTGTTTAAATGTTATGTTTAGTGTAGAATGACTTAGGTTTTGTGTGACTTTGGGGTTGTTTTGTGAATCTTGGATCATACCACAATCAAATGGTCCTTGAGAACTCCTTAGGCAATGGTGATGATATCTTGTAGAGTAGTTCAACAAGTTGGTTTTGTTGGGTTGCAACTTTATCGTGAAGGAAAGTTGTACTCAAGTGTTTATCATTTCATGCATCCATCAAGCATCATATTTATACTTCATCATGCTAAAGCATGCATCATCATCTACGTGTAGAGTATACGAGAGTGAGATGGTTCATGATGGTCGAAGCTTGAAGAAGATCCATCCACCGATGATATCGATGTCAAGTATGACTCGAGGGTGATCTCGTTAAGGAATCTAACTTTTTCCTCGCAACACGAGGCAAGCCCCCAGGATACATTTAAACCTTTCGTTGTATTTTACAAAGCTTTTACACTTATGTTTATGATATGTTGCATTAAGTTCTAGGAGTTGAGTGATAACCTAATTGCTTTGCATTATCATCCTTGTTTATTGCAATACCTCCCTTGTTAACCGCTTAATTTCGAAAAATGCTTAGTGATGCTTAGCCTCGCTTAATTAGTTAAGCCGTTTCTTCAAAATGCTTTACATGAGAATATGGTACCTTTTAGAAAAGAAAGAGAAGTAGAAATGAATTTGAGATCGGACGGGACGTGGGTTGAAAGCCCAAGGGATACCTAGCCGCGCTTGTCCCGTGTTGGTCGCTTAAGGACCGTCCCCGTGGATTGGCCCTTGGATCAAGAATTTGTTATACCGGCCACATATACGAGTAAGCCCAAGATCTCGGAGGTGAGCCAAATCGGGAACGCATAACCGCCAAGACCGGGAGTGGAGAGATGGCGGAGTACATGTTACCCTCGTGGGTTAAAGTCTCCGGATTGGAGGTGTACGGTACTCGGGTGGCGTGGGGCCGGTCCCGCTTTTGACGGTCCGAGTGAGGGTTGACATATGCAAGTTTAAGTTCTACATATATCGTGTGGTGAGGTATCCCCAAACCGGGTTTTAAGCGGTTCGAATTGGCGTTTGCTCCACGAGAAAAGGAGACTTGATCCTCGCACCCTTCTTCGTAGTAATTGATGGAATATGGTTTTGAGGAAAGAAAGTTGGCTTATGAAAGAAATGTCTCGCTCTAGAGTAGGATAACCTAGAGTATATGAGCTACTAATATGAATTAAAAATATTGAAAGTAAGGATTCACTTTTTAGTATGCTTTTCTCGCAAAAGAATTCTTGATTCTTGCTAAGCCTTACCTTGATTCCCTAAACCTGCATTCCTAAGTCTTCTCCTCGTTTTTTGTCTGTTAAGTCTTGTTGAGTACTCCCGCACTGGGGTTCGCTTGACCCTTGTTGCAGTCTTCGACTTCGTCTTTGTTAACCAAGGTTATGTTGGTGGGCACGACATGATCCGTTGTCTTCTAGTCTATTCAAAACCCTTCCAAGAAATTAATTAAGTTAAGTTTACTCAAATGTAACTTATTCA